>JAXQQM020089305.1:0-345508 GCA_034641835.2 Pinus albicaulis | reverse complement strand
AAATGGTCAATGATCTCCATGGTTGACATCTATATTGAATCCTATTGGTTCTTATAAATTTAATTTTGGTTGTACATTTTTGTTTTGAGGCCTATTTTAGACCTCAAAATTTCTCTAATGATAGCACTCATTTGTAGCACGTGTGTGGTGTCTATTGCACATTATTGTGTTCACTTTTTTAATTGTGGCCATTTTATACATAATAAATCATGTCAAAGTTATTCAATCTATCTGCTAAATCAAAAATATTAGAAGGACCCAAGAACTACATGACCTGACGTTGTCATATGCAAAACTCATTAACCTTTAACGGCTTGTAGAAAGATATTTGTAATGGAGACAAAGCTCCCATCAATCCCAGTGATGCTAGAGAACTAGAAAAATGGGAAGCACGAGATGAAAAGACATTTGCATTATTGAGGTTTTCTATCACTTATGAGCTATATATTTATATTGAAAATGTATTTGATACATGGACTACATAGAGTTTTTTAAAAACGTGTTTGATACTCAATCTAAAGCAAATGGGTTGAGCTTCAAAATAAATTTCTCAATAAAAAATTGGTTGAATGGGGAGATGTTATAAAATACATTTCTTATTTGAAGAATATTTGGCAAGGACCTCTAAAATATGGTTTTAAAGACGTGGAAGAAAGCTTAATGACCATAATTTTGATGAAACTTTTTCCACCATCATATAATAATTTTGTAGAAACATTACATGTTACTAATAAATTGGAAAATCAAAATTTTGATAACCTTAGTGACTTGTTGGTTCAACATGATAATACTTTTGGTAAAAAAAAGACTCAAGGGAAGATATTTCTTTACCAACTTAAGGAATGAAGAAAGCTCAAAAGGGATATGATCATTTAATGAAAATGCAAGAGAAAAATGTACTTGTAATCAAGTTACCAGAGGAATAGGCTTGTGGAATGCAAGAGGAAGGAGTAATTATAATGAAAATACAAGAGGAAGAGGTTGTTCCACTGATAATTATAGAGGAAGAGAAAAATGATCAAAGTTAAAAATAATTATAGGAATATCAGGTGAAGACATGAGCCAACTTAACTGCAAGATATGTCTTTACATTGGACATGTGGCAAAAGTCTGTAGAACAAGAAATTATAATCTACCAAACAATATTTCAAACTGCACTCTAACTCTAATGTTTCCACATTATCACAATATGCAAAAAATGAAGAACGTGATTATGGATTCACAACAATAGAGGAAAATGAATGTGTAGAGTCAGTGGCCACCAACGAATTGCCAAAAGAGGAAATTGATATTATTGGATACTTTGTACAAGGTGATGACCTCGTAGTGGTATTTAAGGGAGAAAAATTAAACTTTGAATTAACTTATATGAGTTGTTAACCTATTTTCTTACATTTCACTAAAACTAACTCCTAACCAATTAAAAAAATAATTAAGTATGACAAAAAATTATTTAGCATAGACATTATTTGCAAAAAAGTCAATATTCTTTATAATCATAATTGATGTTATCTCTAATAAAACCATATACTATTTAATCATGACTAATATTAATTTCATATTGTAGATCTATTACCTATACAATTAAAATTAAGTTAAAATTACTTAAATATTTATACATATAATTAATAAAAATATAAAAAACGTTGTATAATTTCAAAATTGTACAAGAACCCCTCCATAACGTTCCCAATTGGGGACAAATGATTGTAAGGATCTTCTTAGGAGCTTCATCTTCAAGAAAATAGGAATTGGAGAACAAGTTTCCAATATCAATAACTTAAAATTAAAATTATATTTTTGATATTATTAAATTACGAGCCTATCCATATTAGCTAAAAATGGTCAATGAACATAGATAGGCTTAGGACAAGCAAGAAAGAAAGACAATTGTGGTAACATGGTTGGAAATAATTTAAATGTTTGGGTTGGAATTCAGCTAAGTGACTAAAATATCTTTAGTAACAAAAGTAATCACAAATCCTAATTTATAAAATGAAAGTAACTTAGTAAATTTGATCACAACCTATCATTGAATGGTGATGAAAAATATTTTATTTTTTTAAATATTAAATTTATATGTAAAATTTGTAATAAAAGCACCCTAAATTATTAGCTTAAAATGTAAATATTTTATTTATTTAGTTATTAAAAGCAACTACTTTATTACAAGTATTTTTATTATATTTATGTTCAAAATATTACTATAAAACAAAGATTAAACTACCCTTAAATCATATTCCAAAAATGATTTAAATGACAAATTTAATAATATTCACTTTATAATTGTGAATATGAATAACTTTAATGAATATATGTTTTTTTTGTGCCAAAACTAAACATGAAAGTCTAACAAATCAAAGTTACAATATAATAAATTAATAAATCATTTTTTTAATGTGTTGTTTTTATTAGTAAACCATATCATTGATTTTTGTTATATTTTCATATTACTAGCACAATCATAAAATTAAATGGTTGCTAAATTTTGATAGGCACCAATCCATAATAAGCATCAAAATACTTACTACATGATACATATCATGTTGTTAAAATTAATCATTTGGGGTTACCTCAGGTGCTTGGTCAAAATAAATATTATCCTCTCCACTCAAGTTCAAATCTCCACTAGTGACATGATGAGCTTTCATACCTTGACGATTATTGTTGCAATGGATTTGAGTCTGAAAAAGAGAGAGAGAAACATTTCTTTTAATATTTCCTTTGATGAGGGTCTCCCAAGGCATGCTCCACATGTTGGAGACTTCTCAAGAAATTATGGAAGTGATTAACGATGAAGGCGAACAAGCCTCCTTAAATTCTTCATGTGGTAGCAAGATAGGTAGATCAACTATAGAAAAATCTCATATGTCAATCAACGAAGTGGATTCAATTGATAATCACCCAAATTACTAGTCTGTCACCTGCCATTTAATTGTCCATGTGTCCCTTGTGCGATATGAATGTTGTCATTGGAGTTGTGCATTTCAAGGCTTGCTCTAGAAGTTATAGTTCTTAAACAGGAATGTTTCCACTCTCTATGGATTTTAGCATGGTTCATTGGAAGTGTAGGGAAAGCTTTAGAAACTTGTTAGATTTTCAAGCTTGTGCTCAATCTCATGTGGAAGCAAAGCCATTGAAAGGACTAGGCACTCCTGGGTTGGCTCCTTCCTCCCTCTTTTTTCATCCATTTTTGTCAACATCTATGCTTCTATGTGTGCTCAAGCAATAAGATGCCTGGATAGATTATCAATCCTATAAGAAATGGAAGCCTTCATAGTTTTTCCTTACTCCTCTCATGTAGGTTTTAATAATGTAGGTTTCTTTTTATTTCCCGCATTAGATAATCAGGAGGCTCTCACTAATTTACCTCTCATCAGTGGACAACTTTGAATTTCAAGTATCATTTTCTCCTTTCTCACAATTTTCTAGCTTATTTGGCTATAAATTGTCCAATTGTGCCAACTCCATGATCTTCCCCTTCTTCACTTAGGTGTTTCCATTCCTCAATATTCTTGTTGTGATGTTTATCTAGTTCCTCTTAAAGCCTACTACTGTCCCTTGGGATACATACTTTCCCCCTCTCATAGTAATCCCACCCCTTTGTGCACTTTACTTCATTATCATCCACATTTATTCCCCATGCCCCACTAGTGAGATAATTTGAGGAGGGGAATGTAAGGTTGAGATGGGCTCAATAGTGCTTAAGATCTAGCTAGAGAACATACATTAGTAAATAGATACCGTGCATGAAACCATTTGGTGTTGCAACATGAAATTAAAGATGTTGAGAAACAAGCGGCTAAGGAAACAAAATATGTCTCAGATTTATTTGTAATTGTGTTAATTTTCAATTGGGTTCCTGTTGAAGCCCCTAAAATCCTAGCTTCAACATTGGGGAAAACCACCCGGTCTGGACCTTAATACAACTCCTTTTCCGTTTGGGATGGTGGCTCCAACTGGATAATATGGGACCAATTTCCCAATGATATATGGGTTGATGTTTGGTTGTTTGTATAACGGGTAATGGAAATGATAATTAATCTAATCTATAAATTGATAAATACAAATAAATCTACTTAACCCCAGTATCATATAATAAATGTGATTCTGGATTTGTTCTGATTAGATGAATAATCATATAGATGGCTTATTCGTACAAAAGAAAGATGCATTTACATATAATAATTACTTTGTTTAAGAAATTAAACAAAGTAATGATGATAACATATCACATTCATATATATATTTATATCTCTGAAATATATTTTGAAAGATAACAATTCTAAATTTTCAGAAATGATATAACTAAGGATTGTTTCATAGGCATACATATGTAAACAATAGCAATTTTCAAAGAGAATGTTTCATCGCATAAGGAAAATTAAAAAACATGATAACGATAGAAATACCAGATAAATTTGTAACCTTTTGATGCAAATAACACTTCGATCCCGCTTTCTTACTTAAAACAACTTCCAGGAAAAATAAAAGTGCAAATTCTTGAAAATAATTTCCTCACAAAATTGCAGAATTGTGATCCACCATTAATAAAAATAATATATTCAGAAGTACAAAAGTGTAGCTTCCCAAGTAAAAAAATAATACAAATTGAGGACCCCTTTCTAAATACATGAAAGGGGTTTAAATAATAATAAAACTAAAACAAACTATCAAAAACATTGCTTGAATGCTTTTGGAATTGCCAAAACATGAAAGTCGAGGATCCGATTTTATAAAAATAGAATTGTGATCTCCACTAGAACAGGTTCATTGCATCTCTTTCATATCTGGTACGCGCAGCTGGAAAATAGATAACATTTCTTTCACTTCACAAGGATGACTCGATTGGGAATGTAGCTGGTCGGTATATGTGGCATCCGAAAGCTCTGGAATCATATAACTGATGGCATGGGAGAGGAATTTTGTAGTCATCTGCTGGCTGTGTGGTTTAACCAAATAGAACTAGAATGTGTCCCATGTGAGTCCTTGCATTGCGTCGATCTGTTGATCCTTGCTGGCTAAATCCTGCTTCCACTGTTTCTCTGATTCTTTGAATTTTGGGAGTTTCCCTGGGATGCAATTAGAAATCAAGTTGGCCGTATACAAATTCTCGTTGATTAATTCCACTAAAATGTTCATTATATCTCTTGCCCTAGAGGTAGCCCGTTCTACCTTAATTAACTGTGTTTCCCATTCTGCAAACAAAATTTCCTTATGTGATTCTTGGATCTTGGGAAGATTGGCAATTATGCCTTGGTCTTTTTCTTTCCATGTGAGGAACCCCAAAATTTTCTCATCGGCATCTTCGAATTCGAGCCTTGTGTGTTTACTGCCTTTTCTATGAGCGATGTAGCTATTACACATAGAGGGTCAGCCAGTGATATTTTATGACATGAAATATCAAGCTATCGTGACAATGCTTTACTTGATTCGAGAGCCTCTTTTTTGAACTAATCAATCTCAGGATACTCCTTAAATTTTTGTATCTATGCTTGTAACACGACACTCTGTTCTTCTTTGGCCATCTTCTCCACTTGAAGAATTACTTGCAATTTGTTCAGCTCTTGAGACAGCTGCTGTTGCTTATGTAGAGCTTGCTAGTCAAGCTTTTATTTCTCAAGATTCAGCTGCTCTTTAAGCTGATCAATCTATTGTCTTTCTGCAATTAGCTGCTGTTCTAGCTATGCTATTTTTATATGATCCATTGTCGCCTTTTCTTCCAGCCACGCTATTTTTTGATATTTTTCTTTTATCAATTGTTTGACTTCGAATACTTTGTCCATTGTCGCTGCTATATAAGCCCCTGCATATTGAGACAATTTAGTTAAATCCTCTGAAGGATTAATTTCAGATTCTTTCCAGACAGCATTCATTAATTCGGCTTGAGGAGATGAAAATGGACCCTGATCGATTTTCCCTTTCTTCCTTTGTTTTCTAACTACAACCCTATGCTTTGGACTGTAGAAGACATCTAAGGGCGGTATATCTTCAACCTTCAATACAATTTCCTCAGAAGGATTTTCTGGGATGATCTCAATATCTTGGGTATTAGCATTTCCGACTGCTCCTTCGACTATAACACTGGTTACCATGGGCTGTTGTGTCGCGGGCGATTGCGTTGTAGCCACATTCTAGGAATTGTTCTGGCTCTTGATTTGCCAATCAAAATGATCCCACTCCTTCAATAGATTTGAATCGATGTGCATATCGGTGTCGGAGGAATCACCAACTTTTTTACCTGTCTTTTCCTGTTAAGGTTGAGAGTTTGCCTTATTTCCTGTATTCTTCTTGTCCTGCTCTTTTTCGGTGTTCTTTTCTTCACTGTGTTCTTCTTGTTGCAGTAGGGGAGTAGTTCTTAACATATCAAGAGGTATTGTTAGTAGTCTCTTGGTCCTGAAATGCATGAAATTTTCCATGTCACTTGCTTCAAATTTTAAATTTTCCAGATGTTTAACCTATGAAAATACCTCGGCCGAGGTGAATAAATCATCAAAATCAACATCTTCATGTTCGAATTTAGCAACCTATACCATAGATGTAAAGTTATAGGAAATTTTCTTTGGATCACACTGTCTTTTGGGGATGGATGCTAATCTGAGCTCTTTTAATTTTTTGGCTTCTTTCTCTGCATGTTTAAAATCATGTAGAGAAAAAGTTCCACATCGGAGGGGAAATGTAGGTCACATCTACTTCTTTGAATTCTTCAGGTTTCTAGACATCCCTTTCTCTATTATTTGATAGGCTATTTCTTGGGCTAACAATTTATCGAGAATGTACAAGGGTAGAACATGGGGATTAGTGATGCTTCCAAATAGTCGGATATAGGTGAATTTTTCCTCTCCAAACTAGCTTCTGATTGAGGTTAGGTCAATGCTGGCCTTGTCGAATAACCTTGGAGCGGTTCCGTTGAATATAGCTCGATGAACTGGCAAGATAAACCCATGACAAATTCTGTATATATGGTCTTTTTAATAGGCCTTCCATATATATTTGTGATAAATTTGGATAGGAGTCGGGTTTTGAGGAGTCTACTTCTAGCCTAAGATAGGGAATTCAGAGTTGAAGCATATGGTGTCAATAATATAAGCACTCATGTAAAATCGGGGTATTACCCGGGTAGACACATATCTGTTTCTCCTATAATCGAGGAGTTTGTTTTCCATTTTATTGGATAAAATGGTTGGCCAATCCATGATGTAGGAGTTAACAACGACTTCAATTAAAGGTACCATCTCAATAGAAAATTTAGCCGAGTTGATGGTTCCAAAAAATCTACACACCATAGCTGTAACATGACAATAAGGAGACACCAAGGATTCTACGGAGTACATACCCAAAGATTCGTGCTTGTGCTTTTCTGGAAAATGCCTCCATTATTTGATAGGATCTGAATCCACTTCATTTTATTTGGTGAAGTCTTCCAAAAACACTTTATTGTAGATTTTCTGGGGATCTGGTAGGTGATACATCTTCTTGATGTATTCTGCTTTGAAAGACTCGAACATCCTTCCGTATGATGTGGAGAATGTCCTGTCTGTTATATTTATACTTTCTATCACCCATCTCACCAAGTCATTATACGAGAACACATTCGCGCGAGCTGCTATTTACTGAAGATAGGAGCTCGCCAATTCCTTCAAAGTACTTTCTGATTTTTTATTTAAATCTACTGTTGCTCCTCCTTCTTGAATTACAGTTGGATCTTTTGCCTCCAGTAGATTGTAAACTCCTTCCCATGAAGTGTTGCCAAGACCCAGACAAGTAGTATTGGCTAATAACACCAATTTAGCTGGTTGCTCTTTTGGAACGACGTGGACCTTCGCTTTCCTGTATTTATTAGACATTTTCCTGACTGGTAGTTGTTTCTCAGGTCTTCACAATGAAACAAATGAGCAAAAAGATGGAAAAAATTCTTTTTTAAGAGAGAATACAAGGCAGAGAGGAGAAATGGCATTTAATCATAATAAAGATGACAGATTAAAGAAATATTATACCATCCTAGATGAAATCCGCGAAGGATTTCAACCATGACTATCTTTTAATGATTTCCTCATAATCCATAACATGAGACTTTAATGCCATTATGGGATGTCTCGTCGCACATTCATAACGGTCCATTTTAGAGTTAATACCATAACTTTTCAGATCTCTGATTAGCGATGATTGCATATCGGAGATCGAAAGTCTCAAAGGTTAGGCTTAAGTGTTTCCATTTCATATCTGCGATTGCAATTATTGCTGAGCTGGCATGGAGGGCACGATGCTTTTAAATCATATAAAATCATTGAGATTTCCTTTATAAATTATCTATTTGATTAAACATGTGTATATTTAATACTTCATGTTTTTATTTACGGGAAGCGTGCTTTTGTAATAATGATATCGCATCACAAGGTTTTAGAAGAGCGTCTTTGGATATGAGTCATGTGTTTTAGCGATGAGAAATCGCGTTTTCACTTATCGCATCGGGAAACTTTAAAAAGGGTGCATAAGGATGTAGTATGATTTCACCAATTTGCGATTACGATTGGTTTATCGCGTCGGAGTTTTCAAAATGGAAAGGTTTTGGACTTTTTCTCATGTGATATGCACTTTTACAATTTCTTTATCGCATCGGGGTTAAATGATAACACATTTTAGTTTTTTCTTTTATATTTTGAATATGTGAAATGTGATAAAGGCCTTCATGTTTTTCATTTTTCGTTAATAAATCCTTTTTCGTTAGGGTTCGATTCTATTTTATGAAGGATCAGATTTCCTTAAAACATTTTCATAAGTGCAAGGGATTTCTTGATCTGCGATAAGCGATGCTAAGGAAATTTTTATATATATTTTTATAAAAATTTCTTTTTTCAAAACATTTTATTGATTCTATAAGTATTCAAGGAAAAGGGGACCCATTTCTTATTTAAAAATTAATACAAAAATTTGAAATGGGGAGGCTTGTTTGTACAACACAACAATTGGCGATTCAATGGGAGAAACAATTATCTCTGAAAAAATAAAGCGATAACTAAATCTTTTGTAAGTAGAAATATTTGGGGATAAAGAAAACTATCCTAGAATAATTAATAAAATCTAACTCTGAATAAAATAAGAATTACTTGCAATTTATTTTTAATCCTTTAAAAGTAAAAACATTTTTAGTTTCATCAAGCTTTGATTGGTTAATAAGGATAAAGTAGGGGGCTTCTCCAACTTAGCTTTGAAATTTACTCTTTTGTCACAGGTAGTGCCTCTGATGCCATCAAACATCTATAGTCTCCACAGGGTTACCTTTTAACCGTTAATCATCCATTATCCCATCCATCTAAGAGTATAAATTTTAAAATATATATATATATATATATAAGATAAAAGCCATTGTCCTGGTTTGGGAGCCAACTAATAACAATGCCATTCACCGGTTGTAATCGAACTGAACAAGCTGGCTCGTGATGAGACCCCTTGTCTTATGATTATAATCCATTACCCTGTTTTGATATGCAGTATTGGTAATGTCAGTTTAGTTACTTACCTATGATCATAGTAAGCAGGCTCGTGATGAGACCTCTTATCTTTTATATCAGACATTTTTTAGAATTACACTCTGAAAAATCATTAACTTAGTGGATGGGGTGAATTATTCTCTCCTCAAGAGTTAATGGATGAACTTTTAGAGTTTTAGATGCCAAGTTTTGGAAAAAGTCTTTACTCTTTATAAATAACCTCTCTCTACTTTATAAACTTAGAATGATTTACAATATTTTCAAGGTTTTGGAAGATTTTACAAACTTTAAATAAGTTCTCAGAGTTTCATATTTTATTTAACTTTCAAAAACTATAATCACTTCCTTAAAAATTTCTATCTACTTAAGCAAGTATTCACAATATTTTCTCAAAGATCTTTTTAGTAGTAAAAGGCCAATGGAAGACTATTTACAATGTTATTTCTAAGGCAACAAACTTGCATAGTGAATATATACAAATAAGAAGGGGTTACCTCCTTAGGAAACTAATTTTTTCAAAATAAGCCCATTCACAGGAAGAGACTCTCTCTTTCATGTTAGATCTTGCAATATGAATGTTGATGAACCTATCTTTTCAATGATTTGAAATGGTCCAAGCCACATCTTTTGAAATTTGGTATGTTTACCTTTGTCTTCATGTGCTTTGTCCCATTTCGAAACAAGATCACTAATTTGTAATGTTTTAAATCCAGTAGAACTTGCATCAAAAGAAGATTTTATAAGTTGTTGATGTTTAGCATGAGTGATTTTGGCTTTCTCCCTTTCTTCATCTAATTTGAGGATTTGATCAAATCTTAATTGGACAGAGGATGAAGGATTTTCTTCAATAAATTGTACTAGGGCTAGAGATGGGACTTCTAGGTTTGAAGGTATTACAACTTCTTTCCCATATACTAGATTAAAAGGTGAAGTACCTATTGAGGACTTCTGAGTTATACATTCTGCCCATAGTGCAAATATCAAAAACTTATGCCAGTTCTTTTGATTTTGATCAATAGTTATTTTAATGATTTTAATGAGATTCTGATTAGTTGATTCAGCCAAACCATTACCTTGGGGATAATAATTTGAAGAATATTTTAATTTAAAATCTCTTTTGAGAGAAAATTCCATTATAATACTTCCAGAAAAATAAGATGCATTATCAAAAACAAGGGCATTAGGTACACCGAACCTAGTAATGATGAATTGATCAATGAATTCAATGATTGCATCAGAATTGGCTACCTTTAAAGGAATTTATTCTACCCACTTTGTGAAGTAATATGTGGCTATAAGGATGTATCTGTGTTGCTTGGAAGAATGTGGAACAATTTCTCCTATAATATCAAGTCCCCATTGTTCAAATGGTTGCTCAATGTTTACTGGTTGTAAAGGAAAAGCTTGTTTTCGTTGTATTCCACTGGTAGTCTGGAAAGTCTTACATTTCCTTACATAGTCATGGGCATATTTAAACAAAGTAGGCCAATAATATCCAGCATGAATTATCTTGTGAGTTGTAGTGTCTCCTCCAAAATGTCCACCTGCTGGTCCATCATGTAATTCCTGCAAAACCTTGTGTGATTCAGTTTTTTCAAGACATCTTAGTAAAATGGAATCATAATTTCTTCTGAATAACACATCATCAATGATCTCAAAGTGTTTAGCTTTTAATCTTAAAGCACGCTTGCTTTTATAATTGAGATTAGGAGGAGCATATCCATTTTTTAAGTAAAATATCAGATCAACATATTGAGATTTAGAATTTATGATACTTATCTCATTCACTTGAAAAGTATTATCTTGATCTTGATGTTCTGGAATATTGGAAGCTCCTGCTAATAACTTGCAAAAATCTTGTCCTCTAACAATTTTAACTGGTTTAATATCGATATCATATTATTGTAAGGCTGTTACCCAATTGGCTCTTTTTTCTTCTACTTCCCTTTGTACTAGCAATTGTCTTACTGTAGAAAATGGGACAATGATTTTTGTATGTGTTTTTAGGAGAAATGGCCTAAAGTGTTTGAAAGATTTAAACACAGCAAAAGCTTGTTTTTCTACTTCTGAATAATTAAGTTCAGCTTCTTGTAGATTTGAACTAAAGGAGATCGGTGTTTCAATCTGCTGATCATTGAGTTGTGTCAAAACAACATCATAAGATGTTTCAGTGGCTAGAGTGTACAAAATAATATGATTAGAGAAATTAGGAGTATTCAATGCTGGAGCATTAATAATTTCCTGTTTGATTGAATTAAAGACTTGCTTTTCTTTATGTCCCCATTTGAAAACTGAATTTTTCTTAATCATAGTTTGTAAAGGTAGGAATATATGAGAAAAATCGGGAACAAATCTTTTTACAAAATTTATCTGTCCTAAAAATGATTGCATGGATTTCTTATTATGTGGAAAAGGGATATAAGAAATCTATTTGATCCTATCAGGGTCAATATATATGCCATCTTAAGACATAAAAAATCCTAAGAGTTTCCCTTCATTAAGAGCAAATAATGATTTCTTTGGATTTAAAGAAATGCCATACCTTCTACATCGTTCAAAGATATGTTTTAAATCATGTAGATGGTTGGCTCTTTCTTTGAAAATATAGTTATGTCATATAGATAGACAACAACTGAACTATTAATCAAACCTTTGAAAGCTATATCCATGGCTCTTTGGAAAGTAGCTCCGACATTTATCAAACCGAAAGGCATTTTTTGGTAGGCATATGTTCCCCATTTGGTTCTGAATGTAGTTTTCAGTCTATCATTTGGATGCACCAGTATCTGATTGTATCTTGAAAAACCATCAAGAAAAGACATTAATTCAGAACTAGCTACTGCTTGAAGTATCCGTTCCATTGTTGGTAGTGGGAAATTATCTTTTTGACATGCCTTGTTGATATTTCTAAAATCTATACAAATCCTAATGTCTCCATTATTTTTCCTAACAGGTACCAGATTTGAAACCCAATTCGACTGTCTAACAGGGAAAATAATTTTAGCTTTCAAGAGTTTATTCAACTCTGTTTTAATTTGACTTTCCTATTTGGGATGAATTTTCCTTATTTTTGTTGCATCGGTTTCTCATCGGAGATCATTAGAATTGTATGCTGAATGATAGAAGTATCATAAGTTCTTAAATTTTCGTAATTCTAAGCAAAAACATTTTTGTATTTGTTTAGAAGTTTGATGAAAGCAAAAATTTCTTATGGTGTTAGCTCGAGTACTAGATTGACATTTTGTGGTTTAGATTTAGTGCCAAGGTTTACTAATTCAAACTTTAAAGTAGAAATTTTAAGTTTGGCATTAGTGACCTTTTTGAATCTATCTTTGATATCATAGAGATCTTCAAGCTTAACCACATATTTCGGGATGGAATTTTCACTGTTTTTTGATTTTATTTGGAGATCATGATCACTTTCATCAACTATTTGATCATCATAAGATTTCTATGAAGTTAAGAAGTTTAGGATGTCTTCATCATGATTAAACACTCGCCAATTGGTGACATTGTCAGGGACAGATGGTCGAAAAATAAATTCAACTGAAAACCTATCTGGACTATAATCCTCAGTTGGAAGGAGCTTAGAAGCAACATTAGCTAATAAATCAACCACTGCATTCTGAGATCTAAGAATAGGGGAAATATTGAATGCTAGAAAGTGAGTTGTAAGATTTTGAACAAAGGCTTGGTAATGTTTAAGATGAATTAAAGGACAATGAATAGTATTCCTTATTTGCCTGATGACAATTTTAGAATCGCCATATACCTTCAGATATTTGACATTCAAGCCTATTTCTTTGTAAAGTCCTTGAATCAAAGCTTCATATTCTGCAGTGTTATTTGTACACTCAAATTCTAGTCTGCATGACAACATAGTTTTTTCCCCTTCTGGACTAACTAAAATACATCCTGTTCCTGCACCATCATTGGACTTTGATCCATCAAAGTAAAAAGACCACAATAAAGATCTATCTATAGATTTATTGAAAAATTGATCGGAAATATTAACACATCTTGAAGTATCGGTATGTGAGAAGTTTTCAACTTGTGAAGTGAAGCTATTTACAGGGAAAGGTGATTGTTGGGCGTTAAAATTTCCAAAGAATGATTCGGCTGAGTAATTTCCAAGAATGTTATTATTGAAAGCTACAGGTTGGTTTTCTTGTTCAAACTCTGTTACTGTATGGGTCATGTGTTTCTCCCGATCAATCTCAATTTCATTTGGTTTCCCTTTATAGGGAAGCCACATGTGAGACCAATCGGTAGAAATATAACCATGGAGTTTTTTAGACCAATCCCTACTTAAAATTAAACCATAAAACTTAGGGATGTCAGCAATCAATATATCAATTCTCTGAATTACTCTAGGATTAGCTGATAGCCTAATAGTGACTGAATTAATCTCTCATAAAACTTGCACTTTAGTCCGATCTAATTGGACAATATGAACTGCAAATTTATAGGGTTCAATGTTTAATTTAGAGCACACTGAGGCTGGGATTATGTTTGATGATGCCCCTGAATCTATCAAGTAGTTATGTAAATTCCTATTATAGATCTCGTAAGTTAAGAGAAAAGGAGGTGTATGTGAATTAGATCTATCTCCAATCAAGACAACATTGGTAGCATCTACTTTCTCGGATGGTGGCTTACCTGATCCTTTAGCTGCCTTGGATAATACACTAGTTGGAAGAGGAGAAGCAAACATTGCATTCTGTTGATGCTTGAGCTTCCTAAGTTCATGTAAGGAAATATTTTCTTTGGTCTTCTTCATATCTTCTATAATGTTATAATCCATAGAATCAGACACTACTAGTGTTTTAGATGTTGATGGAGGATTAGAAGATGATGGCTGACTTTGGGTAGGAAAAGGAGAAGTTTTATTATTGGGAGCTTTATCTTTAGTAGTAGGAGTTGCATTTTTCTCCTTGGGGGATGTCTGAATAGGTTCTGTTGCATTCTTACTTCTTGTGTTCACTGGGAGAGCTTCCTGTTCATTTTCATTATCTGATTTAGGCAAAATAAAATCCCACATCCCATGGCATTCAACTATTTCGTCTTCTTCGTTTTATTTTGATGATAGAAGTGTATCTTCCTCTTCATCTTCCTCTAAATCTGACTCTGCATTAGATATTGCATTATGTGGTTTAGGTTCAGTTGGCTGATTTCTTTTGAAGTTCCTAAACGACCTTTTAGTGGAAGTTTCAGCTACCTGTTTTTTAATTTCTACCATTTCATTAGACATAGTTTTCAGGAATTTTTGTATACCTTCTATATTATATGGATCTTTAGGCGCTTTATTCTTTGAATCATCCTTGAAACTAACCTTTTTGGATTTTATCTCTTCACTAACATTCTTTTTGTCTAAGGAAATGATACGTTTTTCTATAGCGATTGCTTCCTTCATGTTTTCAGCTAGTGTAGGTTTACCAGCTCTATCTACAAAGATAGCTATATTTGAAGGCAAAGCAGATATATACCATTCACTTCAGACTTCTTCACTAGGTTTTGATGTTGCATGAATTTTATTCAATAACTTGTTAAATCGAGAGTTGAAGTCTTTGATGAGTTCCTTAGATTCTAATTTCAAATTAGAGAGATAATTAATCAAATTTGCTATTGATCTATCATCTCCGAACTTGGTTAGGAATTGTTCTTGAAAAACATCCCAACTATCAATGGATCATGGTGGTAATGAAAAATACCAAGATCCCGCTACTCCTGGAAAATTATATGGAAATAGCCTGACCACAACATCTTCTTGTGTTACTCCATTTAAGTTTATGAACAACATGAAGTTGTTAATGTGTTCTTCAGCTAATATGCCAATATCAGGACTAAAATTTGGTAACAATTTCTCAGGATGAGCTGGTAATTGACTCAAAGGTGCTAGCATTGCAACAACTCCTGGATTGGTCCATGGTCTTGGTTGAGGTTGTGCCATCGTTGTACTAATAGTAAAGGAAGGTGAAGGGACAGTTGAAAGTAATTGAGTAAAAGCTGTTGAAACAACTGTACCCTTCTAGATTGTGACTTGAAGTTGGGAAACAGATGACTGAGTTTGAAATGGTGTGAAAGATGTGGATGATGATGATAAAAGAGTCTCACTATCTGACTCTAAAGGTGTTTTTATAGCTCTTTTTCGACTTGGAAGAGGAAGTTCAGTCGGTGAAATACCAAGCTTTTCGCTCTGCAGTCTAGTAAGAGGCTGGTAAGGATTGTATTGTGAAGTCACACTGCCTTGGGATAGCTCAGAATCTTCTTGTGATAATGAAAACCCTTGGAGTTTATGAATTAAAGATTGTACCTCAGGACATTCAAAAGATGAATCGTCCGATATGTTTAAGGTTTTGGCAGTGGGTGTAGTAATTTTCTTTTCAACTTCTTCCCTAGAAATTTGAGATGAAGGAGAAGTTGAAGGAGATGATGAGGGTGAATTTATCTTGGAATGGCATGTGGATTTGGATTTACTCACCATTCACAGCATAGGCCCTCCTTATAGCGCCAAAAATGTTGAAGCCCCTAAAATCCTAGCTTCAACATTGGGGAAAACCACCCGTTCCGGAACTTAGTACAACTCCTTTTCCATTTGGGATGGTGGCTCCAATTGGATAATATGGGACCAATTTCCCAAATGATATATGGGTTGATGATTGGTTGTTTGTATAACGGGTAATGGAAATGATAATTAATCTAATCTATAACTTAATAAATACAAATAGCTCTACTAAACCCGGGTATACTATGATAAATGTGATTCTGGATTTGTTTCGATTAGATGAATAATCATATAGATGGCTTATTCGTCCAAAATAAAGATGCATTCACATATAATAATTACTTTTTTTAAGAAATTAAGCAAAGTAATGATGATAACATATCGCGCGCACACACACACACATATATATATCGCTCACATATATTTTGAAAGATAACAATTCTAAGTTTTCAAAAATGTTATAACTAAGGATTGTTTCACAGGCATACATATGTAAACAATAGAAATTTTCAAAGAGAATGTTTCATTGCATAAGGAAAATTAAACAACTTGATAACGATAGAAATACCAGATACATTTGTAACCTTCTGATGCAAATAACACTTCGATCCCACATTCTTACTTAAAACAACTTCCAGGAAAAGCAAAAGTGCAAATTCTTGAAAATAATTTCTTCATAAAATTGTAGAATCGTGACCCACCATTAATAAAAATAATATATTCAGAAGTACAGAAGTGTAGCTTCCCAAGTAAAAAATTAATACAAATTGAGGACCCCTTTATAAATACATGAAAGGGGTTTAAATAATAATAAAACTAAAACAAACTATCTAAAACATCGCTTGAATGCTTTTGGAACTGCCAAAACATGGAAATTGGGGATTCGATTTTATAAAAAGAGAATTGCAATCTCCACTAGAACAAGTTCATTGCATCTCTTTCATATCTGGTACGCGCAGCTGGCAAATCGATAGCATTTCTTTCACTTCGGGAGGATGAGTCAATCGGGAATGTAGCTGGCTAGTATATGTGGCATCCGGAAGCTCTGGAATCATATAACTGATGGCATGGGAGAGGCATTTTGTAGTTATCTGCTGGCTGTGTGGTTTAACCAAATAGAACCAGAATGTGTCCCATGTGAGTCCTTGCATTGCGCCAATCTGTTGGTCCTTGCTGGCTAAATCCTGCTTCCACTGTTTCTCTAATTCTTTGACTTTTGAGAGTTTCCCTGGGATGCAATCGGAAATCAATTTGGCCGTATACAAATTGTCGTTGATTAATTCCACTAAACTGTTCATTACATCTCTTGCCCTGGAGGTAGCCCATTCTACCTTAATTAACTGTGTTTCCCATTCTGCAAACAAAATTTCCTTATGTGATTCTTGGATCTTGGGAAGATTGGCAGCTATGCCTTGGTCTGTTTCTTGCCAGGTGAGGAACCCTGAAATTTTCTCATCGGCATCTTCGAATTCGAGCCTTGTGTTTACTACCTTTTCTATGAGCGATGTAGCTATTACACATAGAGGATCGACCAGTGAAATTTTGTGACATAAAATATCAAGCTGTCGTGACAATGCTTTACTCGATTCGAGAGCCTCTTTTTTGAACTGATCAATCTCAGGATACTCCTTAAATGTTTGTATCTGTGCTTGTAACACGACACTATGTTCTTCTTTGGCCATCTTCTCCTGTTGAAGCATTACCTGCAATTTGTTCAGCTCTTGAGACAACTGTTGTTGCTTGTGTAGAGCTTGCTGGTCAAGATTTTGTTTCTTAAGATTCAACTGCTCTTTAAGATGCTCAATCTGTTGTCTTTCTTCAATTAGATGCTGTTCTAGCTGTGCTATTTTTTTATGATCCACTGTCACCTTTTCTTCCAGCTGCGCTATTTTTTGATCCTTTTCTTTTATCAATTGGATGACTTCAGACTCTTTGTCCATTGTCGCTGTTGTATAAGCCCCTGCATATTGAGACAATTTTGTTAAATCCTCTAAAGGATTTATTTCAGAGTCTTTCCAGAAAACATTCATTAATTCGGCTTGAGGAGATGAAAATGGACCCTGATCGATTTTCCTTTTCTTCCTTTGTTTTATAACTACAACCCTATGCTTTGGAATATATAAGACATCCAAGGAAGGTATATATTCAACCTTCAATACAATTTCCTCAGAAGGATTTTCTGGGATGATCTCAATATCTTGGACTGTTAGCATTACTTAAAACTGCTCATCCCATTTGTAGCTGCCCAATTTACTGTCATTTTACATTGTGTTGTATGGTGATTGTGTACAAACCACATTCTGGAATCATTTGTGTGATTTTTAAATCAAGTGATCCCACTCCCTTCAATATATTTGAATTGATATGCATATGAATATGCATGCATCGCTAGCTTTTTTACTTGTCTTTTCTTTTGTTCGGGTTGAAGTCGGCCTTGTTCACTGCTTGTTCTTCTTGTCTGCTCTTTTCGGTGTTCTTTTCTTCACTATGTTCTTCTTCATTGCGGTGAGGGTAGTTCTCAACTAATCAAGAGGTATTGTTAGAAGTCTCTTGGTCCTGAACTGCAGGAAATTTTCCATGTCACTTGCTTCAAATTTTAATTTTTCCAAATGTTTAACTTGTGAAAATACCTCAGCCGAGGAAAATAGATCGTCAAAATCAACATCTTCATGTTCAAATTTAGTGACCTGTACCATAGATGTAAAGTTATAGGAAACTTTATTTGGATCATACTGTATTTTGGGGATGGATGCTAATCTGAGCTCTTTTATTTTTTTGGCTTATTTCTCTGCATGTTTAAAATCATGTAGAGAAAAAGATCCACATCGCAGGGGAAATGTAGGCCACATTTGCTTCTTTGAATTTTTTAGGTTTCTAGACATCCCTTTCTCTGTTATTTGATAGGCTATTTATTGGGCTAAAAATTTATCGGGAATGTACAAGGGTAGAACATGGGGATCAGTGATGCTTCCGAATATCCGGATAAAGGTGATTTTTTCCTCTCCAAACCAGCTTTTGATTGAGGTTAGGTCAATGCTGGCCTCGTCGGATAACCTTGGAGCGAGTTTGTTGAATATAGCTCGGTGAGCTGGCAAGATAAACCCGTGACAAATTATGTATATATGGTCTTTGTAATAGGGCTTTCCACGGATATTTGTGATAAATATGGATAGGAGTTGGGACTTGAGGAGTCCACTTCCAGACTAGGATAGGGATTTCAGAGTTGAATCATATGGTGTTACGCTGAAATTTGTCACCATGACATTTTAGTACTCCCTTAGAATTCTACAACATCAAAGTTCCTAAAATCAAGCCTTGAAATTGAGAGAAAAGCTCATAAAAGTCTTAAAAACACTTGTACCGCACTTTCTCTTAACATTGCCTGCGGTGCCGCATCTCTTTGCTCTAAATCATGCAGAGCTAAATGCGCGTTCTCTTCAATAAGGGTACGGACCCCTATAAAAGGTAAAACAAAGGCAGAAAGTAACATTTAGAAGCCCAGCAGTCAAATCTGGAAGCTTCTAGAAGCAATTATTTAGTCGAAGGTTCGCTACTATCATTTATGTTCATTCCTTCATTATGGGAGCCTACCCCTTGATTTATGGAGCCCAATCCCTTCAAAAGAGCATTCTATCCCTTCTTATGTGGAACCTTAACCTCCTTTGTTTTCCTATAAATTGAAGCCATAGTGCAGCTTCAAAGGTTAGAGTTAGTGAGTTAGACTGTGAGGGATTTTGAGGAGAAACGCTGTAGAGACTCATACTCTCTTAACTGATCATTATGTGGGAATGATTACATATCCATGTGCATTTTAGCTGAGAGAGTGCAAAGCTTGTCAGAGTAAAGGAAACGCCTGTTCCAGACCCCAGGAAGGCCTGTACGACATCAAGGCGGACACGGTTGTAAGGCTCTTCTTCATCAAAGATAATACGAATGAATACCATTTTCTCAATGAGTTCTTTAGTTAAGTAGCTTGTTTATCATGTTTTATCAATGAGTTATTTAATTAATTAGCTTATTTCTTGAATTCCTTGATCATCTTGATAGATATATGATTCGTGAATTAGTTTATACTATGCAGGTGCTATTGATTTTTTCATGTTTGTGATTGCAGATCTTTGAATACGACTCTTTCAAGCAACTGGAAAGAAGATTATTAAAAATAGCGCTGGACTACAGGTAGGGATTCACAACCCCTATTGTAGCTAATTAATTATTCGAATATTGTCCAGAGAAAATAGTTTTTATTTGTCTGTTTGTTGTAGCTGTCCGTAGGACACTTGGGAGGTTTGTCTTGTCCGCAAGAATGACTTATCCGTCCAACAAAATGGCGACTCCGCTGGGGAATGGATCTTGAACTTTGATTTCTTTTATTTTTTACTTGTGAATTTTTTTTATTTTTTTTTCTGATTTTGATTGATTTATACTGGCTTGGGTAATTTATCCCTGTAGAATCCCTGAGAAATGTTTTAGAGTTTTTTATTTTTTCTTTTAGTTTTCTGGTATCTGCACTTTTCTTTTAGAAACAGTGTGGGCATCTCCGCTATTTTCTTCTATAAAAAGTGAGGGACCGCACCTGTTTACACTGAAACCTGCATACCCTATGAAATTTTTTTGAAAATCTTAAAATCCTCTTTTCTGGATTAGTTTGTTAGATTCTCAGTGTATACCCAGACTTGTATCTTCTGTCAAAAAGCTTTGATTAAGAGTTTATTTCAGTATTTTTTAGTTTTGAATGATTTTCTGAAATATCTACATGTTATATTGATTTTTGTTTTGTCTTTATCCCGCTTAAAGATTAGAAACCTTGGTATACCTTTAGATCACTGGTATTTCCTTACTTTCTTTCTGAGTTTTACATTATAGCAGAAATTGTTTTATGAGATTTAGATCCCATTTTCTCATTTGCAAATCTTTAAAAAACTTTTGTTGATAAGTTTGGAATTTCACTTAAAAAACCAAAATTGGGTGTTTTTTGAGTTCTTGCTGATCCAAGAAAAGAATTTCTTAGTTAGATAACAAGTTAAGCAAGACATCCTCAAAATATTTAAAGTCTTAATTCAGATTTAGTCTTTAGAATTTTTAGATCTCAAAATTAGTGTTTTTAGTTTTGAGTGTTGTTTCTAGAAATTATAGTGTTCTTTTGAAGAAAAACTTTGTTTGTAGTTTCGATCTTAAATGATAAAGGAATTTCTTATTGAGAAATTGATCATTTTGAGTTCTCATGAAATTAGATTTATTTTCATTTATTCTTGTTTGAAGGAAAGAATTGTTTTAAAATGTTACATTTCTCAACTCTTCCTTTAGATAGAATTCATTGAAAGGAAATGAATTGTTTCTCATAATAGATGCATTTTTAGTGTGTTTTGAGTCAGGTCACTACATATCATCAGTTTCACTTTTGCACCTATTTTCCTAAGAAACAACCTATTAAAATCAACGATTAAATTAAAATCAATCTAGTAATTTTTTATATTTCTAGGGCTCTTTTCACCAATATAGCTTAGACTAGTGTCTTGGAGTAGGGAGTAATTAACTCTCCAAGACGATTAAAAAAAACAAGTAATTGATCTTGCGGTAGGAAAAATCCAATAGTCACTTGTATGCTCTAGGAAGCTCCTCTTAAAGGACTTAAGCAAGAGGTCATATCTGAACCAGTGGGATAATCAATTCTATCTCATTAGGAACGATAGAAGATATGCGCGTATTAACAATGGTAAACCTTGGATAGACTATTGTCGAGGAGCCTAGGGTCACTTGTCGGTATACCTTGGATTATGTCAAGGAGCCTTCAAGGGGATTGAGCTTTGTTACTCTGCCCTTGCGCGTATGTCGGATCGTAGACTGTTCCCCCGGGTATATTAGTTCCTGTTGGTAACCATAGTGGTCGTAATCTTTACGGTTTTTTCCTAAGGTGATGGTGGAGGAAATATCATGTTGTACCTGGAGCAGATGTCGACTAGACTCACTTGGACTCTCCGAAGGGTTATCATCACTCGAGGTTGTTTAAGTGGAGAAACTTGCACCGGTCTGTTTCATTAAGCAGATTGTCGAGGTAACTGTTCCAACCGCCCTTTCTACATTAAAATACTACGATGTTGTATTTCATCACCAACTAGTGTTTTTAGTGTGGGAAGTTATTGTTTGTGTGTGGTTTGATCTCCTAGATTTTTAGGCGTATGATTCATTTGTTTGTTTCCTTAGCGACTCTAGGAGTTTTCATTGAAATTTTCTTTGATTGCGTGTGATTAATAATTTTTAATCGTGGCTGAATTACCAAGACAATCGCGTAGACTCTAGGGGAAACCCCCCGAGTATACACCAAGCCAACTTGAAGGGCTGCGAGCTCTAGTACCACATAGTGTTAGTAGAATTAGATCAACAGAACTAGGAGAATCATCTATAGTTATTCATCCTGATCATCAATCACAAACAACAGAATATATTCAAGAGCAAATTTCAATTTGCGAATTTACTGGTAGTATTTCCCCTTCCAGTGAATTAGCTGAAGAGCCTAAAATTTCTAAGCCTGACACTGAACCTCCTTTATTGGAACCATCTTCAAGATTTGTTACTCCGACTTCTAGTGATCCTGATTCACCTAGGGTAAGACATCGCATTACTGAAAATCTTCCTTCTTACCTCATATGTATTGAAGAACTTGTTGGTCCAGACGAAGACGTAAATCTTCTCGAAACCCAAGAAAATTTGAATCTTAGGGAGTGTGAATCAATATTCTACAATCCTTTTAGAACTAACACTTGGTATTTATCATTGATAGATTTTTTACAAAACGTGGGTCTTACTTATTCACCACCCCGACTTCCTTTTCATCCTACACCGAGAGGTTATCATCCTTCATCAACTATGTTGGGTGAGTCATCTATGTTTTCCCAATCTCCAGAAACATTTTTATACGGTGGTACGTCTGTTCCTTCGGGATACCAGTCACTCTCTGGTACCTTCTCGGGAGCAACTCCTCAACCAATTGAACAAGTGTTATCATCTGGTACAAATGGAACTAAAGCTGAAACGTTGAACACAGAGCAAATTTATATGATGTCTAGCAATATTCCCAATCCTTAACCTCAAGGAAGTTAGTTACCGCCTGGAGGGAAACCTCAAGGAAGTCAGTTACCGCTTGGGGGGCAACCTCAAGGAAGTCAGTTACAACCCGGAGGGCAACCTCAGGGTAATTTTTTATCAGGTCAAATTGTAGGTCAATATTATTTACCTAGAGAACAACCTCAAGGACAATACATACCTCAAGGTTATCAACCTCAGGAATAGTACATACCCCAAGTTCAACCCCAGACTCAGTATATTACTTAGGGTCCATATCAACCCCAGATTCAGTACATGCCTCAAGGTTATCAACCTCAAGGTTAGTACCCAACTCAAGGTTTCCAACCTCCTTTCGGTCAACCATTATTACAAGGAGCTGGAAATTTTCCAGTTAATTATCAACCCTACATTCAACTAGGTTATGGTCCTTCATATGCACAACCTTCTATGGTTCAATACCCCGGAATGAATATGGTGTGGGATCCATCTCAAATTCAACAGACTATGCAACCCAATGTGTAGGTACCTAATCAACCTGGACAGTCCATAGGTTCTGGTCCAACCTAGCAACCTGTCCAGCCTACCGTTCAAGTCCCTACACTTGGTTCTATTCAGTAGCCTAGGCCTAGTACACCTCAGAATTCTGCTGTTGTTGCAACTTCTGTTCAACCTACCACACCTATTTCTGGAGTATCTGCAGCTCCAATTTCTTCTATCCCTGCATCAGTGCAAATTCCTCAAGTATCTGTACCACAGTCAGGACCTACAATTCAGACTATGGTCCAGATGCCTACAGGACAAGCTGGTACTAGTACGATTGTTGCTAGTCAACCACAATTTACTTATCAACCGTACCAGGGACAGTATCAATTTGGGCAAGCTACACAAAATCCAGTATATCAGTATCAGCCGTACCCTGGGCATACTTATCAAGTACCTCAACAACCCCAGTATGGTCCGGTTAATCTTGGTTACCCAGGAGGTTTCATGATTCCAAATGCGGATCCAATTCTAGGGTATCCTTGATATCCTCCTCCTGGCACTGGTTTGATCACACAAGGTTATCAAGACCCTAGCCATCAGTTACCATTTATATAAACTTTAGATTTACCGGATCTATCACGCCTTACGAACGATCCTATCTTTTATCTTCCATATTGGTCACCGATGCCTAAAAAGTTACCCAGTGATATTCCAAAGTTTGAGGGTAAGTCAGGAGAGGACCCATCTAATCACGTTATGACTTATCACCTTTGGTGTGCATCCAATTCACTAATCGATGATTCGATTCGATTGCGTCTTGTTCAGAGAACTCTCATTGGTCTA
Source organism: Pinus albicaulis (assembly GCA_034641835.2). Classification (NCBI taxonomy): domain Eukaryota; kingdom Viridiplantae; phylum Streptophyta; class Pinopsida; order Pinales; family Pinaceae; genus Pinus; species Pinus albicaulis. Next base: position 321,121 of record JAXQQM020089305.1, on the reverse strand, counting down.
GCTGCTAAATGATACATTGAGTTACCACGCGACTCTTTTAATAATTTTAATGCACTAGCTACTGCTTTCTTAACCCATTTTCAGTTGCCTGTCAGATACGACAACGGCACAGAATTTATAACTTCATTAAAACAGTCTACATCTATGTACATATCCGATCACATTCATGAATGGAGACGTAGAAGGCGTTTAGTGAAGGTCTTTATTCCGGATCAAAGTTTGGCTGAATGGTTTATTAAATCATTATTGCCCAAAATTACTGAAGATGTGGCAAAAGGAGGAATTGTTACAGAAGAGCAAGTCGTTGCTCAGGCTCAATACCTTGACCTTGTATATACCCAGTCAGGTACTCTGTATGATAAAATCCCTAATTTACCAAGACCTCGTCAATTAACTACAACTCCTTCTGGCTCTCATGCCACTGATGGTGTAATTGGTTCTGTTAGCACTGGTAAAAGTAAGAAGAAATCTTCCAAGATGACTTCTCCTATTATCACTTTACCCGATTCACCGAAAGGAGATTCCTCTATTGAAGCTTCCACTGATATTCATGTTGTAGAATCATCTACAACCAAACCTAAAACTGGTGGTAAAAAGAAAGGTAAGAATAAAAATAAAATATCTTCAAAAGATAAAAACAATACAACTGAACCAACTGACGAAAAATGCAAACCTCGATATCATTGTCTGATATGTGAAGAGGATCATTTTACAAAAGAGTGCCCGCATAGAGCCGAGGTATCAAAATTCGTTAAGGGTTCACCCATACCTGTTGTCTTGAAGGATCCCTTTCCTGCTCAAGATAGTAATATGGTTGGATCTTCCTCAAATGCGCTAGAGAATATCTTGATGGTTGCGATGCGATCACAAGATTACGGTAGTAAAAATCCTGGTAAAGAAGCAGAAACATCTAATTCAGCATCAACTACATCTCCCTCAGTTTCTGATCCATTACAGATCGAGAAACAAAATCCTGACTTAGTAATCCAACCACCTACTAAAGGTGTACTTCGTAAATCAGCTTTCAATCCACATGCGAGAGCTGCTCATAATTACAATATTGTTGAAGACTTGGCAATTTCCCCTTCAGAAATGTCAGCTTTGGAAGTGCTGCAATCATGCCCAGCCCAAATAAAATTACTTTTGTCAGCCTTAGGAGCCATAGACCTCCAGGATTCGAACCTCATGATCTTCGATTTATAGAATTTTACACCCCGCCTACCCCATCAAATGCCTCTTCAAATTCCGGTAATAGTAAAAAGAAAACGTATCTTTCGTACTGTTGTTGATGAAGGGGCTTCTACGTGTATTATGTCATTAAAATCTTGGAAATCACTTGGTTCTCTGACAATTAACCAATCGCCAACTATTCTCAAAGCTTTTGATGGAAGAGGTTTTCAGCCTTATGGTATTTTACAAGATCTACCAATAGAGGTCGAAGGCAAAATGGTTAATCTAGATGTGGAAGTGGTTGATGCCCCTCTGGATTACAACCTTCTCCTGGGTCGCAGTTGGTCTTACGCCACGACTGCTATTCTATCATTTATCTTTCGTATTATCATATTTCCTCATAAAGGAAAGATCGTTAAAATCGATCAGCTCTCATATTATTCATCCGACCCAGCCTCTACTGATAGCATCCAGCATATCGTAAAATTGACTATCCCTTATAAGGATGTCGGAGTAGGTTTACTTAAAGATTCAACTTTACTGGGAACTTTTTCCTTGCCTGCTCCCAACTTACAACCTCCTATTACTAATATCAATATGATTACATCAAGTACTATTTCCTTTGATGATCCTCGGATATTACCTTCAGAATCAGAATTGGATTCTTTCGATGGCGCGATGCCTTTGAGTCCTTTTGAGTTAGCATATCAGACTGTACAGTCATTTTCTGACACTCCTTCAACTGAATCTAATCTAGTGAATGTGATCAATGAGGAGTCATTTTCAATATCAAGCTCTGCTTCGACATCAATTCCAGATCTTGGTCAACAAGTATTCAATACTGATGAACATATTCATGAATTCTTGTCGGTCGATGAGTTACCATGGGAAGATCTTCATCATAGGTCTTCATTTTTACCTGATCTCGATCATTTTGAGAATGATTTTTCCTTCATTTCTACTATTGATTACGTCAAAGAACCTCAGAATCCTCTCTCACATTTTGATTCTGAATTGAATTTAGAAAATATTTCTACAACGTTTCCCCTTGAAATTTCAGTAAAACCCGGAATTGTTGAAAACATTCATATAGGTGCTTCTTGTATGACTGATGAAATCCAAGCATATAAAGCCCTATTTCAGGAATTCCGCGACATTTTTGCCTGGTCATATGAAGAGATGCCAGGAATCGATCCGTCGATTGTTGTTCACAAAATCAAGACATACCCAGATGCTAAACCTGTTATACAAAGATTACGTCAAATACATCCGAGAAAAGCTGTCGCTATTAAAGCCGAAGTTGAAAAATTACTTCGTGCAGGTTTTATTTATCTGATTCTATTAACGGATTGGGTATCTAATATTGTTCTGGTCAATAAAAAACAAGTAACAATACAAGTGTGTTCGATTATAGGGATATAAATTGAGCTTGTCCAAAGGACAATTATCCAACTCCTTACATCGATCAAATTATTGATGATTGTGCTGGAACTAAAATGTTTTCATTCATGGATGGATTTTCCGGCTACAATCAAATCAACATACTCCCTGCAGATCAACCCAAAACAGCTTTCATTTGTCCATGGGAAACTTTTGCTTATCACAAACTACCTTTTGGACTTAAGAATGTTGGCGCCACTTTTGAGAGGGCAATGTCTTATGCATTTCATAATATTAAACACATTGTGAAACCCTACCTCGATGATTTACCTACTCATTCTTTGCGCAGAGAAGATCATATCACTCATTTACGAGCCATTTTTATATGATGTAGGCATTACAAGATTCGTCTGAATCCTCACAAATGTGTTTTTTGCGTACAATTTGGACGATTGTTGGGATTTATTGTCTCAAAGGTAGGCATTCGTGTTGATCCATTAAATGTTGAGGCAATCATCAATTTACCTCCTCCTTCTACTCTTCGCCAACTCCAAAGTTTGCAAGGGAAAACAAACTTTTTACGTCGATTCATTCCTAACTATGCCGAGTTAACGAAAGGTTTCACTAGGTTGTTGAAACAGAATATTCCTTTCTTTTGGGACGAGATCGCTGATCAATATTTTGATGCTCTTAAAAATGCGTTGACCCATGCACCATTACTGCATCCTCCCAATTACAACCAGGATTAATTTTTATACCTCACCGCTTCTGATTCCACGATAGGGATGGTTCTAGTTCAGGAATATGAATTCCATGGTGAACATGTGATTTACTATCTTAGTCGCAATTTGCATCCGACTGAAATCAAGTATTCACATGTGGAGAAATTGACCTTGGTAGCCGTTCAAGCTGTCCAACATTTTCGTCATTACATACTTTTATGCAAAAAAACAATGATTTCTGATTGTAACCCTATGATGTATATCTTTACCAAACAATTGCTAGGGGGCAAATACTCCAAATGGATTTTTATCCTACAAGAGTTTGATTTGGAATTTGAAAAGTCCAAATCAAAGAAATCATTAATATTTGCTGAACTTATGTGTGACTTCCCATGTACTAATACAGAAACTGTGGCAGAACAACCAATCGTGGACGAATCCTTGTTTCTTATTAGTACCATTGATCCTTGGTATGGAGATATCATTTTTTATCTTCAGACCCAATTTTTTCGGCTCGAAATTTCATGGTCACAACGATGTAAAATCTGTTTCCAGTCTCAACAATATCATATTGTTGGTGACACACTATATCATCGTGGTGCGGACTCTATTTTTCAACGTTGTCTCACCCATGAAGAAGCCGAAAAGGTTTTAAATGACTGTCACTCTGGAGCATGTGGCGTTCATATGTATGGGTATGCCACAGCCCAAAAGATATTGAGCGCAGGATATTTCTAACCGTCCTTATTTAAAGATTGTATTTATGCGGTCTGAAAATGTCATAATTGTCAAATATTCAATCGAAAAATGCGTGCACCACCTGTTCCTCGTCACCCTATAATTTTTGTCGGTCCTTTTGCAAAATGGGGCATTGACTTCATTACATGTAGCCCTCACTTGACCGGGGGGCATGGGTATATTATTCTAGTAGTAGATTATTTTACCAAATGGACCAAGGCGATGCCTAATTTGCAGCAGATGGAAAAACTACAACTACTTTCGTGTTCAATCATGTGATTGCTCGTTTTGGTGTAGCCCAAGTGATAATTACTAATCATGGGAGCCATTTTCGAAACATCATGATGACCGAGCTAACTGACCAACTTGGCTTGCGCCATGACAGTTCTACACCATATTATCTGCAGGCTAATGGTCTGGTTGAATAAATTAATAAATTTTTAGTCACCATGATCAAACGAATCATTGGAGTTCATAAGTCGAATTGGCATACCATGCTCTTTTCAGCACTTTGAGCATATCGAACCTCAGCAAAAACATCGACAGGTTTTACCCCTTTTCAACTGGTTTACGGTTTAGAAGTAGTATTATCCATTGAATGCGAGATACCATCACTCCAACTAGCCATAGAGTTACTACCATCCACTTCTGAAGAAGAAAAACGATTTTTGTACTTGGCTCAATTAGATGAGAATCAGCGCACCGCTGCACTAGCCACCGAGACTCATGCGAACAAATGAAAGCTCAGTATGATAGAAATGTTACACAATTTTTTTCAAAAGGAGACCTAGTCTTGGTTTATGATCAAGCTAATGATAAGCTAGGGGCTGGGAAATTCGAACCCATGTGGCATGGTCCTTATATTGTCAAGCGACAGCTTGCAAAAGGAGACTATGAATTGATTGATTTTGACGAGGTCTCTTTAGGAAAACCTAGAAATGGGCTTTATCTAAAGAGATATCACTTGATTCTTGTGTGGAGATATTTCCTGTATATTAGTTATTTTTAGCTGGTGTGCTATAGATTAGAAATGTGTGCCGAGTTTAAGTGTGCTTTTACTACTATTCCTGCTTATCTGGATTACTCTTGATATTGCAGATGTCGACGTCTTTTCAAACATACATTGGTTTTGTTGATAGCACTTGTCGTAGTACATGAAATATCTCTTCCGCAGCTTGGGTTATTTATTCACCCACTAACGAGTTAATATCTATGCATGGGGTAAGCCTCAGTCAAACGACAAACAATATTGCGGAATATAGTGCAGTTATTGAGTTATTATTTGAATCCATTTCATTTGGAATTCAGAGTTTGGTCGTTAGATTAGATTCTGAACTCGTTGTATTACAATTAAATCAAGTATATGCAATTAGAAACCTAGGGTTATTAAGATTATTTTTGAGAGTTCGTCTCTTGGAATGAGAATTTAATTATATTGAGTATCAACACGTTCCAAGAAATTTAAACACATTAGCAGATGCAATAGCTTCTAGTGTGATTAACAGACATTTGCGATAATAAAAGAAGTAAATCAACATTTGATAACATGTTGGACAGGTAACTAAAAATAGTAGTATATCATAGCATAGAGTAGTGTTTCAAAAAATAGTACATCGCCCTCAATCATAGGTTCAAAACGCGTTATGATCGAGAAAAAAGTGATACAAAAAATGATAAGACTCTATACAACCGATCATCCACTATCCATGGTAATGATCATGATAATATACTACAGCTCTCGCCACCCTACTCAAGAATCTCCTGAACGGTCCAGGAACACCAATGACATCTCTGTAAGCGAAGAGGAATGTCATCTATAGTAGTCTCTGGGATGTCCAGAGTCAGTCGCTCCAAATGGTGTTCCAAATCAGTCAGGATTTCTGTCGTCTGATCCTATAGCGGTGCTACTGCAACTACATCCCTTTGCCTCCTATCAAAGGGGCGAAGAGTGACTGGTCGGCATGGACCCACATCTGCATTTGAAATTTTAGTTATCAATTTTGAACGATTTGAAAAAACAAAATAAAAATTAGAAATTAGAGCGTGTCAAAGAGATTTTTTATCTGACTCATCCCACTGAGCTCCTGGAGGAAGTGGCATATCCTGATCTCCCCAGTAATCCATCCCAGCATAAGGGAAGTCCTCTATCACAAAAATTTGATGTTCTAACCAACGAAAATAAGCCGGGGGAAATCAAACAATCTCTGTGCCCTCACTGTGACGGGCCATCAATGCAACCCATCGGACCATCCAAGGCTCTCGGAATCTACCGTCATCAACAAGAATATGTTGCGGGGCTAATAGAGGAATCCTATCTAAAGCAAAAGTAACCACGATAGATCCATATCCGAAGTTATTTAACTTCCCGTTTTTTGCTCTAGTTAATTGGCCTTTGACATTAGCCAACACTGCCTCGTACCAATTGAATATAGTGCCTCGGAAGCAATCCACTGCAATCCGCATTTGAGATCCAGTAGCCACATGCAAAGCTGCACTTACACATAACTTGGCAATGGTAAATGCAATCAATTTTAATTCAGGACGGATGATAGTTTTAATATCAATCCGTTTGTCTTTTGGATTAGCCTCATCATTACAGAACTCTAATTGCAGGCTAGAAACAGATTGGCCACTTGATCTAGCCCCAAATAGAGAAAGTGGTTCACCTATTTTAGACAAACCAGTCAAAAAATATATGTCTTCTAGCTCAATTTCGAGCCGGTTGCCTCCAATCATGAAACACTGGTCCTGAACATCCCACTTGTTTACCAACCAAGTGAGAAGGTTTACTTGAGCTCTCATGCCACTGATAGGCCAGAATTTGAATAACCCACATGCTTTCAGAACTTGTAATGTAGGTGGATGAATCATTGCAGCTTCATCCACCTCCTTATGTTCACGTTCCTGCCAGATGAGCATTGTAAATATCCTACATTGAGCAAAATGAAAGATTAGAATCATTTTAAAACAAAACTTTTGGGTAATTTGGGAAGAAATTATGTTTTGAAATTCTTCACGGCGCCCCTGCACTTTACTTTCAGAGACAGTGCGTAGCTCCGCACAAGCTCTGTGCTAAAAGTGTGGGGCTACAACATTTTTCTTTGTAAGAAAGTGTCGGGGTCTGCAGGTACCATGTGTCTTACCTGCAGACCCCTGAGGGCAGAATTTTGAAACTATTTCCTCTCCAAAAATGAATTTTAAACCCTAAATTAAGGAAATGAATGGATGAAAAGTAGGGAAAAGAGGATGTGGATTACCTGGAGCAGACGGTTTTCGATTTTAACGGTCGGTTTGTCTAGAATCTTCTCTGGAGTGTTTTTTGCCAAAAGCTCTCAAATCTTCACTCTGAACTCAAACAGTAAAAAAGAATTTGGAAAACTCCTTTTTATAAGTTTTTTCGAATAAATGAAATTTAAATTTGTTTATTTTTCACTTTAAAAAGATGGTTTTTCAAAATATTTTTATTATTGAAGTAGGTACATTTAATTTTTTGAAGTTTTTGTGCAGAATACCGGATTTTTCAGGTGAAATGGTCATTTTTGACAAAGAGTATACTTTTATCACTTTTTCGGGCTCTTTAAAATTTACGAAAAGGTGAAATCATGGAGTTCTCTTTTAAGCCCTTTTCAAACTCTCTAAAAATGAAAAGATTGCCGAGTACTTGACTATTCGAACTCATTAAAGAAAATGAACAGTCGTCCCTTTAGTATAAGTTTACCCCTTTTCTAAACTGAAATGGACTATTTACGAAAAAGGTATACGTTGACTAAATCATGGTCAATAGAGTTCTCTCCCACATTATTTTATCCTTTTTCGGGCCTGAGAGACTAAAATTACGAAAAAGACACCCATGGAGTTTTCTTAAGTTTTTTCTTCTGACTCCCTAAAAATGAAAAACACCAAGTTTCTCCTATACTGGACTTGTTAAAATTTAACAGTAAAGGACCTGTCGATTACAAACAAGAACGGACCACTCCTTCTTAGGGTTCGATTTTAAACTAAGTTGGACTCATCCGAAGGATGAGCTTATAAACAAGCAAATGTTATCCTCCTCAAGCTTGTCAAAAATAAAGAGGTACTTTCCAGAAATGGTGGGGGAAAAGAGGGAAAATGAATTCATTTGTTACACTTTGATTTATAAAGCAGTATACCACTCTTGAACATGACACTTTTTGTCACACTTCTACTTGGGTTGGGAAAATCCTTTACCTATCAGTTAATCAAACTAATTGAAGGTCTTCAGCAGGTTTCTGGGTATTAGCTTAGGGCAACTGTTAGCAAACCATCTGTAGTTTTGTTATGTGTTCAAGAGGACATTCAAACAAACCATTCATCTGAAAACATTTGTCTCCATTCACGTTGACCATCCCTGAGTCAGTCCTTGCAAAAAATTTCTTCAAAACTTGATCTATGGTTTCATGTCGTGAGCTTGCTTACGATGGATCACTTTCTATCGACAACAACTCATCATCTAAGAAGTCAATCTAGAATCCATCAGTACCTTGTAATCTGCATACCTTAATGGCAGGTTTCTCTCCTTCGACAACAGGTTACATCATTGACCTTCGATCGAACGATTCCATGAAATGTTCGACTTCAGATCACTTATTCACATTTCATGGATTGTACTGAGTACTTTGAGAGCCATTTTCATTATTGGTGGTTTCTCCCACACTTGTTAACAGTTCACATCATTAACCGGTAGTCAAGTGGGTTCTACCATGTTCGACTTCAACACATCTAATCGCATGGGTAGAATCGTACTAGTTCGGGAAGCATAAATCAAGACCCTGGATCTAGTTTCCAGCATCCAAGCTGCAAGGAGTTTTATTATTCATTATGCACTACACTATCATTACAGATGGCTGCGTCCATGCTGTGTCTACAATATTGATGTAATATTAAAATCATTTATGTATCAGTACAAGTTAGTTAGATCTGAGTATGGGAATGCCTATCTCAGTGATGATATATACATATGTTTTGCATTGAATGTTTTTACAGGGTTCCGACTGGGGTGTCCACAGGCTAATCCTTGAAATGATAAAGCACATCACTCTTCGAATGCTCTCAGACTTCTCACTTTATGGGGCAATTTTTTACACTGAAATTTGTCACCATGACGTTTTAGTACTCCCTTAGAAGTCTACAACATCAAAGTTCCTAAAATCAAGCCTCAAAATTGAGAGAAAAGCTCATAAAAGTCTTAAAAACACTTGTACCACACTTTCTCTTAACATTTTCTGTGGTGCCACACCTTTTTGCTCTAAATCATTTGGAGCTAAACGCACGTTCTCTTCAATAAGGGTGCGGACCCCTATAAAAGGTAAAACAAAGGCGGAAAGTAACATTTAGAAGCCCAGCAGTCAAATCTGGAAGCTTCTAGAAGCAATTATCCGGTCAAAGGTTCGCTCTTATCATGTATGTTCATTCCTCCATTATGGGAGCCTACCTGTTGATTTATGGAGCCCAATCCCTTCAAAAGAGCATTCTATCCCTTCTTATGTGGAACCATAACCTCCTCTCTTTTCCTATAAATTGAAGCTAGAGTGCAGCTTCAAAGGTTAGAGTTAGTGAGTTAGACTTTGAGGACTTTTGAAGAGAAATGTTCTAGAGAATCATACTCTCTTAACTGATCATTATGTGGGAATGATTACACACCCATGTGCATTTTAGCTGAGAGAGTGCAAAGCTTTTCAGAGTAAAGGAAACGCCTATTCCGAACACTAGGAAGGCCTGTACGACATCAAGGCGGACACGGTTGTAAGGCTCTTCTTTATCAAAGATAATACGAATGAATACCATTTTCTCAATGAGTTCTTTAGTTAAGTAGCTTGCTTATCATGTTTTATCAATGAGTTATTTAATTAATTAGCTTATTTCTTGAATTCCTTAATCATCTTGATAGATGTATGATTCGTGAATTAGTTTATACTATGCAGGTGTTATTGATTTTTTCATGTTTGTGATTGCAGATCTTTGAAGACGACTCTTTCAAGCAACTAGAAAGAAGATTATTACAAATAATGCTAGACTACAGGTAGGGATTCACAACCCCTGTTGTAGCTAATTAATGAATTGAATATTGTCTAGAGAAAATAATTTTTATTTGTCTGTTTGTTGCTAGCTGTCCATAGGACACTTGGGAGGTCCAACATATGGTGTCAACAATATAGGTGCTCATGTAAAATGGGGGTATTACTCTAGTAGACACATAACTGTTTTTCCTTATTCGAGGATTTTTCTTGCCATTTTATCAGATAAAATGGTTGGCCAATCCATGATGTCAAAGTTAACAACGGCTTCAATTAAAGGTACCATTTCAATAAAAAAATTAGCCGAGTTGACGGTTCCAAACAATATACACATCATAGCTACAACATAGAAATAAGGAGACACCAAGGATTCTACGGAGTACATACCCGAAGATTCGTGCTTGTGATTTTCTGTAAAATGTCTCCATTCTTTGATAGGATCTAACTCCACTTCATTTTCTTTGGCGAAGTCTTCCAAAAACGCTTTATTGTAGATTTTCTGAGGGTCTGGTAGGTGATACATTTTCTTGATGTCTTCTGCTTTGAAAGACCCGAAGATCCTTCCGTCTGACGTAAAGAACGCGCTGTCTGTTATATTTATACTTCTATTACCCATCTCACTAAGTCATTATACGGAAACACATTCGGGTAAGCTGCTATTCTGTGAAGATAGGAGCACGCCAATTCCTTCAAAGTTCCTTCTGATTTTCTATTTGAATCTTTCGTAGCTCTTCCTTCTTGAATTATATTTGGACCTTCTACCTCCAGTAGATTGTAAACTCCTTCCCATGAAGTTTTGCTGAGACCCAGACAAGTAGTATAATCTACTACTACCAATTTAGCTGGTTTCTCTTTTGGAACGATGGGAACCTTCACTTTCCTAGATTTCTTAGACATTTTCCTGATTGGTATTTATTTCTCAGGTCTGCACAATGAAAAAAATGAGCAGAATGATAGAAAATTTCTTATAAAAACAAATACAAGGCGGAGAGGAGCAATGGCATTTAATCATAATAAAGATGACAGACTAAAGAAATATTATACCATCGTAGATGGAGTTCACGAAGGATTTCAACCATGACTATATTTTAATGATTTCCTCATATAACGTGAGATTTTAATGCCATTATGGGATGTATCATCGCATATTCATAAGGGTCCTTTTTAGAGTTAATACCATAACTTTTCAAATCTCCGATCAGTGATGATCGCATATCAAAGATCGAAAGTCTGAAAGGTTAGGCTTAAGTGGTTCCATTTCATATCTGCCATTGCGATTATTGCTAAGCTGGCATGGAGGGCGCGATGCTTTTTAAATCATATAAAATCATTGAGATTTATTTTATAAATGATTTATTTGATAAAACATGTGTATATTTAATACTTTATGTTTATATGTATGGGAAGCGCACTTTTGTAATAATGATATCGCATCGCAAGCTTTTAGAGGAGCGTTTTTTAATATGAGTCGTGTGTTTTAGCGATGAGCGATCACGATTTGACTTATCGCATCGGGGAACTTTAAAAGGGTGCATAAGGATGTAATATGACTTCACCGATTTACGATTGCGGTCGGGTTTATCGCATCGGGGCTTTCAAAATGGAAAGGTTTTGGACTTTTGATCATGCGATATGTGCTTTTGCGATTTCTTTATCGCATCGGGGTAGAATGATAACACATTTGAGTTCTTTGTTTTATACTTTTGAATATGCAAAATGCGATAAAGGCCTTCATGTTTTTCATTTTTCGTTAATAAACCTTTTTTCGTTGGGGTTTGATTCTATTACATGAAGGATCAGATTTCTTTAAAACATTTTCATGAGTGCAAAAAGGATTTCTTGATTTGTAATAAGCGATGTTAAGGTTTTTATATATCCTTTTATAAACATTTCTTTTTCCAAAAAATTTTATGGATTCTATAACTATTCAAAGAAAAGGGGACCCATTTCTTATTTAAAATTTAATACAAAAATTTTGAAATGGGGAGGGTTGTTTGTACAACACAATATGCCCTTACAATAATTATTGCTATGTAGGCTCTGATTATATTGTGACCCCTTAGATTCCTATATATACCGAGGAGGTCTTATCATTTGTATCATCCAAGAATTTTTCATTTATGTAATGTAAATGAGGTTTCCCCCTGGAGGAGGAAATGTTTTTAGTCGTTGATCTATCTTTTCTTCTATTCTTTGAGTTGGTTGCATAACAGTTTAAATGAACAGTCAAAAGCCACTAATGTGACTAGATTTCAAAGGTTTCATTCTATAAGATGCCGAAGGTTTAAAACTTGTGGTAACCAAGAGGAGACACCAAAAATATCCAACCATGTTAAGGGTTAATGTGGACTAGGCCATCTGTGATCATCGAGTGATTTTGACAGCTTATATGCCCCCGACTCATGGTTTTTTAGACCAAAAGATAGTCTTGCAAATCATAGATACACTATTAAACAAATAAAAAACTTTAGCTAATAAAATCCAACAAAATGCTCAAAATTTAAACCCATAGTAATGTAATCACTACATTATCCATCCCCAAATCAAAAAATGGTGTCCATTTATTTAAGGATAATAGAATTGAACTTTATTTCTAATATTTTACCAATATTTTCTCCACCTCTATTTCCTCGTGAAAGTAAAAGGTCATCCACCCTTTTGTTAGCAATGAGAAAACCATATAATAGCCCAAAACAAGCCCCTTGTTTACCATATTCCAATCTTTGAGAGAGTTCACACACATCTAATTTCCATTAAAGTGCCCAAAAACCACCTTCTTAGCCATGTGACCACCTCATGCATCTCAATATCCTCTCCAAGAACTAAATTTATAGAACCAAAGAACTCCTTAATTCACTATGCTTTAGGAGGTGACTCTTTTATCAAATGAAGAAGAAACAACCATAGCAGTCTACATAACCTCCAAATCAACTACCAAGATGCCCTTATGAACCTCCACATAGAGCTTTAAGGTCTAGTGAAGCTCTAATGAAACCATGCCTAAGCTCACCACATAACTATCCAACCCTTGGAGAAATGCATGAACCATTTGAATGGGCGAGCAAAGGAGTAGGTCCAATCAACAAGGAATGACCAATCTCATTAACATGAAATATAATAAGATCCCAGGAGCACTTGATAGCATGATCCCAGAAGCAAATTCCAAGTTGGTGATTAATTCCATGTACTAACAACAAGCCTCCATCCTTAAATCAATTTTAATTTTCCACCAACTTCCCACCTAAAGGAAAATCAAGTATGTTTCCAAGTTCACCACCAACTATTGTGATAGAAAAACTAGTCCCCAACAAGATATGGAAGCCTTTAATGATAGGAAAAGACCAAATTGCATAACCCTTATATGCATCTACTAAAAATATACCATTTCTTCATCCATCCTCATCTTCATTTAGATGGACCTATGATAATTTGATATTCAAATTATTATTATTACTACTGCTATTAATCTTACCCCTTTTTATCCTATCATATAGAAGAATGTCTAAAATAAATATATAATAAGACTAAATTGTTTATTCATAATAATAAAAAAATAGAATTAAAAAAAAATACCTTATTTTATTTAGAAAAGAAAGAAATAAACCATAAAAATAGTAGTCTATATGTTCTAGGTTTTGGAGGGTTTTCTCTTATATTTGTCCAAAATCTGATCGAGATATATTCCAATCACAAGTTTGATTTGAAAATTCTCCACAATTTAAGTACCCTAGGATTTTTTTGAAGGTACTAAATCTATATATGTAGTAAAAAACTCCAAAATGTAGCATGTTTAAACAACCCCTAAAACCACTATTATAAACATTATAATATATTATATTTTATCAAATAAAACAAATTTAACATAAATAATAAAACTATCTTAAAAAACACCTAAAATAAAACCATTCTTGCAAGCATTTTCCATATTATATATATTCATTTTCACTTTGGTAAAACCATCCTTGAAAATATAAATCATAAAACTTTAAACACTTTGATATTGTAAAATATCCTTTCATAAATAAAAATAAATAAAAGTGTGTATATATATATATATGACTTGCCTCACAAACCTAATGAAACAGTTAAACGGGTAAACCAAATATCAAACCCCTTCCAATAAAAAAACATCCACCATTCACTTAACCCATGAACTAAGTTCAAACTGAAATTTAATCATAAAAATTACCGCATTTAAAAGACATTTAATCTTAACAAAATCACACACATTCTTATGACAACACCCCAAACAAAATTTAACTCAAACAACTCATTTCACCAATAAAAACTAGAAAACTAGTTTTTTTAAACACTTATTTTTCGATATTTAAACTTCCAATAAAAATTGGAAGATGGTTTTTTTCAAAGGAGTTGTCTACTGAGCTAATAGAATAGTTCAGACGATAGTTTTTTGCTTGAATCAGGTAAAAAAAAAAAAATCAAAAAATCAAGTAGTTGGAGTGTTTGAATTGCATTTTTTATGGTGGAAATGGATTCAACACTATCAAAAACCCTTAGAGCACCCAAAATAATGAAGTTTATTTTCGGATCTTTAAACTTCAGACCACTCTTCCAAGGAATGCCTTTTTGAATTGCATTTTTTATGTTGGAAATGGATTCAACACTATCAAAAACCCTTAGAGCACCCAAAATAATGAAGTTTATTTTCGGATCTTTAAACTTCAGACCACTCTTCCAAGGAATGACTTTTTTCACTTTGAAAAGTGACTCTTAAACAGATGGATTTTTAGTTTTTTTTGGGAAATTTGTTACATTTTACAGGGGTTTTTTTTACTTTTTTAATGATTAAAGTTGTTGAGAATTTGGCAAAAAATTATAGAAATGAAAAGTTTGATTTGTAAATTCTCTACAATTATTTTTCAGCAAGTTAATTTATATATGCAATCAAAAACTCAAATTAAACAACAAAAATGAAAATTTAACCGAAAAATGTTTATAAACCAAAAATTCCAAAAAATCTCGTTGACCCTAGAAGCTCATTCTACAGAGCAGTATGATGGGAATGTGTAAGTCTGTCATTCCGTATTTCTTTAAAGGCACAAGACTATCCCTCCGAGATTGATAAGGCCTTACCTTCCTTCCTTTTACCGGTCGGGTGTTAGAAGGGTTGGGATAACCTTCCCTTCAAAGGTCCTTTAAGGGGGTAAGGTGGGTCTTGCCCACCTAGTGAAGTAAGGTCCTTCTCAACCCAACTAGTGTTCGTTGACTTGACAAGTGCTTTTTTAAAATAACAAAATAAAAAATTACCTTCTAAATATAAAATTAATGTCAGCTATAATTAAAAAAAAATGAATATGTTGATGATGATGATGATGGTTAACTTCCACTGAGACCAAAATTTGGTCTATAGGACCTAAAGAAACGAATTATTTAGTTTGTTTTAAAATTGTACTTCTATGCTCAAAGAGCTTGGAGAGAAGCATCCCGGGCTCACTATAATTTGACATGCTATAAGACTACGAAGGTCGATATTGCAACAAAGATTATGAAATTGAGATCTAATGTGGGTGTATGCAGGGCACTCCAAGAAGAAGTGATTTTCATCCTCAATGTTCAAATTCTCATAGAGATGATAGATCCTTTCCACCCATGGTGTTTTAGGAACTGCCCAACGACCCGATTTCACTATGAAACTCAGGAGAGTTCCTTCTTATCTTAGCTATATTAATTTTTTTTCTTTGAGCTAGTTAAAACATATAGATACTTTTGATCTTCTAGAGTAGAAAAAGTAAAAAAAAATATGTTAGTAAGATGCTTAAACATTAACATTTAAATAAATTATTTGAAGATCTATGTTAACTAATTTATATTGATAACAACGTCATATATATCTATATAAGAGGTCGTACACAGGGCCCTGGTCAGGCACGCACGGGGGTTTCAATGACGACACCAAGTAGGTCTTGTCAGAGACCAGAGAGCAGCTCTCATTGCAGGCAGAAGACATGAGGAGTACGGGATATTTCAGAACCACCCATGGATAAGCGAGGTTAGTAATGGAAATACTCGCCACAAACCCTAACCTTTTCACTCGACGTTGTTCCAGAGATAGGGTTTCTATGCACCTGCGGTCTCTACGCTGTCGCAGTTTAGGTTTAAGGTTGGGCATTTGTCTTAGCAATGGATTTTGATAAGGATCACGTGGACGTTGAGTCGACGCCGGAGGACCTGCTTACTTGTCGGAGGCACGAGGTATCTAAGAAGAATCTAGACCCTTTTTTCCCTGTTATTACGAAACTATCGGACTCTGGAGGTCATCAGGGTTTTGTAAATGGGGCCGCACTATTAGAATAAAGTTTGCAGAGTACGTTTAAATGCGTTTGGAAAGTGGAAGGATCAAGAGGGGCGACATCAGCAGTGGTGACAAGGACTTGTAGAGGAAGCGGAAATTATGAAGCCGAATCGCAAGCTCTACCATCTTCTCCAGTACCAGGTATTCCCTCTTTTCTGATTTTTACAGGAGGGTTAGAAGACACTGTAGCGAAGTTTCGAAGTTTGGGTTCCCGGGATTTGCGGGTTTGAAAGCTTTGGGGGTGGAAAGGATTGTAGGGTTGGATCAAGGTAGAGGAAGACTTAGGGTTGAGGCTGGTGTGCTAAGGAACTCATCTCAGGGACAGGGGTTCGCTTGTTTGGATAATTTTCTCCTTTCGCAAGGGAGCGAAGTAGCCAGTACTAGACCAGTTCTAGCTGAGGGTGGCTAGGGATCCTCGAGGACCTAGGGGCAAGCTATTAGAGGTCAGGAGAGGCCATTCCAGGGGCCAGCAGTTCAAGGGGGGGCTGGTGGATCCTCAAATATTCAAATAAGAACTAACCTAGAAGGTTCACCAGAACAGGGTGTAAGGGTTTCGGAAAGGGATCTACAAAATTTAGTAGGAAAAAGGAAACTTGTGTCGCTTGTAGCAGATGCTACAAATGTTCGAGAAAGCCCTGTGGAAGGAGTAGAATGAGGAGGAAGTGGGTCTCCTGGATCCAAGAGGAAAAATAAAAAATCCATCAGGAAGAAGGAGGAACGGCCATGTTGTGTGCTTGGAGTAGACATCAGCATAGACGAAGTCATGGAAGCTACTGAGACAATCCTTGTTGGAAAAGTTCGGGGGAGAAAATTCGGCAAGCTATATCACCGAGTGGACCAATACAGAAGGGAAGGAAGCCCCTGGGAAACCTTTGGAAATTCAATCCCTGGAAAAGGGCTAGTTTAGCCTGAAGTTTGAATAGAAAGATCATTTGGAATGGGTCTTGGCAAGAAATTGGTGTTTCAGGAAGAGGCCAGTTTTGTTTTGAAGATGGACTCCACTGTTCGATGCTCAGAGGGAGAACATGGAAGATTCCCCTGTGTGGGTAAAACTTCCAGGACTCCCCCTTCCTTTCTGGATAGACTCTGCTTTTCGATCCATCAAAAACACTATGGGGCAGTTCCTAGAGGTTGATTCATATTTCAAACAAACAAGGTACCTGAGCGCAGCCAGGATTCTGGTAAATTTAAACCCCCGGGAAGGCCTTGCAAACGAAATGTGTTTGAAGTAAAAGGACTATGAGTACATCCAGATCTTGGATTACGAACACTTGCCATTTCATTTTCATGGGTGTCATAAGTATGGGCATCTAGCAAAAGATTGCCCTCTTGGTCATCGTCGTAGAAGAAAGCAAAAAAAGATGAACAAGGAGGCTCATCCTTCTACGGAAGTCGAAGAAAATAAGGATCCTGAGGAGGATCTGATGGAAGCGACAGAAGATTTGGACACAATAATGGAGGAAATGATGCTCTCAGAAAATCAAGAAAATCTCCCAAGTCAACAGGCTTCTGAACAGGCCTTGCAGTTCTCTCAGGTCCCGAATCCTCCAAGAGAGGAAGAGGCAGAAGCCACACCTCTAGAGGGTATGCCTCTTGTCCCTTATCCCTCATCTGTTTCTTTCATGTGCTCTTCTTTTATTTATCTATCGAAGCCTGTTCCTTACAGGCATAATGAAATGGAATACATTAAAATGCATGAAATCATTGAGTCTCTCGATAGTATTATCACTACCCTTCCCTCCCCATCCCTGCCTCCCATAAGTGGCTATGTCCCTAGGCCCGAGCCTCTCCCGTCGAGTCCCCCCAATATGCCTCCCTATAACCTTAGATCCCTTATGAACAAACCATAGAAGAGTAAAGCCATTGGAGGGCTGGAAACAAACCCTATTATGGTTGGGCCTAGAAATTTGAGAGGAAGGAAATCAAACCTATCAAAGGCACAAGTAAAAGAAAAACTTGATATCGCGGAAGAAAAGCAAAGGTCCCTCTCTGGGGTGCTTAGAGCAGCGCATTCACCCCCGCGTGGTTACCGATGATTATTCTCTCCTACAATTGTAGGGGCTTGGTTAGTCTGCCTAAAAAACTAGCCTTAAAGGAACTGATGAAGACGCATAAACCGGATGTTTTATTCCTCCAAGAAACTTTGGGCCAGGGAGAGGAGATAAAAGAAATCGTCTCAAGAATGTCTCCTGGATGGGTTTTCCAGGCCTTGGATGCCCAATGAAGATCAGGGGGTTTAGCATCGGGGTTTAACTCATCAAAATTGAAGGAGTCGTCATCTTGGGGGTTGGATAATTCCTTGGCTCTGGAGGTATATTCAAACAAGCTCTGTATCCCTCTTATGCTGCTCATTGTTTATGGGCCCTGTGCGGAGAGAGTGCAATTTTGGGATGTTCTCTTTGCAAAATCTTATCTGAAGAACCCAAGCCTGATCTTGGGAGGGGACCTAAATTTTTCTTTAGGTCTATCTAAATCATGGGGACCCTCAGCAAGGGCAAACCAACTCACTGATTTCTTCCTAAATAAACTAGCCTCTTCTCATCTGGTGGATGCCACTCTAACTAAAACTAGACCCACTTGGAGGAATTGAAGAGTGGGAGAAGACTGGGTGGGAAAAAAACTGGACAGGTTCCTCCTTTGTGAAGATTTGGTGGCATAGTCCTCTGTGTTTAGACACTAGGTGGGTGAAGGGGGTCTATCTAACCATCTCCCAATTTTCCTTGAGATAAAAGGACAGCAGAAAAATTCGAGTTCCCCTTTCAAATTCAATTCCTCTTGGCTAAAAGACAGGGCAATAACAATCTGTTTCATGCCACCTGGAGAAAAAAATTACCAAGGGACCCTGGAAATATGGGCAAGCAGTTTATGGAGAATCTGAAAATTATGAAGAAAGCAACCCGGGAGTGGGCAACTCAGAAAACTATTATAGAGGAGGAGTTAAGGAAGGTAAATGAGAAGCTTGATTTACTTGAAATGTTGGAAGGAGTAGGTTACTCATCCATAGAGTCGAGAAATTAGAGTAGGGAGTTGGAATCTACAAGGAAAAAAAATCTTGTTGGAGAAGGAAGAGAGATGGCACCTAAAAAGCAGGGCAATATGGTTACAAGCGGGTGACGAAAACACAAAGTTCTTCCAAAACTATGCCAAGGGAAGGAAAATTATAAACACTATTTGGGAACTCCATATGGAGAATGGAGAATGGGCCTGCTCATTTGAAGACCTTTCCTCTCTAGGAATAAGTCATTTCAAAAACCTTTTCAGAGCTCCAGCCGATGTCTCAATAGCTGAAGTAATAAGGGTGGCCCAGTTTTTCCCCAGTTTCATAGATGAGGAAGGAAATGACAGCATTATGGAGCCGGTCTTAAAGGAGGGAGTAGAATATATCTTAAAATCCATGCAGAACGACAAAATCCCTGGGCCCGATGGATGGACTGTTGAATTTTTTCAGCACTTCTTTGAATTCCTGGGGGATGACCTAGTAGAAGTGGTGGAAGAATCTCGCAGCTTGGGGACAATTTACTAGCCTTTCAATGCAACGTTCCTGGCCCTAATCCCTAAAAAATACTGCCCTATATCCTTTAATGATTTTTGTCCCATCTCCCTTTGCTCCTGTATTTACAAGATCATTTCAAAGGCGATAGCCTCCTGTCTAAAACCTTTCCTCTCAAGAAATATCTCATCGGAACAATTTGGTTTCCTGGATGGAAGAAAAATCCATGAGGCTGTAGGGGTAGCTCGGGAAAATCTCCATAGCCTAAAGAGAAGCAAGAAAAAAGGAACTATAGTTAAAATTGACTTGTCCAAGGCCTATGATAAAATCAGTTGGATGTACTTAAGGTTGCTAATGACTCATCTTGGTTTCAGGATTGACTTTATCAATTAGGTAATGAGCTGCATCTCCTCTTCAAGTATAACCGTATTGATAAATGGTACAGCAACAACTTTCTTTAATCCTCAAAGAGGCCTTCGTCAAGGCTGCCCCCTCTCCCCTCTACTATTTTTATTGGCAGCTGAAGGACTGAGCTTGATGATTCATGAAGCAAAAAGAAGAGGGGAATTAAAAGGAATTGAAGTGGCTGTGAACTTATTTGTCACCCATCTGTTGTTTGTTGACGACATTTTGTTGTTCAATGATGGTAGCTTGGAAGATTGCTGACATTTAAAGGATTTTTTGGCACTCTTCCTGAAAGCTACGAGCCTTAGCATAAACAGCCAGAAATCCTCCCTAACAATGGCTGGTCTCTCGAGGGCTGAATTGAGCATAAACGAAGGAATACTCTAGTTTGATGTAAAATCCCTGGAGGATACCTTTAAATACCTCGGTTTCCTCCTAAAGCCGGATTCATATCTGATATAGGATTGGAAGTGGCTCTTATAAAAAATCGAGGCAAGAATGAAGCACTGGAGCTTCAAATGGTTATCAAGAGCAGGAAGGCTAGTTTTGATAAAATCAGTGGCAATGGCCATTCCGATATACTGGGTAGGACTATCATGGGTCCCTAAGAGCATCCTCTCTTCAATAAACAAGGTTTGCAGCAGATTCTTATGGTAGGGTTCGAAACAGGACCATGTGAATCCCTGGGTGGCCTGGGAGAAAATAGTTAGACCGAAAGCTTGGGGAGGCTGGGGAATAAAAGAGTTAACCTCCTTCTCAAAGTCATTGTCAGCTAAACTAGCATGGAGACTAATCACCCTAGACAACCTCTGGACATATGTTATAAAGAGGAAATACATTGACCCTATGTCAATCATGGACTGGCTGAGATTACCCCAAAAAAATTACAAAAACTCGTCGATTGTATGGAAAGACACTATTGCCTCGGTGAATATTATCGAGCAAGGTTTAGCTTGGCAGGTGGGCGAGGGGACCAGGGTAAGGTTGGGTCAGGATCCCTAGGTGGGATGTTCAGGGAATTACACTCTATTTGGAGATCTCATTGAGCTACTGAATGGTAGAGGCTTCACCAGCCTGAATCATATTGCAAATCATGAAAGATCATCATTGTGGAGACAAGGATGGATGACTGGGGTATACCTCCAGCTTGAAGAAAGAATGATGGAGGAATGGGAGAATTTCATGAGGGGTCTTAAAAACTCAAATGTTAGGTTACAAGATAACAGGGATGAACTCAGGTGGGTCCACTCCCCATCGGGGACATACACTCCGAAGTTTGGATATAGTTGGCTTATGACACAGAAAGGTTGGGATGCTCAGGTATGGTTGTATAAACCCCTGTGGGAGCTTAAAGGACCGGCTAAAACAAGGTTATTTTTCTGGTGCATCCTCCAGAAAAAGGTACCCACTTGGGATTTTCTACAAAAAAGGGAGAAGATAGGTCCGGGGTGGTGCATTTTGTGTAATGATAGCCTTGAAACAACACATCATTTATTTCTAACATGTCCCTTCACCATCAGCCTTTGGAATGAAACCCTCAAGATGCTAAAAATACCTCAAAGATGGGAAGGAGGTGAGATTCAGGAAGCGTGGCAGAGGTGGTGGCAAGATGCACCAAATGAGAAGGTCAAAAATATCCCCTTACTGATAGCTTGGGGAACCTAGAATGCTAGAAATCATGCTATATTTAAAGATTCTCTCTTCCCCATAAGCAAATTGGCAGTGGAGAGAGTTTCCATTTTTGAAAATATTCCAAATCCTCAACAGGCACATCAACCTAGAGCCATCCAACAGGAAAACATAAAAGGGAATATCCCATGGGCTTATTTTGATGGGGCCTCAGACCCACAGGACAGATGTGGAGCGGGTCTGGTTATTCATTTCCCCACAGGGAAAATTCTCAAATCTTCTATTGGACTAGGACAAGGTTCAAACAACTTTGCAGAGTTAAAAGCTCTACATCTACTCTTATGTTGGCTCTCTCTCTTAAGCCGTAGAGAGGTTCATATCTTTGGAGATTCTCTAAACATTTTCAAATGGTTCAATGGGTCTCAACGATGCATAAATTATATCTTGCTTTCGTTACTTAATGAGGTATCTAGATTAAAATTATATTTTAACGAGATATATGTTTGCCACATTTACAGGGAATGGAACTACAAAGCAGACCTTCTTTCTAAAGAGGGCATTCGACTTGATTTGGGGATTTGGATAGCTGTAGAAGTCGAAGATGGGCTGGTTCGAAATCTCGAACAACCTATTTTCAACTGAAGAGTTACTTATTGCTTGTACTTATTTCTATATATATCAGACTTATAGACATTTCTTGTTTGTCTTTCTATACATAATACTTTTTACTATCTGTCTCTCTTTCGGGCTGTTTTCCTCTATGAGGAGGTCCAGGAGACAGGGAAAAAAAACTTTGTTGTTAACAAACCTATAATGGTCTTTTTGTATAAAGTTGGACTGGTGTCTACCACCCAGTTTTTCTGATCCAAAGGGGCTCCAAGATGGCTCAGTCTTAATGCTCTCTCCTGTTTCAGGTGTTTTTCCCTAGCAAGGGAACCCGAGGGCATAAAGACGCTAAGTATTTACTCAAGTAGAGATTTTGGCTGTGAACCAGTTTCACTAGCAGTAACTCCATCTCTTTTTTGCAAAGGAAAGAAATGCAGTTTTTTGAATGCATCATGCATATAATATGTAACTCTCTATGATCTTAATAGATGGTTCGATTTTTTCTCTAGAAAAAAAAATCTATATAATAAAAAATTAGTTACAATAAAATATTATAATAAGAATTAATATTTACATATAACATTTTAATTTGATTTGATAAAATATCCCAATACACATGTTATGTAAAATATTTTAATGTTAAATATATATTATATATTATATATTATTTAAAAAAAATTATATATAGTAAATATATTTGATCCTATATATATTTTATATAGCATTTAAAAATATAATTTAAATAATAAAAAATTACACATTATATTTTACATTTAAAAAAATTTACACATCAAAAAATTAATCTCTCGTATATATATACTTAACATAAATCTATAATCATAAAACACTTCTTTTTAACTATAACAACACTATCAAAATATAAACCATGCCCACACTATAGAAACATAAACCATTAATTACTTCACGAAAGCTTCCTACCCCATAACTACTTTTATCAACTTTCATGGAAAGACTCCCAAAATAACAGAACTGCGTTGAATAAATTCGTTTGATCTTTGCTTTGCTAGTATTATTGGAGGTTAGACCGCGACAGCAAGATTTCCTTAATTAAACAACATATTTTCTTAGAAAAGACGGTAAGACCTAAGATTGTGACAACGTAATATTAAAATATTAATATCTATTTTATTTAATTATAAGATTCAAAATCATTTTAACAATATATTTAATATATAAAAATATAATTTAAAATTAATTAATTAATTTTTCATATATAAATTTATTACACTAATATAAAACTAAAAAACCCTTAATATAAAACTAAGAAAACCCTTAACATACTATTGGAAAATTTGATTAAAAGGAAAATATAATTTTAAATTTTAAATAATATTATAATAATATATATATATATATATATATATATATATATATATATATATATATATATATATATTTATTTATTTTAATTATAAGTTTATACACAATGTTTATAAGGTCTTAGATAAATAGTGATTAAAAATGTGTTGTTAAGAAACTCTTTGAAAAAATGAAATTACTGGTTCAATTCCCTCCTCTAACCAAAATAATATATTTAAATATAATAATAAAAATATAATCCAACCCAACTTTATAAAAACAAAATTAAACAATACCCTATATTCACTAATAATACATTCTATAATAATGCATTCTATGCTTGTCAACACCAATAATAGAATAAAAATGGAAGACTAAAGTTTAATATAAAAAACAAAGTGCATACATTCATTTAGCCCTTGATCCGCGGCAGTGATTCCTGCACATTAATTGACAATCCGCTGATCGAAATGTCTCCGCATTGATAATTTGATTAACTCCGAACCACAAACTATTAAAACGTTTATAAAATTGAAGGAGAAGAAAACAATGTTCTTAAAATTGGAGAAGAAAACAATGTTCTGAAATTGATAATTGGTTGACTCTTGACAACGATGGATTTCTGGAAACATTGACAGAAGCTTTTGAAAAACAACAAATCCATTATAAAATTATAGATGAATCTCTTAATTTTATATTAGAAGTTGAATCTATTAGAATTTTAAGTTATTTTAGTTTGATGCTTTTATAATTAAAGATGAATCTCTTAATTTTATATTAAAAGTTGAATTTATTTGAATTTTGAGTTATTTTAGTTATTGCTTTTATATGCCATATTTATTTATTGAATATTAATTGTGTGAGGATATGATTTTAGTAATAGATTTTGTAGTGGATTCTAACTGTAATATTTATTTTTAATATTATTAAAAGATAAAAAAATATTTGATTGGACCATAATTTAAAGGTTTTATTGCAATTTTTACACAATATAATGTTATGTCAATAATTATTTCATATTTTTTATGCCATAATTTATAGGTATGGTTGCAATATAAGATATAAAAATATAAAATGAAAATAAATATATTTTTAAAAAATTATTTTTCACTACGATTTATGTTTTCCTTAACACTTATGTACAAGTAAAACTCTAAATGTGTAGACTTACTAGTGGTTACTACCCAACTCTAAATGTGTAGATTTACTAGTGGTTACTACCCACCAAAGCAAACAATTAATTTATCCACTTCAAATCTTTAACTTGTATTTACCACTGACAATATAGATTCACACAAGGTATGATACAAGGATGTCAAATGTGGATTGATTGTGACTGAGGCACCGATGGGTGAGAAGGTTAAGAGCGATGGACTAAGGAATTCCTTTTTTCAGAGTATGATGGTAAGGCTAACCTGGCAACAAGAAAAGATTCCAAGATGGATGGACTAAGGAATTCCTTTTTTCAAAGTATGATGGTAAGGCTAACCTGGCAACAAGAAAAGATTCCAAGATGGAGGGTTGACAACAGGCGGGGGGGGGGGAGGGGGTTGACGACTAAATAGAACTACAAGTAGAAAAAATGGAGATTGGATTTGCACTTTTCTTTCACTCTTTATGGCCTTAGGGCAAGTCTAGAAGACTAAGGTAGGGTTGTGTCTATTATTATAAATAAATATATATTAGATATCACTTTTTTTTTTTTGGGGGGGGGGGGATTCAAGTGCATTAAGTAAGTCATTCAACTATGACTATTTGCATGAGAGGTAGTCATAACTAACTAAGTTCTCATTATTTTGAGTATTGCATCCAGTGATGCTCGGGTGAAGAAGTGTGATTGAAACTAGTAAAATTCACAGGGATGAAGAAGTGTGATTGAAACTAGAGAAACTCACAGGGGTGAAGAAGTGTGATTCTCTACGCCAGGCCACATTCGCAACACAACACCAGTGACCAGCATCACTAGCTGACCTTTGCAACATAAATGGATCTGGTCACTGCATATAAATCACGGGGCTTTTATCTCATCATATAAAGCACCATCTTGGCACTCGACTCTTTCAACTGCCCAATCGCACCACAAAACAACAAATCTTCCAACGTGAAAGCTTCCTTGTTCAACTCGAGCATGTGAGTGAAGCCAACACCGATTGGTTCCAACGAGCAATTAAAACAAATTGAAACCAAAACAAAAAACCAGCATTCGAGGACTCGACCCTTCTCAGTGGCCTCATCCACCTTCTCGACATACAACAACTGAGTAGTCAAATTATCAATGATCTGATCTGCAGCAAAAAAAAACATACACACAAACATATGTTGCGCATATCAAAACTTTTCCATCTGCACTAGCACCAACGTTATCGCCCTCACACATGGGAATAAACAAGACACTTTAGCTCCCTTTCTCGTCTCGTTGTGGGTTGCAAGCACGAACAAGCTTCTCCACACTTCTACGATGCCAACAGATGGAATCATGATGTGTTTCTTCCTGCAATCACACTCACATGACTCTTGTCCATACAACCATTAGCGAGCATATCCATACAACAATAGCAATCTGCTAGCTTCTCACTTAATCGAAGATGAATCTATGTGTAATGCACATCTTTGCTCCAAGATTGGAGAACTTTATCCACATCTTATCATGTTGTGATCTTCCATGCTAATTTAAAAAAAAATTTAGAATGTTGTTATTCCTGATTGCTCAGAAGTTCAACAGCAAGAGCTAAATCTCCATTTGCTGTCACTAGTGGAACTTCTTCCTTAGCCTTTTCAAATCCCATTGCAACAAAACTACACCACTAGACGTAGTACTTGGAAAAGAAGGAAGTGATCCATTAACTGCAACACCACTTGCACTGCCAACGATGAATCCAGGGCACCTTACATAGAATGCAAGCATTGAACCAATCCCATAATTCACTCTAGCCTCCTGCCGCATTCGCTCTCGAGCTTTTTTTTTCTTCCATTTCAAGTTCGTCCTTAACAGTCTTCTTCTCATCCAATACAGACTTGAATTGCATGCTCGGATCTGAAGCCCACTTCCTAGCATCGAAAATCTGGGCAGACAAGGGGTTCCTACCCTTATGTCTGTCATTGACAAGTGAACTGATTTCCTCTTCCCTCGCTTACAAGGCATTGATCTCCTCATAAACCTTCGAAACTTCACTGTTCAAAATCCTCGTCGGGAGCTCCATAAGTGCCACACCAAAGCTGAACACATCCACCTTGGTTGTCACCCGACCCATCACTATGTATTCAGGGGCCAAATAACCAAAGGTTCTAGCCAGCTTGGTTTTGACAGAAAATTTTCCACCAGGGGCCAGGTTGACCAACCTGAAATCTGAGACCTTGGCCCGCATGTCGTCACCCAAAAGGATATTGGAGGGCTTTGGATCTCTATGAATGAAGCTCGTCTGATCAAGACTTATGCAGGTACTCAACTTCATGGGCGACATCAAGGGCAATGCTAAGCCTCTGTTTCCATTCTAGCGGCCTTAGCCTGGTCGCTGCCCATTCAAAAGGATGCAGACTCAGCGGCCTTGGGGCATATACTCGTACACCAGCATCTTCTCCACCCCATCGATACATTAGCCGAGGAGACCCACGAGGTACCGATTACTAACCTTGGTAAGGACAATGATCTCTACAAGAAATCACTCGGCCCTTTGCTATTCACCTTCGTTGCCTCAGTCTGCTCTTCAATATTCAACACAGACAGGTGCTCCAACCTCTCGACGCTTCACAGCTCCTCGCGACACTCATTCTTGCAGTGAGTTTCTCCAACTAGACACGTCTCTCCTTCCACGTAGCAGGAACTAAAAAAATACCAAGATAAAATGTCACTAAAAGATTCCATTCTAGATGTGAGAGGGAATGCTCTTTCGAGATTGTGATTTTAAAGCGTTTGTAGTAGGCACTAGTTGTGTGTTGTTGGTAATAGCATTCTCTCACAATGCTAAGATTGGAAATGCTACACATTCACTCCCAGTTGATTAGTGCAGTCATCCACACTCAACCATCTCCAATCTTCTTCAACGACACTACATTCATCACATAGGCTGCTCCACAAGGTGACGAATAGACCTCCATGAAGCAATGATGAATAGACAACAAGATTACAAATCCACCTCCTACTCAGTATCTCCACTCCACCTCCTCCAACAATCACTTCAGGATATACAAGCCTGCAACTTGTGGTGTTTTAACCCTAGAGAAAACTTGTGGGCAGACGCCAGAAATGAACCTAGAATCATATGTTCAGGCCAGAGTCCGCCTCAAGCAATGTGAAGGAAGAGCCCAAAAAACTGAAGGACTGGCTGGCACCTTGGCTTCTCCTCCCTATATCTTCCCAAGCTGCAAACACATCCCCAAGCACGCAATCTGCGCACCGCCCCAAATCAAGAGCCCCGCAGGATAACATATATTGATATAATGTGCAGTGATCGTGCCAACATCGCCACATGGTGCCTACGACCAGTGCTCACGATAGATCAAACACCACGCCATGCTCCAAGAATGAGTGACCTTCGTCTCCTCCAACAGCAAAAACTTGATAATACCGCCTTCTCCAGCAGGGGTCCGCTTACTGGTGCAGGACTCACGGGGAACAGTTTCAAACTCCGTTTGCATGCCATGTCCAGCTCTAGCTCCAGATCTCCACATAGTATAGGCAATCGTACAGGCAGTCATCGTGCGCTCCAATCTGGAAACAGATCAACAAAGGACACGACACGCTGGACATATCCCTCTACAGCAGTTAATATGCACCCTCAGACAGTAATTTCAACGCAAGTGAAACACTCCGCATCAAAAAACAAATATGGGATCGTTTCCCACTATGGCAAGCAAGATTCCGTTACCATGTTAAAATTGCAAGCTATTAACTATTAAGCTAAATAGCTCTCCAGGTGAGATACCTGGAGAGTGTAAACACACTCATACATACCCTGACTATTGAGTCAGATAAGCCTTAATTATATAGGCTTTCACACTAACGAGATGGTTTCAACCACTCCTTGGATATTAGGATATGAGATCTAAGATTAGAATCTCAATCCTATCCTCATCGCAACAACCTTCTAAGTCTAGGTTTCTCCATTACTTCCAATACTCCCCCTTAATGGAGAAAGGGTATTGAACAATGACATGCGCCTGCTGGTCTAGTCTCAACTAGGCTTACAATAAAAAACATGAACAACTTGGTAACAGAGTACGCCGAGTTTATATGCAAAACGCTGAGACAAGTTAGTCACAGCCCAAGCGCACGTGCTGCCACCAAGTTCCACCAAACATGGAGATCTGATCCGCACGCTTTGAGATCCAATCTGCATGGTGGAGTCTTCTCTGAGATCTGATCCCCACGCGCTCCACATGATCGGACGCTAAGAAGGAGCAGCATGCTCTGGCAGATCATCTCTCCTTTCACCACATTGCAAAAGGGATCATGTTGTTTACAGTGACTTCATACTCAAGTTGCGCAGCAGCAATTCAAAATCGGGCCTCCTTTGACGACGTCGTTGATGAGAGCTCGATAATGGCAGCGCTCTGGCAGCTCTCCAGGCAGCAGATCTTTGATGAGCGGAAGGTAATCAGGTAGGAAACACCCCAATACCCCCGCAATCCACTCAGATACCCCCAATCCTCCGTGTTTCACCTCATTGTCGAGGACAGAGGGAGATCTCACTCCAATGGCACTAGCCGAAATACGAAATTTGAATCTCAAATTAATTTAAATCGCTCCTTTCGCCTTTATGCGACCCTGCGACTCATCTGATCTGTTTTACGATTCCCATTCAACTGATGCGTAACGTATAGAGGTAGATCCTCAAACGCTTTCGCCTTAGATATAACTCAAAAAATTTCAATCAATAAATTGATAATTCGTGGCTTCCCATTACGGTTTGCTGGAACGCGTGAGCACCACTCTAGATTTGAAATGGACCACAGCACTGGAAATGTTAAGCAAACTGTTCCTCTTCTGCTACCACTCAACACTTACATTTTCTCCAAGTAACAGGCCTGCCCACCAATCGATCCAGGAGCCTCTTCTGTGGCGCTTCAATAAACCCCAAACGAATGGACAATCAAAAAACTAAAAAACACAATATATTTTCTGTTATTCCTCTCGGCCCAGGAGGGACTGAGATATAGGCCCTTATGGGCTCTGATACCAGGCTAAAATGTTACTATGCAAACTGTATTTTATTAATCAAATAAGTTACATATATACATGAGGAATTGTCTCAAGATAGGGAAGCTATCTTGGACGCACAATAAGTTGGTTGAGAGAATATCTCAACCTCACACCAAACTAGGAACTTAGGTTTAGCTAACTCCTATTGAATAGGAACAGACTCTATACATAGAAAGTCACAACTGAAGACAAGTAGGAATTACATATTCCAACAGAAACTAGTGAAATGAATCTCATCCCAGAAGAACTGCTTAAATGTGGAGTTTTCCCCACAATCAAACCTACTTAGCATGCTACCCTATTTGCAAAACCCCTCAATATAGATTATACTTTTTTATATAGGCCTAGTCTAACTTATAGACTTTCCCCACAATCAAACCTACTTAGCATGCTACCCTATTTGCAAAACCCCTCAATATAGATTATACTTTTTTATATAGGCCTAGGCTAACTTATAGACTGACAAAATTTTTTAAAAAATTGAGTTTAAATTATTTAATGTGCATAATTATAGTGCCCCAAGTGTTTTTCATGGTGCTAAAACCATTTATGGATTCAAAAATGCATTTTAAACAACAAAAATTCTTGAACTTGTATTGCCAAATTTTAATGAATTTCTGTGAAAAAAACTATTTCATCTATAAATTAAATTACATCTTTTATATACACTATTTATTAGAGAATTGTATTTGGATGCCATACATCAATAATATAGTTGCAATCTAAGCATTAAATGTCTTTATTTTTTTGGAATGATAGTTATTGTAATGTTGTATATATATATTTTTTAAATGTGTTTTCAGATTATAAATAGATTCAACATCTTAATAACTCGAGGGTTACTTAAAACATCTAGATTAAAGAACTCAAATTTACCATTTTAAAAAATCTCTACTTTATTTTAAACAAAATATACAAATTATAAATTTCAACTTTTGGCTATATTACAAATTAAATCTTTTAAATCTTATTCACAATAACAAAATTTTCAAAATCAATCAAATCTATATGTCAAAACAAAACGTTGGAATCACTTAATACAAGCAAATAACAGAGCTCAAGTTCACCGTTCTTTAAAATATATATATATATATATATATATATATATATATATATATATATATATAACTGTACCCAATCAATCAAACGCTACATCCTAAAACGACGAGAAAACAACTTCATCGATAA
Organism: Pinus albicaulis; assembly: GCA_034641835.2. Taxonomy (NCBI): domain Eukaryota; kingdom Viridiplantae; phylum Streptophyta; class Pinopsida; order Pinales; family Pinaceae; genus Pinus; species Pinus albicaulis. Next base: position 289,926 of record JAXQQM020089305.1, on the reverse strand, counting down.
ATAAAGTTAATAGAAGTTTAATTTTCATAATAAAATTAATCAGATAGATATACAAACATTCACAATTAAATTTCACAAATCACAAGTTTCAATCTTAATTACTTTATAAATCAATATAAATCCATTCATGTACAAAATACAATGTACTCTTTTTTATTGTTTAAATTGTATTTTTAAATGTTAAATAAAATAAAAATTTTACAAACTTACATCACCTCATAGTACAATATAAAATAAACATCTTAACTGAATTAAAATCTTTCAAATCTATTCACTCTAACAACAATTATGTATATAAACCTAACAACAATTATATATAAAAACAAAAACAAAAAGAAGTTTGAATATTTGATTTGTGGATTCTTTTAAATTAAATATTATTTTGCATTATCATCTGAATTTTCCAAACATCTTTTAACCACAGCATAAGGATAACAATTATCACGATAATACAAATAAAAAAAAATTGTGATTCCGCAATCGTCATTTACATCATTTTTCTGTTTCTGCGACAGCCATGCCGCTAATTTCTGGTCAGATCACGATCCTCCGGATGAAATCATGCATAACCTGCATGCTCCTAAATTCCCTGAATATTTGCTATGGGGATGTATATGGGCTTTATGCAATGCTTTTGAAATCAAGATATTTCTGATAATCAGAGCGTTTAAATCACTTATTTGATGGTGGAAATAGCTGCGCAAATTCTACATATACCCAAAATTTGAAACTAAAACTATAATCTCTATTTCCAAAAAAAATCCCAAATTTTCAATTATTTTCCGACAAAAACATCCTTTGGATCATTTTCTGAAAAAAATGTCACCTTCCTAAACTACTCTGTTCAGATGGACCTGATAATGCGGCTTCATGAATGAAACAATGTGGCTCTGCGCCATGAAGGTCCGGCCACTTTCGCAGACCTTGATTTCCTGCATTTTGAGCTCATTGAGCCTCTGAAAATACTCGTGAACGTACATCAAATCCCAAATGACACCCATCCCTCCGGGCTTCAGAACCCTCACCACTTCCTGGATCGCTTTCGCTCGCTCAGCCGCAGCAGCGGAGCTCTTGTGCCCGAATTCCCTGCCCACGGTGTGCAGAAAACCGGCGGAGACCACCACGTCGAAGTAATTGTCCATGAACGGCAGATTTCGAGCGTCCCCGCTTCTGCAAGTAACATATTCTTGGACTCCTTCAATGGCCGCCGTTTTCAGAGTCGCCGACATGGTTTCTTGGCCGGCCAGCCAGAGATCGATTCCCACGACCCGCCCGCTGCTGCCTTCTTTCTTCAGCTGCCGTGCCACGGCATTCAGAAGAATCCCGCGCCCGCACCCGATATCCAGAGCGGTTTTCACGTTGCACCAGTCGCCCACCATGCCCACCATTTTCTGCGACATCTGCCAGTGGAGAACAAATTTGGAATGCCAGTCGTTTGCCGCTTTGAAGATCAATCCCACGGCGCCCAGAGCCATTAGAGAACCTGCAACCCCGGCTGCGAATCTGCAGGCTTGAAGGGAGAGGGACGGTACGGATCTGGCCAAGAAATGGGAGATTTGGCCAAAGTAGGACAGTAATAGAAACGATAAAACGCTTAGCACAAAACCCTGGAGAAGGGTTAACAGCAGAGAATTCCACTGGTGTGTTCCATAGATACTGTGGATTTGCATCCAGTGCCGGTCTACCTTCCCCATTGTGTGGAAAAAAAGAAAAATCTTCAGTTTTTTTGGGAAAAAAAAAATTCCTAGATTTTCTGGTTTGATCTTAGATTAGTAAACAATCTCAAATGGGGAACAAATGGGGAACAGCCAAGCCAAATAATCCCAGATTTTTTTCTAGGCGTTCAATTGACTTATAAAAATTTCATAATATTATATAAATCATAACAAACCATTTAACTGACCCATTAAAATATTATGTAAACCAGATTCGGATTTCGAACTAACCTAAAAAACCAGATCTTCTTTCTCAATTCTCATTCTGGCAACAAAATAACCAGATCTTCGGCCCCCCACCAGGCTAGTACTTCTGCCCATCTCATCATTACTGCTAGTTGACCGGTGACTAAATCCAACCTAGGCATGCGCTAACCAGTCTTGAGTCTGGTGTTTTATCAGTCAAAGATTGTGCATGTGCTTCGAAAAAAGAATCAATTAGTTATCCGCAGGGAAATGTTTTCTTCTTGAATTGGGTATCTAAAATTCAGTTAAATGATATATTTATAGATATTTAACAGTGATTTTATCGAATTTTTTTTTTTTAATATTAAAATTATTTTAAACAAAAGAAATTATTTATTTTTTAATATTAAAATTTATTTTAAACAAACTCTCTAATTCGTTTTACTTTTTATATTAAAATCTATTTTAAACAAACCATCTAATTCGTTTCATATTGTAATTTATTTTAAATGATCTTTTAGGTTTAATTTGAGAATGTATTTTTATCAATTCTACCTAATTTTGAATTTATGTATGAATGTATAAATATTAAAGAATATTTTTAAAATTTATATTTAGAATTTATCAAGAAAAAGATAATAAAAAAATTGTGTATATTTAAATTTCTATTAAGAAAAATAAATTTCAGTTAATTTAAAAATAAAAAATAAACAATCATTCTATATAATATATTTTTACAGAATTCATGCTAATAATAATACTTATAAATTAATTCTCATAATTAATATATATTTAAATTTTTATTATTACTTATTAGATTTTTAATTTCATATTAAATTATAAGGAAGTGATCAACTTCAGTCTTGATAATCAGAATTATCTCTATGTGTTGTCAACTAATTCCCATGAGTTTAGGAGTGAGACAGGGTGGTGGTCTATTCTCAAGACTCCTTGGAACTAAAGAATTTGTTAGATTTGCGATTCTAACCACGTGGAAGTTGAAAATCACTTCCTTTTTAGAGTGTCCAACTCTTACTCACATTTTCTCTTCTCTTTAACCATGGAAAAAATATTTTGAACAACCAAACTTAAATTCTTTCTCCTTTCTTAAGGTCTCATAAACTACATTAATCTTTACTAATGGTAACCACCACCACTACCATCATCAATATAAATTGTATTTTAAAATAATTTATTATTTATTATTTATTGCAAATATTAATAATAATTAACTATTTTTTATAATTTTCAATATTCTATTTAATATTCATTTTATTAAAACTTATTAATATTTTATTTTATTTACTTTCACGAAACTATACCAGGTTATCTTAGCTTTTACATGCTTCTTCGTTTAATAACTTATCCCCAGCAATAATTTCTTAAAATTTACCACATAAAAACTTAACTGAAATGGTACTAAGCAACATTTACAAAGTTACAAAGTTATTTTTTAAACTTATTAATTACAGTTCATGCCATCTATAAATCGTTTTAAATTTACTTTCCAACATTAAAAAAAATAATTTATTAAATACATGCATATCGTTTGAAATTTATTGCACAATCCTTCACATTTGGAAATGGTGATCGAATTTGAAAGTTTTCACACTAGGATGGATTTTACATTTATGTAAAATCCATTGTAGTCAAACTTGAAGGCTCTCCTATTTAATGCACTTGTGTACGAAACCCTATTACATGGGAAACTTCCAACGATCAAAGAACATTTATGCTTTTATCAAGCACCAAAAAGGTTTGAACAAACTACATGTATGCTTGTGTAATTTTAATTTAGTTTACTATAAAAGATATAAAAGATAAGATAGTGGTAAAAGGGAAAAAATATATATTCTCATGATGAAAAGGGTGGACATTTCTAACGATGAAAACTTTTCAAATGTGTGAAATTCATAAAATTGAAAATGAGATAAGTTTTATTGTATTTATCTTTAAAAATAAAGATAAAAATGGTTTTTCTAATTATAAGATTATTATTATTAGTTATATTTTAACCAAATTGTATGGGCTTATTGTTAAAAATCGTTGAAAGCACTCATATATTTCACATAAATGGTGTATGTATCAATACATACACATAGGTTACATACACACAGATTATATTCAGATTACTCTAATATATCGAGTTTCTCAGATCTAACTTGTTCCTAAGTTAGAAAGAGAGGTTGAGAGAATTTCTCAACCTTCAAAAACCAATATCTCAAATATAGGATGTAAGCATTAATCCCAACGTCCCTTCTTAATGCTTAGATTACATAAATTTATTGAAATCACCCATAAACAACAAAATACACAATCATTCATTAACTGGTTTACAACTTATCAATATAGGCTCCATCAAGTTGCCTCACAACCCTCGTAAAGGTGTAGTCGACAAGTTGGATTCCCGAGTTCGACTCCTCAACTCCCGAATCAAGGGCCTCCCGAAGTCAATTACTGGACAACTCCTCAAGCTGTCGCATAACCTCATTAGAAGACCACTTCACGTCTTCAATGAATGAGGGATCCTTCCCTAGATCCGCAACTACCATACTATCTGGAAAACCATCCATGCTGAGCTTGAAATGTAGTTGTTCTAAAAAAATTTAAGAGGTTCAAATTCTTCGTTGAATTCGTCATCACTTAAACAAAAAAATATTACAAACGTTCAATGCTAAAATTAATTTAAATACTGCACTACATGCAAACACTACTTTTGGTACATGTCCGTTATTTGTAGTTTGAATAGATGCAAATCTTGCATAAAATAAGTGTGAACCAGGAACCAACCTTGTGACTTCCACGTTGGTGTTCCACACAAGATTCATGAGACCTGATTATTCTTGAGCGTCTAGCTTGTGAAGATAGTGATCTAGTTATTCTTTAACTCCACAGCCATGTCAACTGCATTGGAATCGATCGGCAATGGTTCCAAAGGCGCACCCTTATTAGACGTCATTACGTTCTATGTCAGCACGAGGATGCTGCTTTGTGAAAGTGGCATGCCTCAAATAGACCTAGAAGTTTGAACAAAAAAGTCTCTTATAGGAATCCGTTGACATTTGCAGTGAAGGAGCATTTTCCTTTTATAATTTCTGAACAGTGACCTCTGAAAAACTCATCTACACTCCACGACTTACATAAGACCACGAATTTCTTTGCAATTATCATTGCCCCCTGCATACCACAAATTTCAAAGCCACACAAACTCCTACGGGCTTAGAACAGTCTGTGTCCTCACTCACAGACTTCATAACTCCAGTCAACGCATGCTTAGAATCATAACAATGAGCCGCAATCAATGCACCTATAGCCAGCAGAGGCATGTGCTTAACCCTGATCAACTCTCTTTCCACCTAAAAAACTTCTCCACCACCGGATCCACGATCGCCAGAAGTAAACTGGAAGGAAACTTCAGACTCGGAACAAGAAATTTAAAAAAATGATGTCACTATTCCATGCTGGTTTGCATGTCACATCATTCTCCTATGATCTCCTGAGCTCCTACAACTAAAAATAACAGTGCGTACTTCAATTCAATTTGTGCACCAATATACAGAGTAACACACAAGCTTTATGTCACCGTACCAAGATATATGCACAATCAACTAATCACACAACCTTTATCACAATCCCAGCACAAGCTTGACGCTTTAATACTATGTTAAAAATGGTTGAAAGCACTAATATATTTCACACAAATGGTGTATGTGTCAATACACATACATAGATTACATTCAGAATAATCTAATATATAGATTTTCTCATATCTAACTTATTCCTAAGTTAGAAAGAGAGGTTGAGAGAATTTATCAACCATTACAAACCAACATCTCAAATATAGGATGTAAGAATTAATTGCAACACTCATTTTGGAAAAGAAGATTAGCATCTGGCTTGAAATCCATGGTAAAAGAGCTAAAGGAAAAAATGATTTTATGAGGCACCACTCAACTATTAACCACCTTTTCACTCTTAGGACCATTTCCGAGGAATGTCACGATAGTGAAATTGATCTCTTTTGTTGTTTTGTCGACTTTAGAAAATCTTTCAATACAATTCCTCAGGAGATGTTATGGAAAATATTCGATGAGATAATAGTTCCTCTCAATCTAAGAGCTGTTATAATTAGCTTATACGAGAATGATATTTCCAAGCTAAAGCCCATCGAGGGTGGGATTAAAGAGATTAAATGCAACATTTATGTGAAGCAAGGATGTCCTCTATCCCCTACCATTTTTGGCACTACATTGACAAAATAAATGAGTGTTTAGAAGTTGTTGGTTGTGAGGGACCCAAGCTCCCTGGTACAATCATTACTCTTCTCCTTTATGCTAACGATATCATTCTTTTTGCCAGAATCCTTGATGATCTCGATAAGTAACTTAGAACCATTCATGATTACTACACCAAGATGGATATAATTGTTATCACTCACAAGGCTAAAGTCATGATAATTAAATCCAAAAGTCAACTATGATAATTTCGTTTATGATAACAATTAATTAGAAAAGGTTTCTTCATACAAATATTTAGGTGTTGACATTCACCATCATATCAACCAGACCTATAGCATTTGAGAAAAGGATTACAAGAGACTGAAAAGCTTATTATGAGCTTGAAAACAATTAGTTGATAGACCTTTGGGTTTGGAGTAAAAAAAAGTCCCTCTTTGAGACTCTCGTCACCCCCGTTATTTTATATGGATGTGAGGTATGGGGCTGCAATATATCTAGAGAATCATGGAGAAATATTGACATTATCCAAAAAAAATTTAAAACTTAAAACCTCAAGAATAAAGGAAATACTCCTTACCCTATTCTCTTGATTGAAGTTAGTCTTCCCCCCATTGAAAGCATGAATATGTTGAGGTATTTGATGCATTAAAATAATTTGTACAACATGGAAGTCAAGAGGCTCGCCAAAATTGCTTCTAACTCTAGTCAAAGCCCCCACCTTCAAATTAAGTAAGGTCTACATAGGGATGCCCAGTCTTGACTCGGCCATTGGGAGATAAAGGATGAGATAATATTGGATAATAAGGATAGTATTAAAAACACTATTACTTCCAAATTTAAGGATAAGTTGTGGGGTGATAAGGAGTTAGAGGGGAAAAGAAAGCTACAGTATTATAAGGAGGTGATCAAACCGACTCTTGATAACCAGAATTGTCTTTTTGTCTTGACTAGTGTTAAGAAGAAAATGAACATTGCAAACATAAGAACTAATTTTCGTGAGCTTTGAAGTGAAACCAAGCATTGGTATATTCCCTAAACACCTTGGGACAAAAGAATCTGCCTCCTTTGCGATATTAAGAGAGTCGAAGATGAAAATAAATTTCTCTTGGATTTCCCGACCCTTACTCACATCCATTATCCTTTTCAAAACCTATTCCACACTACCAATCTTCTTGACTTGTTAAGTCAACAAAACTACAATGATCTCCTAACGCTTCTCTCCCTTTTTTTTCACAGAAATAAAATATTAAAAAGTCTCAGATAATTGCTTACTTTCTTAAGAACCAATAGAGAATATTGGTCTTAGTGGATGTTAATCATCATCATCATCATTATCAATATTAAATTTTAATTTTAAAAGATATTTTAAAATTTTAATTTTTTTAAATTTTTAACTCATAAAAATTATAAATATTTTGTTGAAAATATGATAACAATGAAAAAGAAAAATTTCGATATAGAATACAAATTTTCTTAACAAAAAATTTAACAAATCATGGACTATATAAAAATATTATAAATAATTTTGTTGAAATTGTGACAACAAAAGGAAAAAAAATTATGATAAAACCCAATTTTTTTTTTTTGAAAATATATTTGAACATTTCTATTGATAGCTAAAACTATCACATAGAGCTTTTTCAAAACTTCAACAAGCCTTAAATGAATTGATTTCTTCATACCCAATTTTACTTCCAAGGCCTTGAGAGCCATATGCAATTTTTAATTTATGGCCTTTACAACAGCAACCACCATAATCATATTAATTAATTTTAAATAAATTGCAATTACAATTACAATTATAACTAGTATTATTTTATATATGGATAATATTTATATTAAGAAGGTGTAATCGAGTAACATTTGTTATATCATGTCGACTTATTCTAAGTTGTAAACTTTTATGGTTTTTTTTGTACAAAAATGTTCAAAGGATTTTTATTAGAGTAAACTCTATAAGTGATCCCTAAATATAAAGCAAATTTACATAATATTGGTGACTAAAAACTAAGTAAAACACACAATTTCTTATATCATTGTCCACTACTTTCTTGGAAGTTTGAGATACTTCCTTAACCAAGGACATTTCCTCCATTAGTTGATTAATTGTTTCCTCTTCCCTGAATTTCATAAAAACGAAACCCATAGACATATTTTGATTGGGAGTTGTAGATAAATATCATGGGTTGAGATTAGTGATTGTGGATCAAAACATAATGCCTTCTTCCTCTAATGCTTGGATTTGTCTTTTTTTTTTAAACCTAAGCGTCCATTATACTTGCATTATCATAAACTTGTTGGCATTCCCAATCATGAACTTTGAAAATGACATAAAAATAGTAGTGCTTTTCCCATTTGTAATATTTGTATGTTGTTAAAGAACTCTATGTAGTCATTGAATGTCTCTTTAACAAGTGGGGGGTTGGCCATTACTGTTACACCATTTTTTGGTCATCTAACCTATTATCATTAGATGAACCCAAGTACACCATGTAAAACCAATTTTACCCTAAGTAAAATTGCTTTCACTATGTGGAATAACTTAGTAAAAAACCTTTATTAAGTTGTTTATGGTCTAAACAGGAAACCCCAAAAGGAAATAATAAACAAATCTATATTTGTTTATATTTCCTGGTCATATTTAACCCAAAACAAGGAAATCAATTAAATAAATCCTTATTTATTTGATTATTTCCTAGGAATAAGTTATTTAAATCCTATTTAAATCATATTCCTAGTTAAATTTGACTAGATCATTTATAAATAATTAAATAAATAATTATTTATTTAATTATATTCCCACCATTTCCTTAAAATAATAAATAAATCATTTATTTATTTATTATTTATAAATAAAGGAATTGACTGTAGTATACCTAGGGGGGATAATATAGGGTATAGAGGGAGGCACCCAAGGGAATAATATGATGTAATAATATAAGAATGATAAATAATTGGGCCATAGTTAATAAATAAAGTGGTTAACCCACATTATGTAAGGGACCACATGTAGCTAGAGAATAAAGTGATAAGCCCATTATATTGGATGTATGGTATTGAGATACCCATGGTATTGCATGTATGAAACCTATATAGAGGCTAAAGTCTCTCCATTGAGAGATGTCAAGGATTATTGTATGGGCAAGCATATGGCTTGTGGAGTGATCTCCTTCCTTAAGGAGTGAATGTATGGTGTTGCCCTACCTTAAGGGTTTTGATATTAATGAATATCTCAAGATTTGTCTTCTATGGTGTTCTTTATTAGGAATATTTTCTATTTCTATATATTTTCTTGTCAGATCTATTACAAGTGGTATCGGAGCACTTTCTTGGGCAGATTTTGGAGACTTGTTTTTTTGCAGGAAATTTTTGGGCGGCAAGTTTGTAGAGCATATATGGAAAATTTGGCAAAAAATTTTCAGAAATAAGTATCAGATCTGGATTCCTTATGGAAAAACACCCAATTTCAAAAAAAAAATCAGTCGAATCGGAGTCCGAATGAGGGTGATATCGCTGATTTAAATTCAGTTGTGTTGCAGAAATGTTTCTGACGGCAATTTGTGTACGACGGATATCCTGACATTTTTAGTAGATTATGGTGCACAATATCAGACAAAAAATTATATATCTGATATCCCCTTGAAAAATTACTCGATCTCAAAAAAAAAATCGGTCAAATTAGAGTCCGGATGAAGGAGTTATCACTGATTTTAAATCAACCATTTTTTCAGAAATTTTGTGACGACGGGACAGTTGCAGCTCAAATCTGTGTTTCCAGAGTGCCTAGATCGGGATTTCAGTCACATGGTTAGATGCATAATGGCTATTCCATTTTTTAAAACAGGTTATATTAAGGATTCTAAGTTATATTGACCGAGTAATGTCCATTTTAAATTTTTGCCACAAAACCCTTACTTTATTTTATGGATTCTCGCAAGATGAACTTTACAGGAAAAGATGACGGCCCTACTATTGAAGATTTTTTACAACATCTCAAGGCTCAATACCGAAGTTTTTGGATATGCTCCATAGGGCTTCATCTAAAAGATGAGGCAAATAAATGGTGGACCTCACTTGACAGTGCAGTGAGGAAACTTCCCGAGAAAAAACTTGAAAAAGTCATTTTGGACAAGTGGTCTAAAGCTGGAAAGAAGGACACTAAGAGACATAAAGACTTATTTTCTACTAATATTTCCATATTGCAGGTTAATGGAAGTATTCAGAAAGAGAACATCATTGTGTCTATCATTCCTAGTTTCAAGCATAGTTGTATCAATGTTAATTTGGCTAAAAAATTGCAAGTTCCAGCAAAACATATTGAAAACACACAGGTTGATAATGAAGATATTCAAATTTATAAAGATTTGAATATTTCTATGGATAAGTATGTGTTGCATTCTGATTTTTATGCTTCAAATATGGTTGCTGTGGATGTTGTTTTAGGACACCCTTGGATGGAATCCGTTGGTACTGTCAATTTTAATGTGCAAAAGAAATTCATGAAGCTCTGATATAAAAAGAAGAAAATTACATTGCACGATATTTGCATTAGGAACCATGGAGCGACTAGGGAGGAAGAAGTGCAAATCTCTAACGACACAGACACATCAGATGATAAGACTTTGATGGTAGATAGCCAAACACAGACATCAAAGCAAGTACCAACAAAAGAACCTGACACCACTCCATCACCAATAATGGAGGAATTAATGAAATATGTTCCATCAGTTAAAGCTTCAACATATCACCACCCGCATCACCCAACAAGACAACAACCAAGAAGGTGGAAACGAATTAGCAACAAGGACAACAACCCCTGGATGACACATAGAGAGGTGCGACGATCCACCCACAACACATCAACACAGAAGAACCACCAGAACCCACTTCCATCTCAAGCGAGCGAGACATCGACTAGATCGAGTGTTCACCTTTCTCTAGGATGGTTGGATGCACATGAATGGTACCATTGGAATACTCTTTTGAGTAGATCTTATTATTTGTGTTCTTCTTATGTTTCGGGGACGAAACATGTTTAAGGGGGGTGTAATGTAGTATACCTAGGGGGGATAATATAGGGTATAGAGGGAGGCACCCAAGGGAATAATATGATGTAATAATATAAGAATGATAAATAATTGGGCCATAGTTAATAAATAAAGTGATTAACCCACATTATGTAAGGGACCACATGTAGCTAGAGAATAAATTGATAAGCCCATTATATTGGATGTATGGTATTTACATACCCATGGTATTGCATGTATGAAACCTATATAGATGCTAGAGTCTCTCCATTGAGAGATGTCAAGGATTATTGTATGGGCAAGCATATGGCTTGTGGAGTGATCTCCTTCCTTAAGGAGTGAATGTATGGTGTTGCCCTACCTTAAGGGTTTTGATATTAATGAATATCTCAAGATTTATCTTCTATGGTGTTATTTATTGGGAATATTTTCTATTTCTATATATTTTCTTGTCAGATCTATTACATTGACCCAAGTCAAAAATCCTTTTCCCTCCAACAAATATAATAAAATATTTCTAAAGGGTGGTTCTAGAATTTGATTAATAATATTCTATTCATGCACCAACTTCTAGATCACCCTAATATTTTTTTATAAATAGAAGGGTTTTCCCCATTCATTAGTCACCTTTTATTGCCTATTAGATCACTCTGGATCTATACACTTGGTCACATTTTCTCCATTTTTGCCTTGTGAGCTCCCATTGAGTTCTATGTTTGTCTGGGTTTTCTACACCAACAAGAGAGAGAGATTCTAGATCTGAAGTGCTGAGGATTGTCAAGAACTCATCCCATTGAGGAGAACCGGAAAACACCTTTCTTGTTTTCCTCTCAGGTGCTCCCTTTGAATATAATATAAAAAATTATTTCAAATACATTGTTCTTGTCTTGTCTATTGGATGCATGGAGCCATATTTCATTTTTACTGTTTAATGTTTTTTATGCTTAGATCTGGATTTGTGCAGCATTATTTGGATCAACTAATTTCAGATTTAAAGATATTGGCAGCCATATTTGATGTTAGGGCTATTTGTTATGCGTAGCTAAAGTCGTCTTTTACGACGAAAGATTCATACTAACAATTGGCGACTCCACACGGGTTTTCTTTTGCGACCGCTGTCATTTTATATATTCCTGCATATCCAGCTATTTCAGACCCTAGGGCTTCTCTTCAGTTTCCTGTTTTTCCTATTTTTATGGTGATTTCACCTCTAAAACCCTCAAACATTAAAATTTTTAACTTCTGTGTGTTTCTGGCCCTATTGCACAGGGACAGACATCAGCCGCAGCTGAGACAGCAATTTTTTCTGAAATCTGCCGCCGAGAGCCCCAGATCTGCAGGTCGCACTTATTGGCCCAAAAACTGCGACCTGGACCTGAGGACGCACTTTTCTGCCCCAAACCTGTGACTTGGATTGAAAACAGGTCAGAACCTGCGACCTGCACTTTTTTCTACAATTTTCCAGCAATTCTTTTGGGTTTGTCTGAAGCTTTTGTCAGGGTTTTCCAACCTCCATCTCTGCCCATTTAGACCTGTTTCTGATCTGTTTCACTCAACTAAGTGGGAATATTTCCCCTTAGGGCTTTAGTACCCTCCATTTTTGGTGAGCGAGTTTTAGCTGTTTCAGACGTCTGAAATTTCAGAGTTTCAGCCTTATTATTGTCAAATATGATACTTCCTTTTCAAATCCCTTTAGATCAGCTCTTATCCCTTTCAAATCCCCTCATATAGTTTTGTTTGGGTTTACCTCTAGGGCCACCTCTTCGTCCCTCCTCCTTTTAGCTGATTTCCCCTTTTGTTACAGCAACCTTGCCCCTGCCTCTTTGTTATTCTTTGCACCTCTTTCTAGCAGATTTATCCTTTAGATCCCTGTCCCTCCTGACCTTAGATCTATCGGCCTCTTTTTCGTGTGTTTTGACTAGATTTTTCCCTCTTTTTAGAATAGTTTTGAGAGACCCGCCTTCTTGGGTCAGATCGATGCATTGTTGGCTGTTAAGTTTTCTTTTATTTCAGCATTATATACTGTTATTTACAGATTTATTTTCAGTTACGCGCCACACCTTTTCTTTTACTCTCAAAACATCTGGGTTTAAAAAATTAAAATCAACACACGCCACACACTGACCCTAAGTGAAGAAGAGCCTAGTTAACACCGCCTGGAAAAGACTTTAAAATCAATTGTCACTACACCTCTCGGCCCTTGACCTCACTTGATTTTGTCCCTCCCTACCCTTGTCGGTTTTTCTTCTTCCCGTCATCATTACGCCCCCAAGGCGCTTCTCCCAAAGACTTCTTGGCCTTCACCCTCAGTTTCTAGTTGGTTGACTTCCTCCTTCCCATCGTCATCGAGTAAGTCCTTCCCCGAGTCCACACTCAGACTCTTCTTCTGATTGTTCAGGTTCTCCCCATACTCCTAGTTCTCCCCCTGTTACCTTCACCATGTCTAGTTCAGGACCTAGTGCCAGCGGCAACCCCAGTTCTACTGCTAGGTCCATTTCCAGCGGAACCACTATGAGACCTACCTCGACTGCCCCATTTCTCCCTTATATGGTTGGCCTTATTCTCCCCGACTTCAATCAGCTGATCAATGATCCTATCTGCCACGATGTTAGTTGGCCTGTTATGCCAACCAAGCTCCCCTCCAACATTCCCAAGTTCGAAGGCCTTGCTAGTGAAGATCCCTCCAACCATATCCGATCTTTCCATATGTGGTGTTCATCCAATTCCATTACTGATGACTCCATCCATCTTCGATTGTTCCAACACACGCTTACCGGCGAAGTTCTAAATGGTATGTTGAGCAGGCCACGTCCTCCCATACCAATTTTGCGACCATTTCCCAAGCCTTTTTATCTTATTTCCAGCTACCTCTCTGATACGCCACTGGTACCGAGATTTTAACTTCCTTCCGTCAATCCTCTTCGACCCACCTTTATGCTCATGTCTAGGAATGGTGGCGACGAAGCAAATTATTTCGCGCTCTTCCCTTTGAAGATCGGGTTTATATGGACTGGTTCCTTCGCTCTCTCTTACCTCCCATTGGCAAAGATGTCGCCTCCCATTTCCCTCAAATCGAAGAAGCTGACCTCCAAATAGCCTTGAAATATGACCTTATTTATGCTCAATCTGGTTATGTTTATATCGTCCTTCCTGACCTCCCTAAGCCCGGCGGCACTAACTCCCCAGGGGCATCTCACTCTGCCGATGGTATCGTTGGAGCTCTTTCACATACTTCTGCTCAACCTCTTATGGGCTATGGTTTCCCTCCAGGAGGGGCCAACACCTCCAGCACTTTCCCCCCTCCAGGTAGCATGTATCCAGGATACGACATGCCTCCTCCTTTTGCACCCACTCCTAATTACCTCAATCTTGCCCATCCTAACCCTTATCCTTACCCATAGCCTAGTGTCCCAGCTCCTCCAGCATTTGGACCTCTCACCCCCTTGCCTTCTCAACCCCCACCGCAGCACTTACTACCCCCTCCCAGGCAAGTATTTGTGCAGCAGGGCGCGACCAATTCTCTTCCTTCTCAAAGAAAGAGGAAAGGCAATCAATCTTCCCCTAGTAATCGTGGATCCAATCCTTCAAGTCTTGATCCTAACACTGCCAAACAACCACAGGGCTCTCGGCCCAAGCCAGACAGGCCGCTTCGCACCAATAAGCCATGTTCATGTTGCGGTGTTTATGGACATTACACTCACAATTGTCCCCTATTACCACAAATGCGGTAGATGTGGGAGTCTCAGGCCACCGTGCAAGGACAACATTCCTCCCCTACTATCCCTCTCAATCCCGCTACTTCTTAACCTGATGTGTTTACCGATCCTTTCCCTCAACAAGGATTCATGGCCACTCAACCACCTCATACCCCGGTAACCACTCAACCTTCCCCTTCTGGTTCCTCCGATTACCAGATTCTCATGATGGCCGCTGACCAACCTCTCACCGTCGACCTCAACCTTCAAACTCGGTCTCTTCAGTACTCCACGCCTCCCGTTCAGTCTGTCTCTGAGTCCCCATCTTCAAGTCCTAAAGAGCCTCTGTCGACATGCAATGGTCCCTTGCAAATCCCTCCGCCCAAAGCTGAGGTTCATACCAATATTCCTAAGGGCCCATTATGCCGAAATGCTGCCTCTAGTCGGGCTGCCCATTCATATAGCATAGTATATGATCTGGCACAATCTCCTGCCGCCATTTCAACAATGGAACTCCTCCAATCATGTCCTTCCCAAAATAAGGCTCTACTATCTGCCGTGGGCATTGTAGATCCTGTCGATGACCAATTGATTGTTTTCGATGCCCGTCAGTCACACCATCCCCCCCTACCTGCTTCCGTTGCTTTCCAAATCCTAGTCAAAATCCGAAATGCCAAAGTCGCTCGGTGTATCATTGATGAGGGGGCATCTACCTGTGTGATG
Organism: Pinus albicaulis; assembly: GCA_034641835.2. Taxonomy (NCBI): domain Eukaryota; kingdom Viridiplantae; phylum Streptophyta; class Pinopsida; order Pinales; family Pinaceae; genus Pinus; species Pinus albicaulis. The sequence goes on along the minus strand of JAXQQM020089305.1, from coordinate 274,342 downwards.
TCCGCTTCGGTTTGGAAACAACTCGGATCTCCTGAGCTGGCCCCTTCCACAATCACCCTTCGTGCGTGGGATGGCCATGCCTCCCATCCCATTGGCCTATTCCGTAACTGTCCTATCACCCTTGCGGGTAAGACTGTGTGTGTCGACGTTGAAGTTATCGACGCCCCTCTTGACTACAACATTCTTTTGGGGCATAGTTACACCTATGCCATGTCTGTCGTCCCATCCACAGTCCACCGCAAGATGTTTTTCCCTCATAATTGCAAGATTTTCACCATTGACCAGTTGACTTACCATGAACCAAAATCTCAGACCTCCCCTGAGTCCACCATCTCTACTGTCACCAATAAGCAAACTATTGATTCTTTGACCAATGTTTCCCCTGGCATCTACAAAGACTCCTCCTTGCTTGGAACTTTTCTAAGTCCTCCCCCTCCTCCTGTCTCTGACCCCAGCTTAGCGAATGTTTGCATGATGCAATCGTCTCAGGCTGACCTTCCACAGCCTGCTTCGGCTAGTCAACAACCTCAATCTCGCCCACTGCAACCTACTCCTAGCCCTGCGCTTCAGTCGACCGAACCTTTTCCGCCTGGACCTTCCCATCCACCTCACACTCAAGAACCTCCCTGCCCTACCGAGTCGGTTCCCCCAGGGCTCCACCATATGGGAGCCATCCCTCCTGACCATTACCCCGTCGGTCAGATGCCTTTCTTGCTCCCCCTCCCGGATTCTATTCGGTTCCCGTCATGGCCACCCTTTCCCTCCCTAATTTAACCTTGGGAATACCGGTATGGTATCTTACTCCTCCAGCCAAGACCCCACCCGGACACCCCAAACCATACATTGTTGTGACACCAGTTCAACCAATTCCCTTCTCTCCTTCCACCGTTATAGTGCCCCTAGCCCCTCTACAAGACCCTCCTCATGCTGTGACAGCTATAGGCAAGAAAATAAAAACTCGCAAGGGGGCATCCAAAGACAAGGCCACCGCACCCGACCCTACCCCTCCCCCACCCGCCAAGCCTTGTGCCTTGTGTGATGGTATTAGTCATGCCACCCATACTTGTCTGGAGTTGCCCCGTATCCAACCCATGGTTAAAGTCACGTTCCCTGCATCTACGGTCCCTAAAACCTCTGTTTCTTCCTTATCCGCAACCAAGAACCCAAAGACTCTTCACACCAACAAACCTTATGCTCTGTGTGGTGTCCATGGCCATTATTCTCACCATTGTCCTCACCTGACGCATTACCGAGCCTCTTTAGAGGTCATTCGCGAGTACAAAGTTGAAAAAAATCAATCCGCCTCTCCCATCCTTGCTCAGTATGCGTCAGGTTTACTCGAGGATCCCCCTTCTACCATTGACATTCCTCCCCTGATGTTGAGATGTTGAAACCTGCTGCCCCCCTCCTATACCTATCCTCATCCGCACGACCCTCGAAGTACATTCCCGCTAAATCCACTCCATCTGTTTTTCTTGATTCCCCTTTAGCAACATTCTTGGGCTCTTCATGCTTTGACCATCTTTTTACTTGTTCTTCTGTCATTCCCCGTGATGACCCGTATGTGCACCTCTCTTCCCATACTGATGATTTAGGTAGCTTTGCAGCGTTATGTGGTTTCCTTGACCTTTCCCTTTCCTCCCATAATCAAGATGATACCATCCGTCTCTATGATATCCTTCGCAACATGAGTTCCCTCTCTTCCTCCCATAGTTCTCATCCATCTCCCTCTAGTCGATCTATGAGTCCTAGACTTCCTACCCCGACTACTCCCTCCCATAATTATCATTGGATGTCTACCCTATACTCACGCTACCATCACTATTCTCCTTCCTCCCATTTCTTCTCTTGTGACACTATTCCACCGGCCCTCTCGTCTACACATTATATTGGTTATGCCGATAGGGAAAGTCGCTATTCCCGAAATCTCGCCTCAACCGCATGGGCCATCTTTACCCCCTTGCATACCCTCGTTCTTGAAAATGGGGTCTGCATTGATAATGCCACCAATAATTTGGCCGAATATGATGCAGTACGTGGTCTTTTAGCCAATGCCCTATCTCATCGCATCCTCCATCTACACGTTCATTTAGATTCCCTGCTTCTTGTTTTACAACTCAATGGTGTCTATCATGTGCATAACCCTATCCTGTTTAGACAATATTTACGAGTGAAACTTTTGATATGTGACTTTAGATTCATTACTTTCAACCATGTGCCTAGAAGTCAAAATCACTATGTAGATAGAATTGCAAATCATGTTCTAGACTAGCATTTATCACACACAAGACAATAACATTTCACACCATCAACACAATTAATATACATAATATATATCATATAAATTTTTTTTTTTAGAGTCCATCTACTCTAAAAAATATGACATGCCCATAGCATGTTACAAAAACAAAACTACAAAAATGGGGGGCACCACCTGCCCTACATCTAATCACTCTCTGGAAGATCCCAAGCCAATGGCTCTGCTCCCGCAACTCGTAGATCATGCACAGTCTGACCGACCATCGCCATGTGTCGCATGATACCTCGCCATTCCGAGGGTAGCCGAATACATAGCTCTATGTACTGGTCATCTAAATCCTACCAACCACGCTCCGACACACCGGTCAGTAGCCCCTCGCAATTATGACGAATGTCCTCCAACAGAGTGGCCATATCCTCGTTCTGTTCCATTCTTGATCCACTTGCACCTATAGCTCTAGCTGCTGCAGGTCGTCCCATATATCCGGCTGGCTTTGCCAGAGCTATATCTGCATTCCAAAAAATATAAGGCTCATTACCATGAATAATATTCACAAACTTTACAATGCACATAACAGATTATTTACTTGTCACTTACCATCGGGCCCCCATACTCGACCAGGCGGAAGCGGCAAGTCCAGACCTCCCCAATAACTCATCCCACTATAGGGATAGTCGTCTATGTACAATGGCATCTGATCGTAATGGGCGAATAACTCTGGTCGAAACACCTGTTCGACTGCCCCTCCTCCTCCTCTACATAGTAGTCGTCCCCACCGACGCATCCGGGGCTCTCTTGGACCCCCATCAGGTAGCTGTACACGAGGTCATAAGGTTGGGATCTTCTCAAAAAAGGAGCACAATACAATCCCATAAGCACAATCATGATTCATTTGCCTCTTACATAGCGACAACTGTCGTTTCACCGACCCCAACATCATCTGGGCCCACCCATAGTAGGTCCCACTCAACACACTCTCTACAATAATCATCTGCCCTCTAGTGATGTGATGGAACACCTGGCTGCCCAAGATCCGCAACACTGCTGCTGCCACTGCCCGGCTCTCCAACCTCTCTAGATCTCCAATCGATATCCGAGTCCCTTTGACTTGGACACCTAGTCGACAATGTCGCTCAACGAACTTCATGATGTTACGCCCCTGCGGTAACACTGGCTGTGTATTTCCCACCATCCCTAATGGTGGGAGACCAGTCAGGAAATACAGATCCTAGATTGTCAGCTCAATCCTGTGCCCCTGCACTATAAACACATCATGATCTGGATCCCAATAACTGATAATTCGGGCCAACAAGGGCTCCCCAACCCTCATCAAAGGGTTCTCCACAAATTTCAAAACCCCAAACCTAGCCAATGCACGACGGACACCATGATCTGCTTGGATTTCCGTCAGTAATGTACCTAGGTCTCTCTCTCTCCACTTGATCTTTATACCTGCCATATCTGCACAAAACCTTCATCTTTGTCAATCTACAGATAAGCAACACTACATTCACTCACACCAAAACTGAATCTCAGCCGATACCAGCACTGAAACCACCTCCATCTACCAGGTCGCACTTTTAAGGCCCAAACCTGCATCCCAGGTCGCAGTTTTTGCCCCAAAAAGTGCGACCCGGCCGTAATGATGAAGTAGAAGCAATTACTGAGATTTAAGACCCTAATCTGAACTTTGAATCCATCAAAAACAAAGAGCAGGATTAGGCCTCTTACCTGCAACTGACGGATCGCAATTCCAATGGTCGGTTTTTCCGCTACGATCACCACAAGATTTAGGGCCTTCTATCATCTCCACATTCACCACAGCTACACAAGCAAATTAATGATTTTGGAGGGAAAATGCCTTATTAGAAGAAAAACCCCTATTTTTTCTTTCGCCTGCTGCGACCAAACCGTAGCCCCGTTTGACACACCATCTACACCGTTGGAAAGCTCTCACCGAGGAATCAAATGGGTATCTGTTAGTTTTTCATGTTTTGATACTTCACCAGGACACATTTTGTCCACGAAGGGTCTATTCACCTCTCCTCCACATCGAATTTCTTCACTTACAACACTTGTACTTAGGGCACCACTTTGCCTCCTTCCTTGTCTTTGTTAGTGTTGATTTTCGTCATGAGATACCCTATTGTACTCATGTTTTTATGGTCCCCCATTGGACCTTGACTGTGTGGCAGCACAATCAAGTCGCCCTTGTTTAGAGCGTCCAAGTTGAGTCACCATTGGTCATGGAGTCTATCTCGAGTCCCTTTGTATCCCGCTATAGCCTTCCATCCTTCATTGCTTGGTCCCTCTCTCGTGTTGCACATTATGGCCTTCAGTACCATTGTCCCCTATCCCTCATGATATTGTTTCAATCATTGCCAATCCATTCATGTCATTTATTCTCTAACAAGGGAAGTCGTCCATTTGCTACTCAGTATTCCCCATTTCATCATCATCAATAGTGTCCGTCTGTTAGTCGCTCCACTATTTTCTCTCACGCCTTAGTTGGGGATCCCTTATTGCCTCACCTATGTCGGACCTCCTTCTGTCAACATCAGCTCATTTACTCCAGAAGCCAGGTTTAGAGGGCAGTGTACCTTGGTTCGAGCTACTTTCCACATGATCGTGATCCGTATACTTGATGGTCCAGTGATGCAACAACAGCTATTGGTGATTCTCGGGTGTGTGTGAGATGTCCCAACCCTCATGAGGGGGTGGCCCTACAGGTAGCCCCCCACATGCCCGGATGACTTCTTAATTTCCACCTTTGATGCAGCTCCTTACATTTGACGATGTCCGCCTCAGTCGCTTGCAGCACCTCTTCGATTTGCATGTATCAGTAAGATTTTGCGAGCCCTTCCCCGTGTATAGGGGGCATTTGGGGTGTATTTGTATCTCATGTACTAAACTATTATTGTATAAGTCCTGGCTGTTATCCCAGGCACATCATGTATGTGGGATTCATCATTCTATTTTTTCTGGCTTATGCCAGCACGTACTTTATAGTTCAGTTCCTTGTTTACTGGACATACTATTATTTTGTACTTTGTCTTGGCGGGCATAGGTATGCCTCCCCCGCCACCTTTTGCACAGGTACCACTTCATAAACTAGAGACTTGTTGCACCTGTAAGTCTCGTCTCCTCAGGGTCTAGTCCTTTAGCACATTAGACTACCTTACATTTCTCTCTCTGACTTCCCTCTTGATGTCTAGTGATTGAGTTCTTACAACGTACTTCGGTCATACGCTTTGCTCCTAACACTCGTACGTTGGGGGGAAATCTGTTACACCATTTTTTGGTCATCTAACCTATTATCATTAGATGAACCCAAGTACACCATGTAAAACCAATTTTACGCTAAGTAAAATTGCTTTCACTATGTGAAATAACTTAGTAAAACACCTTTATTAAGTTGTTTATGGTCTAAACAGGAAACCTCAAAAGGAAAAAATAAACAAATCTATATTTGTTTATATTTCCTAGTCATATTTAACCCAAAACAAGGAAATCAATTAAATAAATCCTTATTTATTTGATTATTTCCTAGGAATAAGTTATTTAAATCCTATTTAAATAATATTCCTAGTTAAATTGGCTTCGATCATTTATAAATAATTAAATAAATCATTATTTATTTAATTATATTTATTTCCTTAAAATAATAAATAAATCATTTATTTATTTATTATTTAAATAAAAGGAATTGACCCAAGTCCAAAATCCTTTTCCCTCCAACAAATATAATAAAATATTCCGAAAGGGTGGTTCTAGAATTTGATTAATAATATTTTATTCATGCACCAAGTTTCTAGATCGCCCTAATATTTTGTTATAAATAGAAGGGTTTTTCCCATTCATTAGTCACCTTTTGTTGGCAAAAGATCACTCTGGATCTATACACTTGGTCACATTTTCTCCTTTTTTGCCTTGTGAGCTCCCATTGAGTTCTATGTTTGTCTGGGTTTTCTATACCAACAAGAGAGAGAGATTCTAGATCTGAAGTGCTGATGACTGTCAAGAACTCATCCCATTGAGGAGAACCAGAAAACACCTTTCTTGTTTTCCTCTCAGGTGCCCCCTTTTAATATAATATAAAAAAAATCTTTCAGATACATTGTTCTTGTATTATCTATTGGATGCATGGAGCCATATTTCATTTTTACTGCTTAATGTCTTTTATGCTTAGATCTGGATTTGTGCAGCATTATTTGGATCAACTAATTGCAGAATTAAAGATATTGGTAGCCATATTTGATGTTAAGGCTATTTGTTATGCATAGCTAAAGTGGTATTTTACAACGAAAGATTCATACTAACAATTACCATCCATGTTTCCAAATCATCAAGATCGTAATGACCATCTCCTATCTCAACCTTAGAACATTGCCAAAAATCCCCACTGCATTAGTGAGATTGATATCCATTAAAAAATATATTAATTCCAATAACTCAAACATATGTGGAGGTAGGGCTCAATTGAATGTTCATCCCTTCCCTCTTTCAAGGCGTAACATTTTATTAGATGTGTCCACATTGAGAACTTGATTTTCATCCATGGAGATTGTTGAACACAATCCTAAGAAATAGCATAAAATTTCACACCCGATTTTTTTTAGATATATCTTCTCCCAACCTAGAGGTGCCACAACATTTTTGTTGACTTCCTTGTTAAGGGTCCTCAAGATTTGAAGAATTTGGATTTCCTCAACCTTGTAGAGTTCTTCCTTGATTCTTGATATGATTCCAGTGAGATTTTTAACATTTGGATATTTATTACTACTCATGAATTGGATGATGATATAGGAGTCTCTAAATACATTCAAATTTTTCACATTGAAAGAGATTGCATCCATAATTCTTTGAAGGACAATGTTATTAGACTAATACATAGTCATCACTTGTAATTTTTGAGCCAACTGTGAGAATTATTTGACCTTGTAATTGAGTCTTTTAATTGAACAAGGTAGTCAAAAAAATATTGTAACTACCTAACCAACATAAGTAAGATATAACTAGAATTTTCACCAAGAGGTGCAAGGGCATGCTAACAATGTTTTGGGGTTCTTTTTATCCTTCAAATATATACACAATAACATTTGAAATAGAAGGGTTTCTAATGTTTCATTGGAGTTCAGGGATCGATTGAGTGAATGGGCTTGGAGGTCAGTTAGTCGAACGAGATTAGAGGTAACCTATCTCTTCAAAAGTATTATGGGCTAAGGTTCCAAACTATGCAAGACGATTTTACTGACATACAATGCAGGAAAACCAAAGCATATCAATTAAGGAAATCAATAAGCAAGTTGGAAAACTGAAGATAGTTGTGTATTGGGATTTCAAATAAAGTAAGTAAAAAATGGAGGAACTAAGTATTTGATTACCACATTACCCATATAATTATTATTAACTTGGAAACACGAATACCTCATAGCTACTGACTTTGATGGTGCTCATGAAATGTGCATTGTCTTGATGTCAACATGAGAGAACATATGGAAATAAGAGGGGGGCTAAGTCGACTATGATAATTTCGTTTATGATAACAATTAATTAGAGAAGGTTTCTTCATACAAATATTTAGGTGTTGACATTCACCATCATATCAACTGGACCTATAGCATTTGAGAAAAGGATTACAAGAGACTGAAAAGCTTATTATGAGGTTAAAAACAATTATTTGACAAATATTTAGGTTTGGAGTAAAAAAAAGTCCCTCTTTGAGACCCTCGTCACCCCCATTATTTTATATGGATGTGAGGTATGGGGCTGCAATATATCTAGAGAATCATGGAGAAATATTGACATTATCCAAAAGAAATTTAAAAACTACAACCTCAAGAATAAAGGAAGTACTCCTTACCCTATTCTCTTGATTGAAGTTAGTCTTTCCCCCGTTGAAAGCATGACTATGTTAAGGTATTTGATGTATAAAAAGAATTTGTACAACATGGAAGCCAAGAGGCTCACCAAAATTGCTTCTAACTCTATTCAAAGCCCCCACCTTCAAATTAAGTAAGGCCTGCATAGGGATGCCCAGTCTTGACTCGGCCATTGGGGGATAAAGGAGGAGATAATATCGGATAATAAGGATAGTATTAAAAACACTATTACTTCCAAATTTAAGGATAAGTTGTGGGGTGATAAGGAGTTAGAGGGGAAAAGGAAGCTACAGTATTATAAGGAGGTGATCAAACCGACTCTTGATAACCAGGATTATCTTTTCGTCTTGACTAGTGTTAAGAAGAAAATGAACATTGCAAAGATAAGAAATAATTATCGTGAGCTTTGAAGGGAAACCAAGCAGTGGTATATTCCTAAAATACCTTGGGACAAAAGAATCTACCTCCTTTGTGATATTAAGATAGTCGAAGATGAAAATAAATTTCTCTTGGATTTCCTGACCCTTACTCACATCCATTATCCTTTTCAAAACCTGCTCCACACTACCAATCTTCCTGACTTGTTAAGTCAGCAAAACTACAGTGATCTCATAACGCTTCTCTCCCTTTTTTTTTCACAGAAATAAAATATTAAAAAGTCTGAGATAATGTATTACTTTCTTAAGATCCAATAGAGAATATTGGTCTTAGTGGATGTTAATAATCATCATCATCATTATCAATATTAAATTTTAATTTTAAAATATATTTTAAAATTTTAATTTTTTTAAATTTTTAACTCATAAAAATTATAAATATTTTGTTGAAAATATGATAACAATGAAAAATAAAATTTTCAATATAGAATACAAATTTTCTTAACAAAAAATTTAACAATTCATGGACTATATAAAAGATATTATAAACAATTTTGTTGAAATTTTGACAACAAAAGGAAAAAAAATTATCATAAAATCCAATTTTATTTTTTTTTTGAAAATATGTTTGAACATTTCTATTGATAGCTAAAAGTATTACATAGAGCTTTTTCAAAACTTCAACAAGCCTTAAATGAATTGATTTCTTCATACCCAATTTTACTTCCAAGGCCTTGAGAGCCATATGCAATTTTTTAGTTATGTCCTTTACAACAGCAACCACGATAATCATATTAATTAATTTTAAATATTAAAAATAAATTACAATTACAATTACAATTATAATTAGTATTATTTTATATATGGATAATATTTATATTAAGAAGGTGTAATCGAGTGACATTTGTTATATCATGTTGACTTATTCTAAGTTGTAAACTTTTATGGTTTTTTTTTGTACAAAAATGTTCAAAGGATTTTGATTAGAGTAAACTCTATAACTGATCCCTAAATATAAAGAAAATTTACATAATATTGGTGACTAAAAACTGAGTAAAACACACTATTTCTTATATCATTTTCCATGACTTTCTTGGAAGTTTGAGATACTTCCTTAACCAAGGACATTTCCTCCATTAGTTGATTAATTGTTTCCTCTTCCCTGAATTTCATAAGAACGAAACCCATAGACATATTTAGATTGGGAGTTGTAGATAAAGATCATGGGTTGAGATTAGTGATTATGGATCAAAACATAATTCCTTCTTCCTCTAATTCTTGGATTTTTATTTTTTTTAAACCAAAGCGTCCATTGTACTTGCATTATCAGAAACTTGTTGGCGTTCCCAATCACGAACTTTGAAAATGACATAAAAATAGTAGTTCTTTTCCCATTTGTAATATTTTTATGTTGTTAAAGAGATCTATTTAGTCATTGAATGTCTCTTTAACAAGTGGGGGGTTGGCCATTACCATCCATGTTTCCAAATCATCAAGATCGTACTGACCAACTCCTATCTCAACCTTGGAACATTGCCAAAAATCCCCACGACATTAGTGAGATTGATATCCATTACAAAATATATTAATGCCAATAACTCAAACATATGTGGAGGTAGGGCTCAATTGAATGTATCATCCCTTCCCTCTTTGAAGGCATAACATTTTATTAGATGTGTCCACATTGAGAACTTGTTTTTCATCCATGGATATTGCTGAATACAATCCTAAGGAATAGCATAAAAGTTCACATCCCACTTTTTTTAGACATATATTCTCCCAACCTAGAGGTGCCATGACATTTTTGTTTACTTCCTTGTTAAGGGTCCTCAAGATTTGAAGAATTTGGATTTCCTCAACCCTGTAGAGTTCTTCCTTGATTCTTGATATGTTCTAGTGAGATTTTTAACATTTGGATATTTATTACTACTCATGAATTGGATGATGATATAGGAGTCTCTAAATACATTCAAATTTTTCACATTGAAAGAGATTGCATCCATAATTCTTTGAAGGATGATGTTATTAGACTAATACATAGTCATCACTTGTAATTTTTCAGCCAACTGTGAGAATTAGTTGACCTTGTAATTGAGTCTTTTAATTGAACAAGGTAGTCAAAAAAATATTGTAACTACCTAACCAACATAAGTAAGATATAACTAGAATTTTCACCAAGAGGTGCAAGGGCATGCTAACAATGTTTTGGGGTTCTTTTTATCCTTCAAATATATACACAATAACATTTGAAATAGAAGGGTTTATAATGTTTCATTGGAGTTCAGGGATCGATTGATTGAATGGGCTTGGAGGTCAAGTAGTCGAACGAGATTAGAGGTAACATATCTCTTCAAAAGTATTATGAGCTAAGGTTCCCAACTATGCAAGATGATTTTACTGACATACAATGCAAGAAAACCAAAGCATATCAATTAAGGAAATCAATAAGCAAGTTGGAAAACTAAAGATAGTTTTGTATTGGGATTTCAAATAAACAAAGTAAAAAATGGAGGAACTAAGTATTTGATTACCACATTAACCATATAATTATTATTAACTTGGAAACACGAATACATCACAGCTACTAACTTTGATGGTGCTCATGAAATGTGCATTGTCTTGATGTTAACATGAGAGAACATATGGAAATAAGAGGGGGGATAAGCATTGTGGACTATAGCTGGCCTATGGTTGTTATAAAAAATAGGTGATGTGTGAGTAAAAATTCTATTGGTATAGGTCGAAAGGTAGGGTAGCATAATTTGAAAAAATGACATAGGAGAAGGCTCTTGGTGAATGAAGAAGCTCACAAAATCTCACGTGTCTTGGTAAGGAAGTGGATATGATGAAGGAAATATGCACCTTTGAAGGTGATTGGAGAGGCCCACACCAAGCCATTATAGTTCCATTAATCTATGGAGATGGAGAATGACCAAGCTCCACGTTGAGGAGGGTGTCATTTGGCTTAGAGTCAACTAGTTGTGAAAGTTCCAAATCACTGCTTTGAAATTGCAAACAATAACTCATTTTCTTTCCTTCCTAGTTGGTATTACTAGCTCCTTATCATGTGATTCTGAAGAGGAATGATAATATTTTTAGGTTTCTTCATGCAAAAAGATAATGAAATAAAACCTAAAAGAAATTTACTAAAAAACTACTAAATACTATCCTATCTCCATGCTTCATATTGAAATTTCAATATACTTCAATTTTCTCAGGTTGACCTTCCAAATGAATCTAAATATAGCATATATAAAAAAATTGAAGTTTTGGAATAGCACACTTGTTTTTATAAAGGAAACAACATAAGCTCTCTAACAAGCTTCCCAAGCTGATTTGAAAATATGGCACCAAGACGTTAGAATAGGATATAAATAAGAGTGCTTATAGATGTAGTTAATTCAGTGCAAATTTTGTACCAAATGACTTTGTTAATAGATATTAAATTGAAAATCAATGTTGAGAAAAATATTTGTATTTACTAACTTCAAATCCATCAAAATATGCATTGTAAATCTATTTTCTTGTAAGTTAAGAAAGTGAAACATATTGACATCTAGCTTGGTTTAATCAATTAGAGTAACATGTATTACAACAACACCTTTTATGTGAGAATAAGAATTGTAACTTTTAAAGAGGACAAAAATGGTTGCTAGCTGTTTCAAAATATTCAATTTATTGTAATGTGGGCTAATGATTAGCCTTTTTAATGATAAATGTCAAAAAGTTTATTTATATAATTGTTTGGATAATTTATCTTATTTATGAACCCTCGAGTATACAACTGACAATTCATGGTTCTTTGAGTACTAGTTTTATATGTGGTTAGTAGATGAGGAACCATGTTCTAACAAACATAGGGGATTTGGGCCTATCATATAACTTTAAATGGAGTTATTGTTAATTCAGACTGTCATTGATGTCAATATGACTTTGACTAAGATGAAGGCTGCACTATGACTTATCGCTACACGAGTATATGATGACATGAGATGATACATTCACTGTTGGATACTATTATGACGTGGATGTCATACATGATCCTATGATGATGAAAAAGCCAAACAATAGAGGAGCCAATCATTGGAGAAGCCACTCTGTCCCAAATATTTTCTACACTAAATTTCAAGGTCTGTCTCATTAAAAAATAATTTTCACTACCCTAGAGGCAGCTTCTCAATTTGACTCTTGTACCATCTTTTAGGGCATAGTTTTTCCTTTCTAATGAGTACTTACATGTCCCAAAAATCCATATAGTTTGTGAGATATTGATTTTTTTAACTTACGGAAATTAACCCTATCATTGAGCTGACCTACACTTTAGTATGCAAGTCGACCTTTCAGTCAAGGGACGTGTCCCTTCATGTTTAGCCGAAAATCACTATAAATATAAGTTTAAACACTCATTTTTCACAATCAATTCGATTGAAAGGAAATTTAGAGGATAACGCAGCAAGGAGTTCACAACTTGTGAACTGAAGAAGGCTGAGGAGAAGAAGATTAAGGAAAATTTCGAGGATCTGTTTGGGTTAAAATATATGATTGAACTATTCTCTCGAACCTGTGAAACAATTTTTGTTGGCTCGGACAGGAGACTCGGACCTAACCACAATGCACATAACTCAGATATAAACTCAGACCTGTGATCAACTACTTTGACCTGTGACTAAAGGGTATAACCCTCGGATCTGTGATCTATTGCCTTGACCAGTGATAAGAAGTGTGGTTGCTGGAGGAAAAAAATATAACAGCTCAGACTATGGAGTGGACGATCAACACCTTAAAGTTGTTTGGGTTTCCAGATTGTAGACCTGAAGCTCAAGCTGTGCTACCTCAGGAATTTCAAGCCTAGCTGCAACTAGTCCTGTGACAGTAAATCATGAACAGTTATCTCAGATTGCAGAGATAAACCCTCAGACCTGTATCCAATCCTGTGGACTATGGCTCGATGTCTTGTGTTATGCAGTTTGGATTAGGATAGTGATCTTTCCTTGGAGCTGGGATAGAACAGTGGAGGTTTAATCATCTTGAGAAGGCTCGGTGTAGGCTTACATAATTGTGGAAAGGTTCAGTCATATTTCCAAGGAGGCTCAAACAGTCAAGACTTGAAGCCTTAAGCTCAAACTTGTGATCATTTTGAAACCAGTCACCTATGGAAGGATAATAGCTACGTTTTGAAGAATTGTACAATCAAGCAGAGAAGTCTTTGAATAGTGAAAGTCTCTTGGAGCAGAGAAGTCTTGGACAGTGAAAGACCCTTGGAGCAGAAAAGTCTTTAGATAGTGAAATCAATTAGAGCCTTGGACAGTGAATTCAGTGAAGAATTTTGGAAGAAATAATACAGTGATGAATATGTCAAGAACATTCAAGTAAGCACTATTCACATTCTCTATTAAACCAAGCATAGAAGGATTGGTGTCCTTGGAGTAGGAGCTCCTGAACACGAGGTTGGTGCCTTGAGAAGATAGGGTCAAAGCCCTAGAGGTCGGAGCCTCATCAAAGTCCAAGTTGGTGCTTGGCAACAGGTTGGTTCCTGTTTCATTAAAAGGGTTGGTGCCCTCACTCATCTATTATATACTATTATTAGAAAGGGAATTGAAATTCTTATTACTCCTTAATATTATCATTATACACCTCTCTGTCTTTAATTGTGAAGAATCTAACTGGAAATAATTAACAATTGAAAAGAAATACTGATTCACCCCCCTCTCAGTATTTCCAATAGTTATATCTATAACACTAGATTGACATCATGCAAAACTTTTTCTTTTTAGTAGGTAAATTTGAATTCTTTATATAATTACAAAAATTCATATGAAAAATAATAAAAATTGCACTAAATCCTATATAATAAGAATCACAATCACATGTAAAAGAAGAAGGTTCAGAACTTGGGAGACTTGTGGAAATCTGATTTTGAGTGAGGCTAGTCGATTTGGTTTTCCTCATTGTCATTTTTTAAGCATGGGAACCCAATTCATGGCTAAGGTGGATACATGATCATTACCAAAGAACATGTATCGCCTCCTAGTCCTCTTCCAGAAAGACAATTACCTATCATATTCTTGATGAGGCCTTGCTATACCCATTGAGATGGAAGACTTACCATACCACTTCAAAGACCCAAAACACCATCCACTTGTGTCACTGCCAAATATCCCTACTGCTTAATATCATGTAAGTCAGTTTATCCCACACATAAAACATGAAGCACAAATAGAAATATTAGCTAAAAATGGGCTCTTAAGCCTTAAAATGGGACATGTTTGGTGAATGTATTATACTAGGGTAGTCTATGAGAAATTGGGCATCTGGTCAAGTGCAACACTCATACTTCTCTTGAAGTTGGTTCGGTTTAGAAAATAATACCTTCACAATACATTTTTATGTCCTATGTGATGATATTTGGTGTGGATATGAAGTTTACAATGTTGCATTTTATAGTTTTTAGATGTTATTATCTCTATTTCTGCTAAATTTACTTGTTATAATATAATTTATCAATTTATTGGTATTTCCATTAGTAAATTGAGTGTAGTAGATTTGTTGTTATAGATATATCAATTATTGATAGTGTAGTCCTTGTCTTTATGACAGTATGATACCATAATAATGATATCAAAGTCCCAAATCACAACAAAATTGATAGTAGGAATTAGTTATAAAATCGTATTTCAAATTAGGCTTATAACATTCACTAAAAACAAGAGCCCTATGTAATGCAACCAATTATATAAGGATAACAATAAAAAGGCTTGAAAACTTAAGAGTAAATACCAATGTAAGTATAGAATTGATGATGTCTATAAATAATCAAGATAAGTAAGAAATAAAATTATTTCATCGAAAGACAAATTTACCTTGTTGTATAAGGGTAAGAAAGCATAAAGGAGTTGTGAAAGCAAATACCCCACAAAGAAGAAAAGAGAATAAAGGATCAAGTTAGCATAACGTTCAAGTATGCCAATGCTATATAAACCAAGCTAACAAGGAGAAATTGTTAAGATAAGACAATATTATAAGGATATAAGAATCTATGACAAAACATAAGTTTTGGGAAACATGCCCCAACAACTAAATTTTTTAACCAGAGAAAGTATTCTTGAAGGGTAGATAATCAAACTAATAGTCAATGAAATAAGGAAGAAGAAAAGAAGGTAATAATATTATCCATAAAATAGCCTAAGGGGCCAGCTCAGCTGCTCATGGCCAATGTTGATGGGCATTTGACCCGTTTCATCCTCGTAGGTTACCTGGTTCAAATCCTCATTAGGGTAATTTTGATGTCTAAAATGGGCCTCCTAAGAAAAATGTACAACCAAAATAAAATTTATGAGAACCAATAGGATTCAAGCTGATGATGTCAACCATGGGAGATGATTCACCATTTTTGGAGTAACAAAGTAAAAATATTAAAAAATAATAAAATAATAAAACTACTTTTTCAACCAATATATTCAACTTATCTCCCTAAGTATTTACTCAAATTTTGAGCGGGAGTACTCGTTGGATGCAAAATTTAATTCCTCATCCAAGGAGTACCCATGTTGCATACTTTTGATGGACCACCTTTACACGAAAAATGAGAAATACATGAAAAACGTTAGTGTAGACGAGTCCATCGAAAGTATGCAACATAGGTACTCCTTGGATGAAGAGAATTAAAATGCCTGCATCAACGAGTATTCATGCTCGGAATTTGAATACGCCTTGGAGATAAGCTTTCAAAATACGAGTTGAAAAAAACCGTTTTTGTTTTTTTTTTTCCCTCTAAAAATTTGATGATGTAATCAAATCTTATGACACATTATTTCCACTATTATTTTATAATTTCCTTAGGAAGCCCATTTTAGACCTCAAAATTCCCCTAATGCAGGTAGAGCATGCCATTCTACACCTAATTTTTTACTCGGGATGCCATTCACAAATGCAGATAAGCATCCCTTAGGTTCTTCTGCAAATTTTTCCTTGGAAAAAAACATGTCATACATTATAGACAAAAATCTATCAATGAAAGCATGGATGCCTCAAACCAACACCAACCATGTAATGATGTATGGTGGAGTCATTAATAGACACAATGGTGGCTAGAGAAAATATGGAATTGAATATAAGATTATCATTAATTTTTTGATCAATACACCTCTCACACACCCTTGCATCATGTCTCATTACAATTTATAGCATCCCTATGTGTAACCACCTAAGCCCTAAATATAACATCTAAATCTTACATTGGTAACATGTCACTTGTCACATTAAAGTGGCCCTTGTACAACTATTTGTCTTACAAATATTATTGGCGTTAATATTCCAACAACCACCTTAAAACAAAAATAATAATTTTCATATTTTACCTTGCCACCCTGAATACAAAAATTCAAAAAGACAAATTCTCAAGAATTTTTCGAAAAATAATACCATATGACTACAAAATATGAATACTACATATGCATCTACTATCATCATCCACTGAGGCACTTGGGAAACCAATCCAAATGCTTTTTGGTTCTCTAGGATGGTAAAAGTGGATACATATGTACCTTTGCTTCAACTACAAATCTCAATCTTCATTAATGCTTTACCAGACTATCATATCCTTCATTTTCCAAGCAAAATTCCACTAACCCAAGGAATCTTCCAATACTATTAGATTTCCATCTTCGTACATTTAATGTAGCATTCATTTAGCTTCAGCCTGAAAATATATGAAAGTGAGCACTTCAACATCTATACCCTTTTCTTGAGATCTCTTAGCACATACTAAAAATGGATCATTATTGGTTTCAAATATATTGGTATCACCTCATTTTTCCTATATGTCTCACTTCACTTATAATAGATAGACTACAAAGTAGAGTTTAAAAAAGTTTATACATGAAGAGTATGTTCAAGTTTTGGGTTAAGTAACGTATTTTTCATTAACAATTTTGATGAATTCATATAATAACCAAAAAAATAATTTTTGATGTCTATTCCTTCACTACTCAAAAACATAAAGGTTTTTCCTAGTAATCAAAGAAGATAAAAGTACTACTCTACATTAATTTCTAGGCTGAACACATTTTTCTAGTCTTCAAAATCTTGGGTGTGTATCTTTTGCAAGACTGCAAGTAAAAGGTTGAAGTTGTGTGCACAACTACCTTAATGCTTCACAAAAAAAAACATGAAATATTTACACAAGTATTGCTAGCATCTTCAAAATTGCTTAACATCAAGCCCTGAAACCTAATAGTTTAATTTGCAAAAATAATTTGCAAGTTTTTGCAAGACTGTGAGTGCCTTATGCATGTGTTAGGCTTTAAGTCCTATAACCTTTTTTTCATTGTGTTTTGACTCCTAATAGTTATAGTGTCACATTTCAATTAATGAGGGGGTTGTCTAGGTGTGTTTCAAAAATTAGATGCATGTAGAAACCAAATAGAGGCCTACAACCTAAAAATGGATTTTTGAGATAACCGAATCTATTGGGACAACTTAATAATTTCCTACAAGAATAGTTACAAAATCCATCCTTTCTCGAGAGATGACTCTGCTTTTCTTAATTTAAAGAATTTCTCATGGTGTTTATGGTGTTATTTTTATAAGAACTTAGGTCAATCATGTTGTGCATTCTTTTGCCTATTATCACTATTGAAATAACACTTATAAGATCCCCATTCAAAGTAGTCCATGGGAATATCTCGTTTCATAGCAACATACAAGCAAGAATTCCTATTGATAATCGTATTTAGCTTATGAGATTTTTGTGATTAAATGAAGAATATTCTAAACTCGAGCTCAAAAAAAACATGAAGTTAACATAGAAAATGACTAAGGTTTCCAGCGATGACAACTAAGTTTTGAACATCAAGAAATGAACCTAGAAACCTGTATTATGTATGCAAATCTTAAGCGAAACACATGAAACAATCAAAACTACAAGAAAAAAATGATTTTATAGGGGAATGATAAACTATTATCAGGGAATGATAAACTATTACAATGTCTTGCTTCAATCATGGAGCACATCCTCCACTGTAAACCTATTATCCTGCTAACTATCCTTCTTTGGCCAACACTTGGAAAAATTAAGGCCCCAACTTCCTCCTATTTCCTTATGTAATACATGAGAAATTGAGCTCCTAAATTATAGTGGAATTCCCTATTTCCTTGGGTAATTCCTAAGGAATAGATCACTTGCTAAAGTGCCAAGCCCGTACACTCAACTAGTATACAATTGATGATTACATGAGCTACTAGATTTCTAAATTTTAGCAATCACTACATTCACAACTATACTCCAAGGCTATAACTCGAATTTATTGAGTTAACTTGTAGACAAGTTCGTGTCACTCTAGCTAACAACTCTCCAAATCATCATATTGATGTAGAAAATCCAATTACTAAATTCGAATAAGGCTCAAGTCAAATTTATCTTTTCTTGCTACAATTTCTAACGCTCCATATAAGCAAGAAATGGATTTTACACCACCCCTATCTTACACATGTAGAATTCAAATTTGTCTTTCAAAAACTCATTTGTCAATAAATAAGCATCATGGTCCTTAATTGAAATGTACTATAGCATCATAATTCTCCTTTTCACACAATCAAAAACTCATACTGCATTCCAATCCAATCCTTAGCCATTTTCCGAACAAAAACATCACTTTTCGATCATTTTCCGAACAAAAATGTCACCTCCCTAGACTACTTTGTTCAGATGGACCTCCCTAGACTACTCTGTTCAGATGGAACTGATAAAGCGGCTTCATGAATGAAACAATGTGGCTCTGCACCATGAAGGCCCGGCCACTTTCGCAGACCTTGATTTCCTGCATTTTGAGTTCGTTGAGCCTCTGAAAATACTCGTGAACGTACATCAAGTCCCAAATGATACCCATCCCTCCGGGCTTCAGAACCCTCACCACTTCCTGGATCGCTTTCGCGCGCTCAGCCGCGGCGGAGGAGTTCTTGTGCCCGAATTCCCTGCCCACGGTGTGCAGAAAACCGGCGGAGACCACCACGTCGAAGTAATTGTCCATGAACGGCAGATTTCGAGCGTCCCCGCTTCTGCAAGTAACATATTCTTGGACTCCTTCAATGGCCGCCGTTTTCAGAGTCGCCGACATAGTTTCTTGGCCGGCCAGCCACAGATCGATTCCCACGACCCGTCCGCTGCTGCCTTCTTTCTTCAGCTGCCGTGCCACGGCATTCAGAAGAATCCCGCGCCCGCGCCCGCACCCGATATCCAAAGCAGTTTTCACGTTGCACCAGTCGCCCACCATTCCCACCATTTTCTGCGACATCTGCCAGTGGAGAACAACTTTGGAATGCCAGTCGTTTGCCGCTTTGAAGAACAACCCCACGGCGCCCAGAGCCACTAGAGAACCTGCAACCCCGGCTGCGAATCTGCAGGCTTGAAGGGAGAGGGACGGTACGGAAATAGCCAAGAAATGACAGATTTGGCCAAAGTAGGACAGTAATAGAAACGATAAAACGCTTAACAGAAAACCCTGGAGAAGGGTTAACAGCAGAGAATTCCACTGGTCTGTTCCATAGATACTGTGGATTTGCATCCAGTGGCGGTCTACCTTCCCCATTGTGTGGAAGAAAAAAAAAAAAAGAGGAGAAAACTTTAGTTTTTTTGGGAAAAAAAAATTCCTAGTTTTTCTGGTTTGATCTTAGATTAGTAAACAATCTCAGATGGGGAACAGCCAAGCCAAATAATCCCAGATTTTTTTCTAGGCGTTCAATTGACTTATAAAAATTTCATAATATTATCTAAATCATAACAAACCATTTAACTGACCCATTAAAATATTATGTAAACCAGATTCAAATTTCGAACTAACCTAAAAAACCAGATCTTCTCCCTCAATTCTCATTCTGGCAACAAAATGACCAGATATTCGGTCCCCCACCAGGCTAGTACTTCTGCCCATCTCGTCATTACTGCTAGTTGACCGGTCACTAAATCCAACCTAGGCATGCGCGAACCAGTCTTGGGTCTGGTATTGTATCAGTCAAAGATTGTGCATGTGCTTCGAAAAAAGAATTAATTTATCCGCAGGGAAATGTTTTCTTCTTAAATTGGGTATCTAAAATTCAGTTAAATGATCTATTTATATACTTAACTGTGATTTTATCGAAATTATTTATTTTTTTAATATTAAAATTTATTTTAAACAAATTATCTAATTCGTTTCATATTGTAATTTATTTTAAATGATCTTTTAGGTTTAATTTGAGAATGTACTTTTATCAATTTTACCTAATTTTGAATTTATGTATGAATTTATAAATATAAAATCTAGAATTTATCAAGATAAAAATAATAATAATAAATTGTGTATACTTCAATTTTTATTTGGAAAATAAATTTTTAATTAATTTAAACAAAAAATCATTCTAGATAATATATAATTACAGAATTAATGGTAATAATAACATCTATAATTACAGGTAATAATAACATCTATAAGTTAATTCTCACAACTAATATATATTTAAATTTTTATGATTATTTATTAGATTTTTTATTTCATATTGAATTATAAGAAAGTGATCAATCCCACTCTTGATAATCAGAATTATCTTTCTATATTGTTCAACAATAAGAAAAAAATGAACATAGGTAAGATAAGAACTCATTCCCATGAGCTTCGGAAGTGAGATCGAGTGATCGTCTATTCTCAAGAACCCTCTGAAGACCCTCCCAAGACCCCTTAGAACTATAGAAGAGTGAGACCACGTGGTGGTCTATTCCCAAGACCCTTGCAACTATAGAATCTGTCAGATTTGCGATTCTAAGGAGGTGGAAGATGAAAATCACTTCCTTTTAGAGTGGCAGACTCTTACTCACATTCTCTCTCAATTCCCTACCATCTGCCACACTTTCAATCTTCTCGACCTATCAAGCCAGCCCATCTATAGCGATCTTGGAGCATTTATTTCTCTTCTCTTTGACCATAGAAACAAGATTTTGAAGAACCAAATTTAGAATTTTTCTCCTTTCTTAAAGTCCCATAGCCTGCATTAGTCTTAACACATAGTAATCACCACCATCATTATCATCATCAATATAAATTATATTTTAAAACTATTTATTATTTATTATAAATATTAATTGTAATTAACTATTTTTTGTAATTTTAAATATTCTATTTAATAATCATTTTGTTAAAAGTTATTAATATTTTATTTTATTTACTTTCACCCAACTATACCATGTCATCTTTGATTTTACATGCTTCTTCGTTTAATAACTTATTCCAAGCAATAATTTCTTAAAAATTACCACAGAAAAGCTTAACTTTAACTGAAATGGTACTAAGCAACACTTACAAAGCTATAAAATGATTTTTTAAACTTATTAATTACACTTCATGCCATCTATAATCGTTTTAAACTTATTTTCCAACATTAAATAATTTATTAAATACATGCATATCGTTTGAAATTTATTGCACAATCCTTCAGATTTGGAAATGGTGATCGAATTTGAAAGTTTTCACACTAGGATGAATTTATGTAAAATCCATTGTAGTCAAACTTGAAGGCTCTCCTATTTAATGCAATTATGTACAAAACCTTCTTACATGGAAAACGTCCAACGATCAAAAGAACCTTTATGCTTTTATCAAGCACCAAAAAGGTATGGACAAACTACATGTAGGCTAGTGTAATTTTAATTTAATTTACAATAAAATATAGTGTTAAAAGGGAGAAAAATATATTCTCATGATGAAAAGGGTGGACATTTTTAATGAGGAAAACTTTTGAAATGTGTGAAATTCATAAAGTTGAAAATGAAAAAAGTTTTATTGTGCTTATTTTTAAAAATAAGGACTAAAATGGTTCTTCTAATTATAAGACTATTATGATTAGTTATATTTTAGTTAAATTGTATGAGCTTATTGTTAAAAATGGTTGAAAGCACTCATATATTTCACACAAATGGTGTATGCTTCAATACAGAGACATATTACATTCATATTACTCTAATATATAGAGTTTCTCAGATCTAACTTATTCCTAAGTTAGAAAGAGAGATTGAGAGAATTTCTCAACCATCACAAACCAATATCTCAAATACAGGATGTAAGCATTAATTCCAACATTCTCTCTTAATGCTTACATTACATAAATTTATTGAAATCACCCATAAACAACAAAATACACAATCATTCTTTAATTGGTTTACAACTTATCAATATAGGCTCCATCAAGTTGCCTCATAAACCTTGTAAAGGTGTAGTCGGAAAGTTGGATTCCCGAGTTCCACTCCTCAACTCCCGAATCAAGGACCTCCTGAAGTCGGACAATGTCTCAAGTTGTCGCATACCCTCATTAGAAGACCACTTCATGTCTTCAACGAATGAGGGATCCTTCCCTAGATCCGCAACTACCATACCATATGGACAACCATCCATGTTGAGCTTGAAATGTAGTTGTTCTAAAATAATTTAAAAGGTTCAAATTCTTCGTTGAATTCATCTTCACTTAAACAAAAAATATTACAAATGTTCAATACTAAAAGTAATTTAAATACGACACTACATGCAAACACTACTTTTGGTACATGTCTGCCATTCGTAGTATGAATAGATGCAAAGCTTGCATAAAATAAGTATGAACCAGGAACCAATCTTGTGACTTCTGCGCTAGTGTTCCACACATCATTCACAGGATCTGATTATTCTTGAGCGTCCAACTTGCAAATATAGTGATATGGTTATTCTTGAACTCCGCAGCCATGTCAACCACATCGGAATCGATCGGCAATGGTTCCAAAGGTGTGTCCTTGTTAGCTATCATTACGTTTGATGTCAGCACAAGGAGGCTGCTTTGTGAAAGTGGCATGCCTCAAATAGACCTCGAAGTTCGAAAAAAAAAGTCTCACATAGGAATGCGCTGAAATGTGTAGTGAAGGAGCATTTTCCTTTTATAATTTCTGAACAGTGACCTCTGAAAAACTCATCTACTCTCCAAAACTTACATAACTCCAAGAATTTCTTTGTAATTATCACTACCCCCTGCACACCACAAGTTTCAAAGCCACACAAACTCATGTGGGCTTAGAATAGCCTATGTCCTCACTCACAGACTTCGTAACTCCAGTCAACGCACGCTTAGAAGCATAACAATGAGCCGCAATCAATGCACCTATAGCTAGCAGAGGCATGTTTTTAACCCTCACCAACTCTCTTTCCACCTAAAAAACTTCTCTACCACCGGATCCACGATCGCCAGAAGTAAAGTAGAAGGAAACTTCAGAATCAGATCAAAAGATTAAAAAAAATGTTGTCATTGTTCCACGTTGGTTTTCACGTCACATCTCATTCTCTTATGATCTCCTGAGCTCCTACAGCTAAAACTAATAGTGCACACTTCAATTCAATTTGTGCACCAATATACGGAGTAACACACAAGCTTTTTGTCACCGTGCCAAGACATATGCATAATCAACTAATCGCACAACCTTCCTCACAATCCCAGCATGAGTTTGACGCTCTGATACAATGTTAAAAATGGTTGAAAGCACTAATATATTTCACAAAAATGGTGTATGCTTCAATACACACATAGAGATTACATTCATATTACTCTAATATATAGAGTTTCTCAGATATAACTTATTCCTAAGTTAGAAAGAGAGGTTGAGAGAATTTCTCAACCATCACAAACCAACATCTCAAATATAGGATGTAAGCATTAATTCCAACACTCATTTTGGAAAAGAAGATTAACATCTGGCTTGAAATCCATGGTAAAAGAGCTAAAGGGAAAAATGGTTTTATGAGGCACCACTGAACTACTAACCACCTTGTCACTCTTAGGACCATTTCCGAGGAATGTCACGATAGCAAAATTGATCTTTTTTGTTGTTTTGTTGACTTTAGAGAAGCTTTCAACACAGTTCCTTAGGAGATGTTATGGAAAATATGGTAGTTAAAAAATTTGTGTATATTTAAATTTTTATTTGGAAAAATAAAATTTTAATTAATTTAGAGAAATAAATAAACAATTATTTTAGATAATATATAATTACATAATTTATGGTGATGATGATGATTGTTACCATTCGTTAAGACAAATGCGGTCTATTGGACCTTAAGAGAGGAGAAATAATTAAGTTTGATTCTTCAAAATCTTGTTTCTATGGTCAAAGAGAAGGGAAATAAAAGTGTAAAGATAAAATTATCGATGGAAATACATAATAGGTCAAAGAAGATTGAGTGGTAGATGGTAGGGAATTGAGAGTGAATGTGAGTAGAAGTAGTCTGATCTAAAAGGGAAGTATTTTCATCTTCCACTCCACATGCTTAAAGACTTAGCAAATTTGACAGTTAGTGGATCCCGAGAGACATGAAAGTTCTTCTTCCTCTAACTTAAAGCTCATAGAATTAGTTCTGTCTCACTCTGAAGCTCATGGGAATTATTTATTATCTTAAGCGATATTTCATTTTTTTTTCTTATTTTTGGACAACACGGAGAGAGATCATTTTATTATCAAGGGTGGGGTTGATCACTTCATATAGAATATTCGCAGCTTCCTTTTACGCTGACTCTTGATCCTGGTCATGTTCCCATGTTTTAGCTGATTTGACAGACAAAAGATGAGACAACATAGAACCACTTTACCGGACAGCAGGATCCCAACCTCATATAAATCCCAGAGAGGGATCTCTCTATGATTTTCAAAGGTTTTATGTCTTTGAAGCTCAAATGTCAAGGTTTTAGGCTAGTTATACGCTCATGGTTGTTGGTTTGATTGTTTGTATTTGGTTGTTGGGAACCAGGAAAGGAAGGTCCAATGTAAGACAAGGATGAGTAGGAGGAATTTAGGCAGAGGTAGATGATTCAGAGAACATCAAAGCCATTGGGCTATGGAGTCAAGAAAGGATTTATTTGTGTTCAATGTGCAAGCTTTCAGTTGGGCTAGTCTTCTAGAGCATCTGGATCTTAAAGGAGATATTTGGAATGGGACATTAAGGACAGAAAATGAAAAGGGGAGAACCGTCCAACTCTGTCTATAGATCAGGTCAGAGGTCATTTAACTCCAGACCTGCTTGGACAAAATCGGAGGTAAGACAAGGGATCTTAGGAAGACTTAATTAGGAGGAAAGATCCTAGAGAGGCAGAGACTAGGTTCTAGACCCCCTAGTATTCTCAACACTTCCAACTAAATCCTAATAAGAACATCCAAACACAAATTTCATTAATTCATACATCAGAGAGCAGGCAACAACATCCACTACATTGGTTAAATTAATTGAAATCAGTATTCGGATACACATATAAGCAAAAAACATAAAAGGCTGGGAGAGCAGCAACATAAGGTACCTATCAAGGGTAAATCTTATGCCAAACTTCTGATGCGAGCCAGTAGAAATGAAATGAAATGGAATTAAACACAGAGAAAAGAAAACATCACCAACTGCTTTAGATCAGGATCCAAAGAAACATGCTTGTCATATTAAAAACAACACCAATCAGGTACATCATAGCCCATAGCTTGAACATTTAGTCCAAATACATCATATCTCAGCCTATCTTACAATATACACGGAGAACTTGTCTCAAGAGGAAAGATGCTTGCAATTCACTAAGATCTCATCAACAACCATTACAACAATTTCTACAAGGATTTTATAATAGGAAGGAGGATGAGGGGTAGGTGGAACACGCGAATGAAGCATTATTAAACACAGAAAGGAGCGGGCCGAAACCCATCTTTGTTTGAATTTTGAGTATTTAATCCTGTCATTCTCTGGTGCCTGGACTCAGTCTTCTTTAGATTTCTGTGCTACGATGACCTTGAACCAACTACACAGCCGCGGGACTTCCTTAATGAGCAGGAAACCTAAACTGATAGTAAACAACTGTTTTAATTCCGCTTACATAAATGTTAGTGGCACTAGGCCCTACATTGGGGTGGGAATTCCTTCAGGGACATTGTGCATAATGAAAACTATATGGGTGCCCTGTACCTAATGAAGAAAAACATTTCCAATGATATGAAAACCCTGATACTTTGATCTCTCTTGTTGTACCTTCTGTGTGATGTATGGGTCTTTGAACCGGTTCCTATGCTTCCTAAAATCCTCGCGAGCGCGCAAAAATCTCTTATTTAATGCCTCGAGCCCTATGATGTTCTCGTACTGTCTTTGTTCATGCATTCTGAGCTTTAATGGCGCCGGAGATGATTTGCAGATTTTAAATTTGTCCTCTGATGGAGAAAACCGCTCCGCGGATGCATGAAACCTGCTATTCATTAACTCCTTTGCCCCTGTCAATGGAAAAATTGTTGTTGCCTCCATACTGTGCAATTATGGTGGCGTTCCAACTCTTGTACTCTGCGGAAAACCCACTACTCTGTGGGGAAAGTCGATGCAATGGAGGACTGGTGGAGCGGAGGGTGAAACATATGGCGGTGCGATGGCGGAAACAACGATATTATGTGAAATAACGGTGAAAATGCATTGAAGTGGCGTAATGTGTGAACAATAGGGTTTGGTGGTGATATGCGGCGCAGGCCATTGGATCCTGGCCTGGAGACAAAGATCGACGGCGGAGATTGACCTGCGGGTTGACTGAACAAACATAACGAATCATTGGACTTTGGTGAAAACATATAGAAATGCACAAAAATGCAATGAAATGAATGCAAGACGTGGGACCCAGCGGAAGCGGAGGGTGACTAAACCCAAACCGTCAGATCTGTATCTGACGGATGGTTTGGATTCGATCGGAGGATCGCAAATCGCAAGGGGGGGGGGAGGGTTGCATATGAATCACAAACTTTGCGATGCGATTGAAATGAGCACTAAACGTTGGATTTGCACGGGAAACAGACGGCAGATATCCAATCGGAGCAATCGCAATTGGGGGGAACAAAGGGTGACACATATAAAATACTTCTGATTGCGATTAAGGAGGACAAGCGATAGCCGTTGGATCGTGTATCAAACGGACGACGGAGATTTAATCGGGGGGAAGACAGAAAAACTTGCGATCGGCGGAAATGGGAAGTGTGATGGCCGTTGGATTAGTAGGGGAATGGATGGCCAGGATTTAATCGGGGGGGTCGCAATTGGAGCTCGGACGGGAAGGCTTGCGATCGCGATCGGAAGGCGATTTGCGATTCAGCGCTGGCCATCAGATCCGGAGGTTAGATCAACGGCCCACTGCTAATCGGAGGGAGAAGTGCGATCGGGGGTCAGGAGTTAGGACTTGCGATTAGCGATTGGGCGGAGGATGCGATTAGCACTCTACCGTTGGATCTGTACAGTGGATCGACGGTGTAAAACATGTCGTGGGACTTAACGTCATAACTCGATCGCATCGGAACTTTCGAAGTTTTCAAAGGAAATTGGACCTCCGCCGGTGTTTCGATTGCGATTAGCGCTTGGGACTTAAGCACTTGGTCCCAGCACATGGGCACGTGTGGGAAGTGGTTGAAGGTGCTTGCGGTAGAGGGGCCAGGCCTAACATATGGTCGGAAAGTGGGTTTTTAACCCGTTTTAATACATTTCAAGGCCCAGGGAGGGTAACGGTTGGGGGCAAAGGTGGGTATTTGGGAAAAAAAAAGGCGTGGGATTTTCAGAGGGGATTTAGGGGGTTAGCAGGGAAAATAAAAGGGGAAAAGAGGGACCTTGTCAAAGGGGAAAGGAGGTAAAAAGGTGGTGTTTTGTAGGAGTATGAGAGGCAATGTTGGTCTTTTTGGAGCAGTATTTTACAACCAATGAGGCTTTAGATGGGGATCAGCAGCAGAGGGGACTTGTATAAGGCAAAGCACAGAGAATCTTAAAGGATGGTGTGTCTTCAGGGGAGATGCATTCCTTGAAGGTCTCCAAAATGTCATAGCCCCCACTTGCTTGTCAAGAATTTCATGGGGGTTAACGAGTGGCTCCACATGAGATGGCTTCTTCTTGAGGAGCGAAACCGAAATGATCTTTGGAGTAGGCCGGTTGCATATTTAGCAGCACATCCTTTTTTCTATTTAATTTTATTTTATACAAAATGATACAAAACATCGGCGAAATACTTTCCCAACCAATCTACCTACCCAAACTAAAATCCTAACAATTTTCCCTTGGGTGCATTTGAGCTAGCAGACCCTTTATTTTACTTGCAAAACAGAAAACAAACCTATCCTAAATCTACCCTTATTTCTCCATGAGACCAGATTAGACAGTTGGCCTCATATGATTCTCTACCTAATCTGCTACCTGTTGGGATTAAACTGTCCAACAAGTTTCTTCACCTACATTCTAAGACAGGAAATTGAAAAACAGCCAAGCATGGGAGGATTAAATCATCGACTGTTTTAGTGGAGACATGAAAAACAAAGCGTAGCAGAGAGGCACACAAATCCGTAGCTCGATATATCCTTCTATGTTTGTGGCTTGTAGTTTTGAGCGTATTGAAGTCACTTCTTCTCTTTATTCGGCTGATTTTAATTATGTTTTGGAAATTTATTTTATTTTTCTTTTTATTTTTGCATCTTTCGAGGCACATGTTTGAGCATGTACGAGACTGTCCTTTCACTCTGCATTTTTGGAACATTTTCTATTCTTTTTTTTTTTTTTTTTTGAAAGTAAAGCACAATGATATATACAATGGAGAATGAAACTAGAAACTGAAATTTAGCAGAAGTAGTGCTTGAGCATCCTGCCATTGACAGAACCCCCAAACAGCTCTGTACCATCAGGTTCTTGTAAGAAAAATGCATTAGGACCCACAGTGGCCTGGATGACAAATGGACCTTACCACAAGATGTCAAATTTACCATGTTTACCTTTGTCCTCCCTTCTCGAATCCCATCTCAGAACCTTGTCACCAACTTTGAAATCTGAAGCTTTAGCTCTTTTGTGCGTATTTGTCTTTTGATACTTTCCTGAACTGCGACATCTCTATTATAAGCACCTGCTCCTTGTTTGCGTGATGGATAGTTTCATTGATTCTTACGATTTTGTTGTCTTCCTGCGGTGGTTCTCTAGACAGTTTGATTACTGGAACCCCAAGGCTTGTGGGAAAAACTGCTTCAGTCCATAAACCAGCTGGAAGGGTGACATGCCAATATATTTCTTTGTAGTGAGCCTGTCTGCCCACAAGGCATGTATCAAATTTTTATGCCATGACCTTTTGTTCTCCTCCAGCAGCTTCTTAATGATTATAACCAGGCTTTTATTTGATGATTCAGCCAATCCATTACCCTGGGGGTAATAGGCGGTTGAATGGCCAAGTGCTATTCTGTACCTGTGACAGAAATCAATCATTTTCTTGGATCCAAAGGCAGCAGCATTGTCAGTGATTATTTTCCTTGGGAAACCAAACCGAGATAAGATGAAGTCCTCTAGGAACCTAATGATGACAGAATCAGTGGCATTCCTAGTGGGTATGGCTTCTATCCATTTGGTGAAGTAATCTGTAGCAGTTAGGATCCATTTGTGTTGCCCAGAAGAGGGAGGGTGGATTTCCCCAATAAAGTCTAGGCCCCATTGCATGAAGGGACCTTCTACAGTGATAGGTTGTAAAGGGAGGGGAAAGAGCTTTTTTCTGCCCTCAAAGATTTGGAAATTATGACAGGCAGTTATCACTTTATGGACATCGCTGAAGAGTGTAGGCCAATAGTAACCAGCCCTGAGTATCTTATTTTCAGTGGCTTTCCAACCCAGGTGGCCTCCACACTCACCAGCATGGAATTCTTGTTTAATTCTTTCAGCTTCAGTTTCAGACAAACATTTCAGCAACAGGCCATTTTGATTTTTCCAGTATAGATTCTCATTTAAGATGCAGTAATTCCTAGATTTGAGTTTTACGAATCTGGCCTTGGTTTTGGATAGTTATGGAGGGGTATTGAGATTGGTGAGCACGTAAAGGATGTCGGAGTACCAAGGAGAGTTCTGAAACTTCTCTTCAACAGTTAGATGGGGTAATCCTTCCTGCTCATCTAAGGCATTTATCATGTTAATGTCGAGGGCCTGTAAGTTTGATTCAGCCATTAACTGGGCTAGGCCTTGACCTTTGATCAGTTTAGTGGGCTTTATTTCAAGGTCGTATTCCAAGATTGTAGCAATCCATTTGCCCCTTTTCCCATCAGGGTCCTGGGACAAGATATCTTTTAACACTATATTTGGCACGAAAGCAATGGTGTGAGAATGCAGAATGTACACCCTAAAGTCTTTTAAGGCCTTAATTAGGGCATAGGCCTGCTTTTCCATGATGTTGTACTTTAAGGGTGCATATCTTAAGGCTTTACTGAAGAAAGCTATTGGCTACTCATGCCCTTTTGAATTCCTTTGCAGCAGAACTGCAGCTATTGTGTGTTCAGAGGCAAAGGAAAAAATCAGGAAATCTTTTGAGAAGTCGGGGCTGATAAGAATAGGGGCCTATGTGAGCGCAAGTTTTACTGACTCAAAATATTTCTTGGCTTCAACAGTCCACTTAACTCCTGCGCCTCTCTTTAGCATGTCAGTCATTTTTTTATGGTGCTCAGCAAGATTGGGAATGAATCTCCTAAGGAAGTTGATCTTCCCTATGAAGGACTGCAACTCCTTGATGTTTCTTGGGTGTGTGATTTGGAGTATTCCCTCAACTCTCTGCAGGTCTATCCTAATCCCCTTCTTATAAATAATGTGACCAAGAAGTTTACCTTCTTGTAGCCCAAACACAATTTTCTTAGGATTTAAAGACAGACCATACCTTTTACATTTTCCAAAAACTTTCCTCAGATGTTTGAGATGTTCTTCTTCGGTTTTGGAAAAGACAGTCAAGTCATATAAATAGATAACTATGAAGTGCCCTATTTCCTCTGAGAAAGCTATGTCCATCGCTCTCTGGAAGGTGGCGCCAGCATTCATCAGTCCAAAGGGCATTTTCACATACATGAAGGTGCCCCATGGAGTGGTAAATGCTGTTTTGAGTTGATCTTCTAGGAGTACCAATATTTGGTTATATCCTGAAAAACCATCAAGCAGGGAGATTCTTTTAGAGCCCACTACCCTTTGTAGGATATGCTCCATTCTGGGCAGAGGGTAGTTATCCTTCAGGGAGGCTCTATTGAGGTTCCTAAAGTCTATGCATAGTCTGATCTCACCTGTTTTATTCCTTACAGCCACTAAGTTTGACACCCAATCAGAAAACCTTATAGGGATTATAATGCCTGCATCATACATCTTTTTAATTTCCTTCTCTACTGCCGGCAATTGTTTCGGATTGATCCTACGGAGTTTTTGTCTGAAAGGCTTCTGATTTTCCTTTAGTGGTATCTTGTGTTATATGATGTTGGTGTCATAGGCTTTTAAGTCTTCATAGCTCCATGCAAACACATCAATGAATTCCCTAAACAGGTCAATGTATTTTTTCTTCATGTCTGCAGGTATGGATTTAGCCAGTTTAATCATTTTAGGCTTATCTTCAGTGCCTATGTTGCATTCTTCTATGTCTGAGTCTGCATGTTCTATTGTGGGCTTCTTTGCTACGTCATCAAATTCAAAAAGGTCCTCTAAGGGTGCCAGGCCTCTGGGTATGTTCTTATCTTTGGCCTGCAGCACCTCTACCTCTTCGGTATCTGCGTTTTCACAATTTTCGGTGGGGTTTCCAGTTTTCTCAGAAAAATAATTTATTTCTATGTTACAGGGTGTTTCTTGTTCATCTGGGGGATCCTCGCTTGGGAAAATGTCATCAGAAATTGAGTCTAAATCAAAAAATTCGAACTCATTCCTGCCCACCAGGAAATCTTCGATATGTTTGTCTCCTTCGAAGACCTGCCAATATTTTTCATTGTCTGGCACTGCAGGCCTGAATTTGGTCTGAATGATAATCTGTTGGTCAACTGGGGTCTTAGGATATGAGCTGGCTAGACAAGCTAATCCATTTGCAATTGCATTTTGACCCCTAGGAACGAATGCTAATTCATATTCAACAAACGTTTTCAGCAAATCCAGAGTGTCATTCCTGTATGCCCTAAGCCTGGGGTGTTTTGCTGAATACTCACCATTCACCTATTTGATAACTAACTCAGAGTCTCCTCTCACAACTATCCTATGGGCTCCTAATTTCTTCAATCGGTTCAGACCCAGGATGAGAGCCTCATATTCTGCAATATTATTTGTGCATTTGAAATGCAGATTCACAGCGTGGCTCTCTGCATGATCATTTCCTATGTTACATAGCCACACCCCTGCTCCAGAATTTTTTCTAGTACAGGACCCATCAAAATTCATTTCCCACAGGGGTTCGCCATTATGTTGCATTGGGGAGCCTGTACTAGATTGTGGGTTTTCTAGTTCTTCGCGTGGTGTATCAGTTTGAGAGGTGTGACTAACAGGCTATCTGCATAGCGTTTTTGATTCATTCTGAGTTTTGTTTTCATTATCCTACCCATGGTTTTCTTCATTATATTCTTCCAGGGTAGCCATTATGCTAAAGTCCATGGGTTCTGTGTCCTTATTTGTGCTTTTGCGTTTAGACTCTGGCTCTCCCAAGGATTGGTCATTATAAAGGATGAAAGAATCTAGGTCTGTGTGTACAGAGTACAATGGTGAATTTTTAGGCTTCTCGGGGCTACTGACTAAGAATTTCATCTGAGACTCTCTATACAGTCTTCTAAGTTGGCAAAATATAGGGATAGTGGCATATGAGCCATCCATCTGCATTGTTCCTTGAATTTTAGCTCCTCAAGATCTAGATAGCAGCATGCCATATTTGGGTGGTACATATGCCACCACAACATTCATGACCATACACTTAGCAGGAATCTCGGTCAGGCTCACACATAAGTCTTTGATTAGGCCTAGGCATTTTACTCTGCTAGAGTCAAATGAATATAAATCTTTGTAGGGACGTGTTATTTCCAAGCCTATCTTTTCCATCACTACTTTAGGAATTATATTGTGTGATGCTCCATAATCATGCATGGCATTGTGAAGTATCTTGTCATGAATGTTGAGACTGATATAGAAAGGTGGGACTACCCCTTCATCAAATTTTCCCTCAATCTTCGGACCAAACAGAAGGGCAGGTTGATCATCATTCAAATTTACAGTGTCGTTGTTTTCCCCTAGGTTTAATGCTTTCAAAATTTGGCTTTTATATACATTCTGAGTAGCCAATTCAGATAATGGTACAGAGATCTTGATTTTGGCAATCTCACTCTCCAAATTGAAAGTGGGTTGGGTCTTTGGAGTGCTTAACTCTGTTTTATTTGCTACTGCCTTAGTAGCTGAATCAGTTTGTGATTTCTCACTATGTACAGAGTCAGGAACTGTTTTATCGGGAGAGCTAACCGAAGTGTTAGTACTTCTGGTTGGTCGGCTTTGTTTTTCAGTGTCTTGGCTGTCCTTTTCCTTGTGTTTACCAGAACTTTCAGCTGTTGGTTTGTCATTTGCAGCGGATGCTTTAGAAGATCTGTCAGACCTTTTCTTGATGGTTACCTCAGGAGTCTTCGTTTTGGGGTTTTCTTGGTTCTTTTTTCTCCTAAGTTCATATGGTTCTCTAACCTGTAACATGGCATCTTCAAATCCTAATCTGTAATCCTCAGTTTCTAACCATTTCTCATCCCCAAATGTGGATAAGGGCTGGTTTTCCTCTGAATCATAGTTATGGATTGATTCTTCTGTTTCAAACATGTTTATCACATTCCCTTTAGACTCTATGATTCCCTCATCCTCATCTAAAAAGTTTTGGAATGGGGGGATGACTTGCTGATCTGATTCTTTCTGTCTGTTGGGAGTGTTGTTGTTTCTTCTAAAGTTTTGGTTCTGATTTTGATTTCTGCTTAGGTTACTAACTGTGATAGCCATTTTTTCCATCATTTGTTTCATCTTTTCCATGTCCTTGAACATGCGTTCACTATTGGGGTCAGACGTGGAGGCTACATTGTCATCTCTGTATGTTACCCTCTTCTCAGATCTCAGTTTTTCTCTTTTCTCAATCAGATTTTCCTCTATGTTCACTGCCCCTTTCTACATATCCTCCAATGTATTGTATTCTTTATCCCTAAGCTCATAGGCCATGTTAGCATCAAATCCATCTGGATATTTAGCCAGGGCCATACCTTGAGGAGGTTTCATGTGTGGAGGGAGAGCATTGTAAATGCTGTCGAATCTAGTGGTGTACTCGTGAACACTCTCTCCTGCGTTCCTCTTAAGGGACATGTATTCTTCCAGGAGCTGGCGAGGGTTTGCTCTAACCTCCCATTTGTTTATGAAGGTCTGGTATAGTGCAGGGATATCTTGGACACTGCCAGGGGGTAAGATTTTAAACCATTTCTTTACGTCACCCCCTAGGCTCTGGGCAAAGATTCTCATTTTAATTGTTTCATCGTCAATTTCCATGTAATCAAAAGAATCCTCCATCTTATCTACATGTTGCTGGGATGTGATGGATTCTTTAGCAGTGAAGTGTGGGATTTTTGACTGATAATCATTGGGCAAGGGTAACATGGGTTGAGGTAAGAGCAAAGGCGCATACCAAGCTGCCATGATAATGTTCTGATGAGGGATAGGGTTAGCCTGAGCAGCTGGTATTTGGATGATAGAGATATTGGGACCAGCAGAAGTATGTTGAGAAGCTCTAGGGTGGGGGAGCCCCAAGTTTTGAATGAAATGGATATCAGGTGGTGTAGATGGAGGGGTTCCGATGTCCCTAGTGTGCTGACCGCTATGAGATGGTGTACTGTGAGCCTCGAGGTATTGCCGGTCTAGGTGATTGAATGACCTAGTTCTGGTTAATCTGCTTGGGGGATCTAGGTAAAGGGGAGAAAGTGATAGAGCTGCTAGGTCTTCCGGTGCAGAATTAGCTCTATGGATGTGAGTGGGAATAGTTGGCCCTTTAAGTGTAGGAGCTCCCTTGAGGATACTCTCTGGATTATCAACTATTTTATGATGGTCAGGGTTGGGATAAGCTCTTGTGTGAATGGTTCTGAAAGCCAGAATGATGTTTCTTCGCCAAGAAGCTTAACCCTACTTGTTACTTCTACTGCGGTTGATGCTGTCTCAGGGGCTGGTCTCCCAGTGGAGTCTTTTGTGAAACTAATATAATCAGCAGGCCTACTGATCACCAGTGGAGTCTTTTCGTTTAGGAACAATGGAGTCGCCAGGTGGAGGGTTTAGGATGTTTCTAGGGGGTCTGCTTGTCTACGATTAACAGAGCCTTTGTCACCTTTAGAATATCCTCTAAACATTAGCTCCAACCGGGAGGTCAGTGGGAGGACATTACCGGATATGTCACCTCTGAAAAGGGATTAGATGTGAGCTACAGCGCACTCGGGGCTGCATCTGTATGTTAGGTCCCTATATTACTAGTATAGTCCCTTATTTTTGTTAGTGTAACCCCCTTATTGTTATTATTTTACCTTGTAACCCCCATTTTGTTATTATTGTGCCCTTAAATTATTATTGTTAGGTCAGCTAGGATTACATTGTGGCCCACTAGGATTACATTATGGCCCCATGGACTCCTATATATATAGAAAGGAGGTTTTGTAAATTGTATCATCCAAGAATTGTTCATTTATGTAATGTATTGGAGGTTTCCCCCTCGAAGTGGCTTATTTCTAAGGCGTTGATATCTCTTTTCTTCTATTTTTGAAGCTGGTTACACAACATTTGTATCGAAAGTTTGATTCTAAGTTCCATTGCTCCAAACGAGGTCATACGTGGCATTTCGCTATAAATTTCTTTCTAGAGAAGTTTCAGAAGCTGAGGAAATTTTAGGGTCTTGAAGCTGAAATCCTGAGGAAGATTTTCTAAAAGAATTTGAAACTTAGTTTCATAACATTTGGAGGGAATATCATCGTAAATTGGAGTCTTTTTTAAGCTCTAAACAGGTCATCGTGGCATTCTCCTTTATAAAAAAAATTTCTACGAGGTTCAAGGAATCTGAAATTCGTATGGTACGAAGCTGAAATCCTAAGGAAATTCGTCAAAAAATTTCAGAGCTTGGTTCGCAATATTTTTGGAGATATGATCTGTGGAAGGTAGTGCTTTTTCAGGCTCCTGAATTGCATCTCAAAGAGGTGATCGTGGGAAAAGTTCAATAAATCTCTCTCTGGGCAGTGGATTTGAGTGCCGTAAAAAGTGGTCACAAGTACACAGACTGTAGTTTCTTGGCTATCAATTTCAGAGACAAAGGACGAAACAGTGACATGTGGCAAGTCCTACAAATGTGCTCTACTGAACCAGTCCAGAATTAGGTCATTGTGGGAGATTGGACACAAATTTGTCTTGGGGAATCCAAATTAGATCAGACCTGTGGAATTTGAAAGAAGCTTCATAGGGCTACTACAGAGCTGAATTTCAGATATTTAATATTTTCAATTACAGAGATAATTCAATTTCAATATCGAGCTCCTCAAAGCAAGTAAAAGGTATCAATATTGGATTCTAAAATGGCGCCTAAAAAGAATTCAGCACCCATTAAGCCTTCAGAAGGCTCTACCATGACTCATGAAGATGAAAAATTTCAACATGATCTATCAAAATTACAAGAGCAAGTGCAACAACAAATTTCGCTCTCGCAAAGAACAACAAAAAATGAAATGGAAGTTTTGAAGAAAGGCATGGAAACTAAGATGGATGGTTTGAAGAAAGGCGTGGAAGCTAAGATGGTTGGTTTGGAAGCTAAGATGGATGGCATGGAAGTGGGCATGGAAGCTAATATTGATGACATGGAAGCTAAGATCGATGAGAAAATGGAAAACATGAAGAATTTTCTAAAAGAAGACATGGAAGGTTTGACAAAGTTTATACAGGAAAGGTTTCCTAATGGTGAAAAGATAGTAGAAGAACCTCATGATGAGAACAAAATAAATGTTAATTGTGATTTCATAAACTCTAATGTTGGCGGGAAGAACCACCATATTCGAAAGATGGATATGAGGAAGTTTGATGGAAAGGATCCTGTAACATGGATACTACAGATGGAGCAATATTTTGATCTCCATAACGTACAAAACACACAAAAGGTACGCATTGCAACTTTACATTTAGAACAAAATACATTTGTATGGTATCAATGGCTTTGCTCCCGTAAAAAAATGGTCACTTGGTCAATTTTTACGGAGGAAATGATAGCACATTATGAGGATACAAAGAGAAACACCTTCTTTAGCCAATTGATAAATCTCAAACAAAAGGGTTTAGTGGGGCAGCACATTGAGGACTTCCAAAAATTGAATATAAGGGTAACTAATATTCCGGAGGAACACAGGATTGATCTCTTCATAGGCACTCTAAAGGATAACATCCAACATGAAGTTCGTGTTTTGGAACCTGATTCATTGGAGAAGGCATTCAGGTTGGCAAGAAAAGTTGAATGTAAAATTATGGCGACAAGGAAGCCTACCACTCAATTCTATAAAGAAGGAAGTGTTGCTACGCCTAGATTTCCACAACCTACAAAGTTGACACCACAAAAATTGGAAGAAAAAAGAGCAAAAGGGCTTTGCTACAGTTGTGATAGCAAATACACTAAAGGTCATAAGTGTGCTGAGAAGAAATTATTTTACATATATTGTGAAGAAGAAGAAGAAAATGAACAAGAAGAGGATATACACCAGGAACCAGCCCCAGAAGAGGAAGAAATGAATCCGACCATATCGTGTAATGCACTGGCAGGAATTACCACTCCTGAAACTCTCAAGATAGAAGGACATATCAAGAAGAAAAAGGTAATAGTGTTGATTGATTCAGGTAGCACCCATAATTTTATTCATTGTAAGGTAGCCAAGGAATTAAATTGTTTCCTATACCCAGCACCAGAATGTCAAGTGATGGTTGCAAATGGAGGAACTATAAATTGCTCTGGAAAATACCATAATATCAAGCTAACCATGGGGGAATATGTATTGACTAGTCCAATGCTTTCCATTCCTATGGGAGGTGCTGATGTTGTACTAGGAGTACAATGGTTACAATCTTTGGGGACGGTAGCTTTTAATTTTTAAGAACTTTTCTTGAAATTTTTTTCAGAAGGAAAGGAAGTCGAATTACGGGGTATTGAAGGGAAGCCGGGAAGGATAATAAGCTCTAATGTCATGACAAAGCTTCTAAAGAAAGAACAACGAGGCGTAATTGCACAATTATACTCACTAGAAGTTCCGACATCAAAATCATCTATTTCTGCAGATCTCCAACAAGTCTTGGACAATCATTCCAAGGTGTTTGAAACTCCCAAAGGACTCCAACCTATTCGTGATCATGATCATGCTATTCATTTGATTCCAGGAAGTGTTCCTCCAAACATCAGGCCTTATAGATATCCTTACTTCCAAAAGAGCGAAATTGAACGAATGATTGCAGAAATGTTAGAGGCGGGTATAATTCAACCTAGTCAAAGTTCTTTCTCTGCTCCTGTAGTATTGGTACACAAGAAGGATGGATCATGGCGAATTTGTCCGGATTATAGGGAGCTCAATAAGCTCACCATTAAAGATAAATTTCCCATTCCTGTGATTGATGAATTATTGGATGAATTACATGGAGAAATTTATTTTACCAAGTTGGATCTTCGTTCAGGATATCATCAAATTCGAATGAAGACTGAAGATATTCTAGAAACATCATTTCGAACTCATGAGCGTCATTATGAATTTTTGGTCATGCCTTTTGGCCTTACCAGTGCACCTTCTACATTTCAAGGGTTGATGAATTCCATTTTCAAACCCTTCCTTAGAAAATTTGTGCTAGTATTTTTTGATGATATACTAATCTACAGCAGGTCTTGGAAGGATCATGTTGAACCTGTTGACAGGGTGCTCAAACTATTGCAGGAGAAACAATTATATGCAAAAAAGTCCAAATGTTTCTTTGGAGTACAAGAGGTGGAATATCTGGGTCATATTGTATCTCACGAGGGTGTTAAAGTGGACCCTAACAAAATTAAGCCATTAAGGAATGGAAAGTTCCCACAACCATAAAGCAGTTGCGAGGATTTCTCGGGTTAACAGGGTAATATCGCAAGTTTGTTAAGAATTATGGGAGAATAGCAGCACCTCTAACAACATTATTGAAGAAAGATGCATTTTCATGGACTCCTGAAGCAACTAAGACCTTTGAACATCTTAAAGAGGCAATGTGCCTAGCACCGGTCTTAGCTACGCCAGACTTCACAAAAACCTTTATTGTGGAATGTGATGCCTCAGGAAATGGAATTGGTGCAGTTTTAATGCGGGAAGGAAGACCCATTGCTTTTGAAAGTCGTCCAATCAAAGGAAAGTATTTACAGAAACCTATTTATGAGAAGGAAATGTTAGCAATATTGCATGCACTAAAGAAATGGCGAACTTACCTAATGGGAAGACACTTCAAGGTAAAAACCGATCATGATAGTCTTAAACACTTTTTGGAACAAAGACTATCGTCAGAAGAGCAACAAAAATGGGTCACAAAGATGTTGGGTTATGACTTTGAAATAATCTACAAAAAAGGAAAGCTTAATGTTGTTGCGGATGCACTCTCAAGAAAGAATGAAGAGGTGGAAGCATTGCTTTGTGCCATTTCTATTATCCAACCAGATTGGATAACCGAAGCAAGAGATGAATGGAAGAAGGACAAAGATGTATGGACACTCATTCAAAATTTGCAGCAAGATCCTAGTACATCTGATACATTTAGTTGGAAAAATGATTCCTTATGGTACAAGATCGCTTATATCTTTGTAAGAATTCCCAACTAAAACAAAAGATTCTTTTGGAATTGCACACTTCTCCTTTAGGAGGACACTCAGGATTTTTAAAAACTTACCACGGGGTGAAGAAAGATTTTTTTTGGGATGGCCTTAAATCTGATATTCAAAAGTTTGTGGCGGAATGTTTGGTTTGCCAGCAGAATAAAGTGGAGACAATTAAGACCCCGGGACTTCTACAACCTTTATCCATTCCAAGTCAACGTTGGGAGGAGATTTCAATGGATTTTATCACAGGTTTACCTAAGTCCGAAGGAAAGAATATCATCATGGTGGTAGTTGATAGACTTACCAAGTATGCACACTTTTGTGCATTATCTCATCCATTTAAAGCAAGTACAGTTGCTACTACATTTGGGGACAAAATTCAAAAGCTACATGGAAGCCCAAGGGTTATTGTGAGCGACAGAGATCCCATTTTTACGGGAAATTTTTGGACGGAGTTATTTTCTTGTTTGGGTACTCAATTAGCTCATAGCTCATCTTATCATCCTCAATCTGATGGTCAAACAGAGATAGTAAATAATGTTTGGAAGGATATATTCGTTGTTTTGTATCTGATAAACAAACACAATGGGTCAAGTGGTTACCTCTCGCTGAATGGTGGTATAACACTTCCTTCCATACTGCAGCAAAAATGACCCCATTTATGGCACTTTATGGATATCATCCACCATCCATCACATCATCTTTAAGGAAAATTCGAAGGTTCAAGCAGTGGAAGATCACATCGAGCATCAGCAAGAAGTTCTCCAACTCTTAAAGGATAACCTGAATTTGGCACAAAATCGAATGAAACAACAGGCAGATCAACATCGCAGCGAAAGAAGTTTTGATGTAGGAGATTGGGTATTTTTACGGCTACAACCATACAAACAAATGTCCCTCAAGCAAGCAAAGAAGGATAATAAATTATCGCCAAAGTACTATGGTCCTTACAAGGTGTTGCAAAAGGTTGGTACTATGGCATACAAATTGGAGCTTCCTGCTTCTTCGCGAGTACATCCAGTTTTCCATGTTTCATGCTTAAAGAAGGTTATAGGTGAAAATCTTCCAGTTCAAACAGTATTGCCAGAACTTGATGGGGAAAGGAAAATCATATTGGAACCTGAAGCAGTCATGGAAAAAAGAACTCGACAACTACGGAATCGATCAATTTTAGAGTATCTCATCAAGTGGAAGAACTTACCCACTGAAGATTCTACATGGGAGGATGAGAATTTTATACAGAAGCACCCGGAGCTACTCAAGTGTTGAGGACAACACTTTTTTGAAGGAGAGGGCATGTTAGGTCCCTATATCACTAGTATAGTCCCTTATTATTGTTAGTGTAACCCCCTTATTGTTATTATTGTACCCTTGTAACCCCCATTTTGTTATTATTGTGCCTTAAATTATTATTGTTAGGTCGGCTAGGATTACATTGTGGCCCACTAGGATTACATTATGGCCCCATGGACTCCTATATATAGAAAGGAGGTTTTGTAAATTGTATCATCCAAGAATTGTTCATTTATGTAATGTATTAGAGGTTGCCCCCTTGAAGTGGCTTATTTCTAAGGCGTTCATATCTCTTTTCTTCTATTTTTGGAGCTGGTTACACAACAGTCTAAGAGTATGGTTGATATTCAATAATGGAGGTCGATTCAAGAAAGGAGTGACTTACTGTCAACCTAACCAGGGTTCTAAGTTTCTGAAGTTTTCAAGAATGTTTTAGGTGAAATGCACTCAGAATCTCCCCGGTATCGTCGCCATTATGTTGGTGACGATGCTGGGACACAAGCTAATCAATATTTCTGGTTATAAGCTCCTCAGATTCCCCAGCGGAGTCACCATTATGTTGGGGTTCCCATGTTTTGGCCAGGTTGACAAGACCAAAAGATGAGACAACATAAAACCACTTTCAGACCTTAGGATCTAGCCCTCCTAGGTCCAGAGAGGGATCTCTCTATGATTTTCAAAGGTTTTATGTCTTTGAAGCTCAAATGTCAAGGTTTTAGGCTAGTTATACGCTCATGGTTGTTGGTTTGATTGTTTGTATTTGGTTGTTGGGAACCATGAAAGGAAGGTCCAATGTAAGACAAGGATGAGTAGGAGGAATTTAGGCAGAGGTAGATGATTCAGAGAACATCAAATACATTGGGCTATGGAGTCAAGAAAGGATTTATTTGTGTTCAATGTGCAAGATTTCAGTTGGGCTAGTCTTCTAGAGCATCTGGATCTTAAAGGAGATATTTGGAATGGGACATTAAGGACAGAAAATGAAAAGGGGAGAACCGTCCAACTCTGTCTATAGATCAGGTCAGAGGTCATTTAACTCCAGACCTGCTTGGACAAAATCGGAGGTAAGACAAGGGATCTTAGGAAGACTTAATTAGGAGGAAAGATCCTAGAGAGGCAGAGACTAGGTTCTAGACCCCCTAGTATTCTCAACACTTCCAACTAAATCCTAATAAGAACATCCAAACACAAATTTCATTAATTCATACATCAGAGAGCAGGAAACAACATCCACTACATTGGTTAAATTAATTGAAATCAGTATTCAGATACACATATAAGCAGAAAACATAAAAGGCTGGGAGAGCCGCAACATAAGGTACCTATCAAGGGTAAATCTTATGCCAAACTTCTGATGCGAGCCAGTAGAAATGAAATGAAATGGAATTAAACACAGAGAAAAGAAAACATCACCAGCTGCTTTAGATCAGGATCCAAAGAAACATGCTTGTCATATTAAAAACAACACCAATCAGGTATATCATAGCCCATAGCTTGAACATTCAGTCCAAATACATCATATCTCAGCCTATCTTACAATATACACGGAGAACTTGTCTCAAGAGGAAAGATGCTTGCAATTCACTGAGATCTCATCAACAACCATTACAATGTTTCCTTCTGTGCTTTATAGCAGATGATGAACCTAAGATTGACTGAGGGAGTAGGTGAATATTAAAAGTAACATTAAACACAAAAATGAATGCAGGGCCGAAACCCATTCTGTTTGACTTCTGTGTATTTAATCCCTGTCATTCTCTGGGTGCTAGGATGATCTTCTTTAGATTTCCAATTACTCTGATATGACCTCGAATGCACTCTGGCTGCGGGACTTTGCTGTACTTGCGGGAAATAAACAAATGGTAAGCAACTGCTGAGAAATCTGCTTACATAAATGCTCTGGTGGCTTTGAACTGTTGCTAGGGTGGAAATTCCTTCAGGGGCAATGTGTATAATAAAAACTGAATGGGCGTTCTGTACTTTATGGAAAAAAACATTCTGCTGGTGAGTAAACCCTGATAGTACCTTTTTCCTGCGCTCAGGATCCTTTGATTGATCCTCGGGGTCTTCAACTGGTGCTTTGCCTCTTAAAATCCTTGAGAGGGCACAAAAGTCTTCTATTTATTGTCTCGAGTCCTATGTTGTTCCCGTACTGTCTTTGTTCATGCATTCTGAGCTTTCATGGTGCCGGAGAGGGTTCGCAGATTTTAAATCTGTCCTTTGATGGAGAAACCACTCTGCTGATGTATAAAACCTGCTATTCATTAATTCCTTTGTCCCTGTCAGTGGAAAACTGGCTGCTGCATCTATATTGTGGAATTTATGGCAGCATCTTAACTCTTGTACTCTGCAGAAACTCACAACTGAGTGTAGAAAATCAATGCTATGGAGGACTGGCGGAGCAGAGGGTGAAACATATGGTGGCGCGGCGGTGGCGGGAAGAATGATTTTATGTGAAATAATAGTGAAAATGCAGTGAAGTGGTGAAATATGCGAACAATAGGGTTCGGTGGCGATATGCAGCGCAGACCGTTAGATCTTGGCCTGGAGACGAAGATCAACGGCGGAGATTGAGCGGCGGAATAATATATGAAAGTGGGCGGAGCAACTATGGAATATAAGACTTAAGTCTAAAGTCTTAAACTTTGGACCTTGGACAAATACAAAGAAATGTGATGGAAATGCCATAAA
Source organism: Pinus albicaulis (assembly GCA_034641835.2). Taxonomy (NCBI): domain Eukaryota; kingdom Viridiplantae; phylum Streptophyta; class Pinopsida; order Pinales; family Pinaceae; genus Pinus; species Pinus albicaulis. Next base: position 230,171 of record JAXQQM020089305.1, on the reverse strand, counting down.
CTCGATTAGGTGGGACCCAGCCGGAAGCGGAGGGCGACTCCTTTTGAACCGTTAGATCTTAGATCCAATGAACGGCTGTGATTTACTCGGAGCATCGCGATCGGAAGGGAACAGGGGTGACACATATTGAAAGTTCTGATTGCGATTAGGCGGGGAGTGCGATTGAGCGCTGACCGTTGGATGCAGTGGGGAAACGGACGACAGAGATTTAATCGGGGGGTCGCAATCGGAGCTCGGACGGGAAGGCTTGTGATCGCGATCGGAAGGGGATTTGCGATTCAGCGCTGGCCGTCGGATCCGGAGGTTAGATCAACGGCCCACGGCTAATCGGAGGGAGAAGTGCGATCGGGGGTCAGGAGTTAGGACTTGTGATTAGCGATCGGGTGGAGGATGCGATTGGCGCTGAACCGTCCGATCTGGCGGGGAGATCGACGGTGAAGAAGTAGATCGGAGGATTGCAATCGGGGTGGCGCCACCGGGACTTGCGATTGCGATCGGACGGGGGTTGCGATTAGTGCTCCACCATTGGATCTGTATAGCGGATCGACGGTGTAAAACATGCCGTGGGACTTAACGTCATAACTCAATCGCATCGGGGATTTTCACTGATGCAAAGGAATTTCACCCGCCCGATGCTCCGATTGCGATAAGCGCTGGGGACTTATGCACTTGGTCCTAGCACATGGGCATGTGTGGCAAGTGGTTAAGGGGCTAGCAAGAAAGGGGCCAGGCCTATCATATGGTCAGAAAGTGGGTTTTAACCCGTTTTAATACATTTCAAGGCCTAGGGAGGGTAACGATTGGGGGCAAAGGTGGGGATTTGGGAAAACAAAACGCGTGGGATTTTCAGAGGGGATTTAGGGGGTTAGTAGGGAAAATAAAAGGGGAAAAGAGGGACTTTGTAAAAGGGGAAAGGAGGTAAAAAAGTGGTGTTTTACAAGAGTATGAGGGGCAATGTTGGTCTTTTAGGAGCAGTATTTTATAACCAATGAGGTTTTAGATGGGGATCAGCAACAGAGGGGACTTGTATAAGGCAAAGCACAGAGAGACTTCAAGGATGGTGTGTCTTCAGGGGAGATGCATTCCTTGAAGGTCTCCAAAATGTCATATCCCCCACTTGCTTGTCAAGAATTTCATAGGGTGGCTAACAGTCCTAAGTGTCCTTGCAGTAATATAAACATGTACAATTTGTCTCCATATGTTTGCTTAAGGAATGAGAGTTTTAACCATGAATTATAGATGAATTAGTGAACTATAAGCATGAAAATAAGCCTTAAAAACACTGAAAATTAGTGTATAACAGAGAAAAACATTCACACATAAGTTTTACACAATAGCCATGATGAAGCAGTTCACCCCTCCTAGGCTACATCTACTGGTCCAACTCCCAATGGCATGTCTCTCTTTGTCATTATGCTAAAAATTGTAAATTATGTGTGTTTATAGGCCTCTAATGGCTATTTTATCTGCACCAATGGCACCAGAATGCTCAAATTAGTCTAGGTAGACTCTTGTTTCACAAAAATTGGTCAAAAATTGACCTCCCAATACATTTTTCCCAATGACAGCTAGAAAAGCTCCACTAAATGTGGAGATAGGCACTTAACTGCAGTTAAATTTAATTAAAACACTAAAAATAGGGCACCTCCAACTTTTCTGTCGGAATAGACCATTATATTTAAACATAAAATAGTTTGGTGGGGTGGTCACATACCTCGTCGTTAACCCTTCATAAAACATGATGAAACTCGGAGTTTACGGTTCCATATCCGTGGTATTTTAAAACCCGAAACTACGCCCATGTGACAAGTGTAAATCTTCCGCTGGAGTTTGTTTAACACGACTACCGCATAATTTCCATCTTAACCTTATCCACAAGATATATGTGACTGATTTTGATGTCACTGCTGGATAAACCGCCCATAACAAACCATCGCATTAAACTTATTTCAAACCATTCCATGTGACTGAGATGGCCGAAAAGGTCTAATTCATGGCTTGAGGAACCTTTGATTTACGGTTAAAAATGTTAATGCTGCGATTTGGCATATATGTGATCAGAACCTTCTAAAATTGTCGAGGTTAAGGTTTCGTTGCATTCAAGCTAGGGTTCCAGCGCTTGGGCACATGGAGGAGGGGCTGGCCTCCCAAACCCCCAACTTTCAAACTTTAAAAAATAAATATATCCAACATACTATACATTGTAAGAATCACTTGTGGTGCAATGGCATGCAGGCGCAGGCTGGCTAGCGGATGAGAGGTCGGGTGGTCGATTCTCGTCATCTCCAAATAAATTTTAATCAACCCTCCTGAGGACACGTGGCAGCCTGTGGGCTTGCCATGTGTCACTCATTTGACGGCTTAATAAAAACTCATCCAACGACTAGAAACTCATCCTTGTACCATAAGATCAATGGCTCACATCATGCCACATGGTGCCATCTTGTTGGCTGGGAGAAAAATGGAATATTCTCAAAATATGCCTACTGACTATACCTGCATGCTGGCTAGGCATCCAGTCACAATTTTTTTTTTTTTTGGGAAAACGGATAGAATGCGATATCTTCCTCATATGACATAGGTTTTTCGAACCATTCATGGCACCAGAATTGCAACGACGAGCACTTTAATTTTTTAGCATAACACATGATCTCCTGATCACACCTCCCCATTGGGAAGATTTTGTACCAAAAAATCTCTCTGGATTTCTAAACATGAAGAGGAGGAGACTGTGTCCCCATTCTTCCAATATTTATCCACTGAAATTTCCCTAATTTCATTAATTGGAGATTTTCATGAAACAAAAATTTTTTCCTTGAGTTCGTTGACCAACCAATGATGTTTTTGACATTGTCATGCTGCATTTTTACTAAAATTGCAGAACAAAAATCTATCTTTGTAAAAAACATCATGTTTATACATTGGTCTATAATCAAAGGAATCTTGGAATTACTCTCACCTTGCATCCTGTCCTTATGGTGATTTTTTGCTGAATTTGCCTTGAACTTGTGTTGATTCCTGACCAAGTTTCTTCGCCATTATACCATGCCTTTCTGAAACCAACAATGAACATTTCTGAATCCTGTGCCTTGTTTGTCAAGTTAATTTTCCCTCTCTTTGACCTTTACAACTTCTTACACTGACACTTTGTCTTCAACACTATTTAACACCAATGTCGACTGCTACAACTGCTTGTCATCTTCTTTCAAAGACAACTTGCTTTCAAACTGAAACAACTCATTACATACATCAGTATTTGTTTGAAAAGAATTATGATGATTTGTTAAATCATCATCAATGTCAAGTTTTGTCTTGCATTGATGAGCCTCTTCATCTGCCCTGCATTAACTAAAGAAGTGTCTAGTTTATTACGACGAGCTCTCACAATACACTCCTTGCCATATTTGAATAAATGGTATTTGTTCTAATGGTGATCGAAGATTTATTTCCTATCATACAAGTAAGGATTGCTCAACATCATACCTGTATATCAAGTGGAACAACATCTAATTCAACTGTGTCATTGAAATGTGTAGTTATTGCAAAGTGAAACATGCACTTCTTTGAAACCTATAAATTTGCATCCTTACAAATCCAACCAAGTGGATATGATTTTAGATGTGGAATGGTCTCAAGATTAAGTTTATTGACCAAGTCTTCAGAGATTAAATTTTCTTGTGACCCACTGTCAAACAATGTGTCAACCTTGGTATGTTTGGAAATGACCCTCACATGAAACAATTCAATTCTCTTTTCTACATTTGGAGCTTCTATGTGATAGTTAGATATACTAGAACTGGGTTTAGTTTCAATCTCTTTACCCTTCATGTTATTTAGTCCCATAGCTATGATTTTTGTTTCATCTCTGGAATCTAACCCTAGGTATTTTTCATCTATTGCAATAGTTTTACCTTTCTCCTTGGCTTTCTCTTTGGCTTTAAAACTTTCTGGTTTCAAATCTAGATGAAGTTTCCAACAATGGTCCTCATCATGGCTAGTTTTAGAATAGTGTTTGCAAAATAATTTTCCCTTCTCTTTTCTAAAATTTTCATTTCTCTTTTTCTTCCATTTTCCTTTAAACTCATTTTCCCCATTCTCATCTAAGTTTTGTTTTCCCCTTGCTTCTAAATGTGTGGCTTGTAGACAAACTTCATCTAGGCTTGTAGGGTTAAACATGAGGATAGTATGTCTTAGGTAGGTATGTAAGCCTCCTATATACTTGAGAAAAGTGTCTTGGCTATGAAAATCTACTCCTAATAAAAGATCTCTTCTCCTAAATTCTTGAGTATACACTTGTACATTTTTTCCTTTAAATTGTTTAAATTTTTTCCAGTCCATTATGGCTTTCTGCATGTGAGCTAATGGATAAAAGTGTTGTTTTATTGCAGAAATGAAATCAGTCCATGATGAAATAATCTTACCATATTTCTTGATCTCCTCCTTTGCCTTGGCTTCCCACCAAACAAGTGTTGCACCTTCCATTCTCAATTAATCTAGTTGGATTTTGGTGTCATCACCATGAAGGTTCTGAATTCTCAAATAAACCTCCAATTTCCTAATCCAATTATCAAGATTTTCTGCATTGACTTCAACATTAAACATTGGCAATTCAAACTTAACATCAAGTTTTAGAAAATGATTTTTACCAGTTTTATTTGACTTGTGTGACTGGTGTACTGAAGATGAAGTTTAAAATGATGATGATGAGGGTGAGGATGGTGACTTTCCACTGCCTCCATTTCCCCCATTGCCCTTCTTTGATTTATCTTAATCATTGTGGACTCCTGATGATCCCTGAACTTGCTTGTGAATTTTGGATCCTTCTCCTTCTAGTCTTTCATTCCTTTCTTGATAAAGGACTCCCACCATTTCAGTCATGTCAAGGAATGCTTTCCTAAACACTCTTTCTTCTTCTTTGGGATCCACCTCTTCATGGGTTTCTTCTTCTCCTAGAGGCATGTTTGATGCTGCTTCTGCTTCTCTTGGAGGTGAACTAGGTGGTGGAGAATGTGGCAATCTTGCCCTCCTTTGCTGTGGCTCACTTTGAGAACCTCTTGCTTCCACCAATTTTCCTTCTGCTCTCTTAAGCTTGAGCCTAGTAAGCATGAAAACCCTTGCAAACAGTTAACAAATCTTTGTACATAAAAACACCAGAGATAAAACTCTAGCTCTGATACCAACTTGATCTGAAAGGAGTGTGTTAGTTCTATTGTGCTAAGTGTCCTTTTAGTAATATAAACATGTACAATTTGTCTCCATATGTTTTCTTAAGGAATGAGAGTTTTAAGCATGAATTATAGATGAATTAGTGAACTATAAGCATGAAAATAAGCCTTAAAAACATTGAACAACAGTGTATAACAGAGAAAAACTTTCACACATAAGTTTTACATAGTAGGCATGATGAAGAAGTTCACCCCTCCTGGGCTACATCTCCTGGTCTAGCTCACAGTGGCATGTCCTTCTTTGTCATGATGCTCAAAATTGTAAATTTCATGTGTTTACATGCCTCTAATAGATGTTTTCTCAGCACTAATGGCTCCAAAATTCTCAAATTAGTCTGGTAGACTCTTGTTTCACCAAAATTGGTCGAAAATTGACCTCCCAATACATTTTTCCCAATGATAGCTAGAAAAGCTCCACTAAATGTGGTGATAGGCACTTAACAATAATTAAATTTAATTAAAACCCTAAAAATAGGGTGCCTCCAACTTTTCCACCGGAATAGACCGTTAGGTTTAAACATAAAACAGTTGGGCAGGGTGGTCACATACCACACCCTTAACTCTGCATAAAATGTGAAGGAATTCAGAGTTTACGGTTCCATTACCATGGCATTTTAAAACCCGAAACTGCGCCCATGTGACAAGTGTAAATATTTCACCGAAGTTTTTTTAACACAACCGCTACGTAACCACCATCTTGACCTTATCCATAATATACATGTGACTGAGTTTGATGTCACCGCCAGATAAACCTCCCATAACAAACCATCGCATTAAAATTATTGAAAACCATTTCGTGTGACTGAGATGGCCGGAACAGTCTAAGTCATGGCTTGTGAAACTGTTGCTTTACGGTTTAATGTCACGATGACATCTAATTGCTCATTTGACCACCGTGTTAAAGTTTAATTTCTGCTGGTTAAAAACGTTAATGCTGCAGGTTGGCATATATGTAACCCAAACCTTCTGAAGCCATTGGGGTTAAGGTTTCGTTGGGTTTAAGCCAAGGTTCCAGCGCTTGGGCGCATGGAGGGGGGGCTGGCCTCCCAAATCCCCAACTTACAAACTTTTAAACAATAAATATATCCGCCATTCTATACATTGCAAGAATCACTTGTGGCACAATGGCGCGCGGGCTAACTAGCGGATGAGAGGTTGGGCAGTCGATTCTCGCCGGCTCCAAATAAATTTTAATCAACCCTCCTAAGGACACATGGTGGCCTGCAGGCTTGCCACATGTCACTCATCCGATGGCTTAACAAAAACTCATCCAATCGCTAGAAACTCATCCTCATACCATAATATTATCGACCACATCATGCCACATGGCACCATCCTGTTGGCTGGGAGAAAAATGGAATATTCGTGGAATATGCCTGTTGAATGTACCTGCATGCTGACTGGGCATCCAGTCACAAAATTTTTATTGTTTGGGAAAATGGACAGAACGTGATATCTTCCTCATACGACATCAGTTTTTCAAACCATTCGTGGCACCAGAATCACAACGACGAGACCTTTCTGGCCGCTCAGGTTCGGACCTATTTCGAGCACTTTAATTTTTTAGCATTACACATGATATCCTAATTAGCTACCCATTCTTCTTGGTTCATGTACTTTTCTATCTCCAATCTGTGGGTAGGAATGTAGGGTGTGGACTTTTTCTCCACCCTCTTCTTAGAGATGATCCCCATTGGATCATAGGACCAAGTGAAACTATGTGTGAACGTCATCTCCTTTAACATTTTATCTACCTCATCCCCTATTGCTTTGTTGTTGCAGATAAATGGACCAATTTGGGATTTGATCCTGAATTGTGGCATCTTCTTGGCAGAGAGAAAATGCATCTCAATGAAATTATCATTTGTTTGATATATTTAAGCGCAAATATTCTCATAGAGAGGTACTTGGGCAGTTTGTATGGAGCCAATTCACTGCAATAAACCTTGATCTTTGTGTATTTTTGGTAGAGGAACCAATGAACTGTCCTAATATGATCTATCAACTGCATCACCTTCTTGATCTCCTCACTGATCCTTGGATCTGTGGTATTGCTGAGTGCACTAGTTTCTGGATGAAAAAATAGTTCTATTAAACTCTTGACGGAACAATTTTTCTGCTCCTTCCTTAATAAAGTTGTCCATAAAATTATAGATTGGGATTGAGAGTCATCATCCTGATTCATCATATCAAATTGGAAATTTCTGGATTGAAAACAAGAAAACATGTACACCAACACAGAGGTGTATTTGAATACCTCTTCTGTCTGGAACTTCAGGAACTGATCATGAATTGCATTATCAAGAAACTGAGCATAGTTGAACATAACAATGGGCTTAGCATCTAAGGAGAGTATAGATCAGAAACAAATCATGGCTTCATCTACCCACTGATCATTATGATATCCTAAAAAATAAGATAAAACATAGATAATGTGCTCGATCCTATCTGGGAATATGGATGATGGATATGGGGGATTATTGGTAGGAATTGCTGCATTTGTGGCCATGAAAAGCTCAAAGGTTTTGGCCCTGCTAGAAAAATCTAACCCCTGGTATAATTCTGCAAGAGCCTCATATGAAAAAGGGATAGTGTTCTCAATAATGGGGGCTTGCATCATCTCTTGAATGGACAGGGATTTGATGTAAAATAAAATCTCTCATGCAGGGTTCACTATGGCTCTCCAGTTAATTTCATAGCATGATTGACATTTTCTAATTAGCTCAGGGCAGCTATGGGTTTTAGGAAAGATGTAATATGGAAGCTTAGTCTCCCACCGGCTGATATCATCTTCTTCATCAAGGATATTATCCTCTAGGTAGCAGTACACATCGAACAAGTTGAAGTCTGACTCTGAGTAATGTTCCAAATCTGGAACAACTCATGAATCATGCATGAAAAACGAATTTCCAAAAACAAATGAAATAAAACAGTAAAATGGAATCTTGGATCCCATATATTATTCAATATACATTCTAAATCCAATATTAGAGCTGAAACAAAGAAAACTAGGTGGTTTAAACAGATCTACCACACCTAGGATTGCTAAAAAGTGTTAAATGCCCAAGACTGCAGAATGTCGGAGTTGCTGCTCAAGGGACTGTGCAGTCTAAGAGAGGGTTTACACTCAAAAGTGAAGGAAAAAATTATATCTACTCATATATTGATTATAAATGCTAAAGAATAGAGATCTAGTCTCCTTATACAAAATACAAAAAACACCGGCAAGGGTTTCTTGTCAAACACTCTTCATACAAAATGGGAAATTCAGTACTTTACTGAATAACCACTGCAACACTAAAGTACATGAGTGTAGAAGGCTGAAATATGTCTGATCTTCTGTAGATCCCTCAAGGGCTTCCTCCTATGAAAGGATGAACCTCTCAATCACAAGGAAACACTGCAACGGAGCCACCAAACCATGTAATGAACACTGCCTCTAGAATCATGCATTCCCTAGTAGAAACAACGTTGGGAATGTATGGGAAATGTGTGGTATGATATCACATATCTGAAATAAGCTCAGGAGCTCTCCAAACAGATCTCTCAAGTGAAGGAAACCTTCCTCCAATGAGAAACTAGCTCAGAAACTGAGATTCCAATCCCTTCCACTGCTGCACCCAGCAACACTGCACAATCTCTGGAAAAAATGTGCTGATGAATATGGCTGAAGATTGGTCTGAAAACATAATGTGGAATGATTAATTCAAACTCTCCCAATGAGACTCCTCAAAGGAAAGAGGTGGGATTCCCGCCCGGGAACACCTAGTGCTAAACAGCATTGCAACTTTGCTAAGCAGCAAAGCAGCAAAAAGTCTTGGCAGACAAGAATAATAATCTAAGAAATAATTAATAATGCTTCCATCCTCTTCCTTATATAAGACATGAGTTTTCTTTCTCTTGGCCACACTCAATTAGGTTACTTCTAACCCAAGTTACATCTCCCTCCAAAATTGCGTTATCCATCTTAGGATTCCTCCTCCACTAAAAATGTGTTGTTGACTTAGTTAAAGCAGCTTCATTTTATCTCTGTTCACACATAGAGGTGTTTTATTAGGCTATAAATAATGTCCCCTTTCACACTTGGAGTGTTTTTATCCTCCTTAGGAGACTTATGGGCTTTCCTACCCATTTATTCACTGGCTACAGCTGCTGCTAACTCTAATGTTCCATTTAGCTTTGAGGCTAAAATTTTGGAACATTACAGTCCTCCCCTCCAAAATATTTTCTTGTCCTCAAGAAAATGCATAAGGAGAAAAAAATTTCTCCCCTATTCCTCATGTGGCCTCCGTCAATAGCCCCCATCACTACATCAAGAGAATATGCAAATATACTATCATCCCATGCTTCCTCCCACGTGTGCAAAACCATAGTGTCTACATCAATCAAAGGTGGAAAGTGTGAATGGAAACCTGCTAGCTGTCTCATGGAATCCACAAAGTAGGAGTGATGACCAACATGGTTAATGAGTGCCTCCCTCACCCATGCTATCATCCAAATGAAGTGAGTCACCCTCCAACATGGTAACTCATGAAAAGTCTCCTCCACCTTGTGCTCCTGAAATGTAGGTGGGCTGAATGAATGTACATGATAGGAAAGAGGGCCTATCCCATGCCTTCCTCCTCTCCACTCATGATAAGTGTATAGGTCATGCTAATCTTGGGCTGAAACATGATGGCCCTCCAATGGCAAGAAGAAGACTGAGCCTCCAAGGGCTCTTCCTCCAAAATCATGAGACATGCCAACCCAAACCATTCCATTCAAGATGAATGGCACATCATCACCACATGGCATCCAAATCAGAAAATGGCTGAAGGTTATGTGCAAGTTTTGATGATACATATGGTCTCTCTGGTGGATATAGCGCAGTTCTTTCAACTGCTGATGTAGAGCATCAAGTGGCAAGTTGTCCTCCCAAGAATTTGCAGCTATGCATGTTAGCTCATCTACTATGAAGTAGTAAGATACAATATATACCATATGTTCACAATCAAAGAAATACAACAGCTGCCCAAATTCATGTAAATATGGATCATCAACATCACGAGATTTGGCCCTAAAGTGACCATGAAACCCATAAATAATCTTGCTCTCATATGGAGCAATGCACTGTTTACATATGGTGAGAAAGTAAAAATACTCAATAGAGTAATCAATAAGCACATAAATGTATTTCTTACCATGCATGGTAAGTGAGCTAAAAGTGAGGTCCATGGATAAGTTCCCCCATGAGGATCTTCTCATAAAAATATGTAAGAAGAAGGGATACATATACTCCTTGGAACACTCCATCAATAAGAACACATTCCCATGTGACAGTGTTGTAGGCCTTAGAAATAAGGCTCCATGACTCCTCTCTTTGACATTCCATGTGCCAAATCCATCCACCATCATGTTTCTATATGAGAGGATATCCTTCGTACATGGAAGTCTCCTACATGGAAGTCTCTCAGGATCCTTCAAGCTAAAGGGTAGCCTCCTTGCACCATGAATGTGCCTTCCTTCTTTCCGGAAATATTATGAAAAGTATGGGAAGAATTTTTCCCATACTCTCCCAAGTGCAACCATAGCAACAACAAACTTTGTTGCTGCCTCATCTCTCCCTCATTCAAGCCATAGAGTAAGATCATGAGGGTCAACATGTATGATGTCCCAAAAAACAAATCAGCCATGAAGTGCCTCCTCTAGTTCTCCAAGTGGTTGCTTCCACAAGAAGAGAAAAAGTGTGATATGGCAATCATGGTTTGCCCATGGTTCCTCCAGAAATGTACAACATATAAAGTGGGGAGAATCATGCTCCCAATGGGCACCTCCAATCTCAAGCCCACTCTCCAAACAAATCTCCCCATGAAAATATACATATCAGCAACATATGGAAGCAAGGTACAATGAGAACAAGTTTCCAAATGACAACCGGAGAGTGAATTACAGTTCCACTCATGGAACCAGAGCAGTGCATCCTTTTCCTACATCAAAATAAGAAATAACAAGTGCTTTTCCAGCCACTTGTTTGATACCACAGTCATATCATAAGATGAAAACATGAAGTTACAATATGGTGTCAATGGTGCACACCAAGAAACATGTGGCTTCCCCCACATCTCATCAAAAGGATAGCCAAATTCAATGCCACAAGTAGCTACAAGTACATCATCATAAAATATGCAAGAAGAATCAATTCTTCTTAATACATCATGCTGCTCAAATAAGGAAAAGAAGTATAAAACAAAATTTAAAAGTATACCTCCTCCATCATGTACTTGAGGTCTTGAGGTGAAATGGCTCAACTAGAAACTCTCCCTTACTCCCAATGAGTAGGAAGGTGGTTGTGACATCCTCTCCATCACCATTCGGGCTATGCATCTCTCCATATGCTGAAATATGTCATGCTGAATGCCCTCCCAAGTGAACTCCTCTGCCAAGGAAAGATATGCATCAAAATTCATGGAAGAGAAATCCTCATGTGCTGCATGTAGCAATTTCTCCCTGAGACTAGAAGCTCTAGTCAAGAAGACTCTGTCATGTAAATAGATGACTACATCATCCACCATGTAACTGTCATCTCCATCTAGGTCATCAAGAATCATGCATGCACCAAGATCCTTGGAGTACTCTACCAAAAGCTGAGATCTCCAATAAGGATCAATCCTCCTCAGTGACAGCGCTGGTGGTCTGGCATGTGAAGCTCTACTCATGCTTTTTCCTGCTAATTTGACATCCCCCATGCCAAAGTTCTCCTCCAAAATCTTCACCTCTCCAGAATCCAAGAGTGGTGAACCCCAAGACAAGATATATCTCATCAACTGAAGATCAGGTGGCTCCCCAGGTAGAATGCCTCCATGTAGTGAGACATCAATGCCAAGAGTAGGCTCCTCATGTGGTTGGGCAACTTTTCCCTTGCTCTCATAGCGCAATATAGTTTGCCTCCTCTTTTCCATAGCTTTTTGAAATAGAGAAGGGTGTGTACTTCTCATCAACTAATGTTGCTCTTCCTCCCTACCTCCTCCATCCAGCTCCAATGTTGTTCATTAATTGTGCTTGGACCTCTATGAATGACATCCTGGGGAACTTCTTGTAAGGATACAAGAATCCCTACTATTGGAGCATGTGCTCCTCCCTCCTCTGCATGCGGCACTGGATGTGCTCTAGATGTGACAGTGTTGTTGCCCTCTTCTTCATCAATGTGTGTAGGCAACATCTCAACAATTGGATCCCTTTGTGAAAAAGTGATCCTCATGCCCTTTTGTTCAAGAATATGAACTGGAGGTTTTTCTTCTGACAATGCATAATGCAAGACATCAACTCCTCCCATGGTTTTCTGAAATGGATTTCCCTCCATCACATGCAAGGGTTTTGTTTTCTCAAGTTTTCCTTGCTCATGTGTCTTAGGAAGTTTTTCACCAAACCTCTCCATCAATGTTTTTATGAATCTTGCATTAGAGAAAGTGTTGGCATTATTTAAGGAATAAGATTCAAAAATCCACCATGCATGAGCCTTACCTCTAAAATGCAGCACTGCAACTCTGATGGCTTCATCTTCAGAAATGTGGTGCAACTGCAAATAGGAATCCAGCTCCTTCACCCAAGCTCTAGTTGAACATGTAGGTAATCTGGAAAAAGTAGATAGCAGAAATCTATCTACATCTTGCTTCTTTCTCTTCTCCACTTGGATCTTGAAAAACTCTTGGAAATGAATATGATCTCTAAACCTCTCAATTTGAGATTCATACTCCTACAGAAAATCACTACGAGTCCTCCTCTTAGGCATTTTTCCTCCTCCCATCCATCTCAAGATAGCTCTGGGCACTTTTCTGTGCTATGCAGTGTTGAGGAGGTAAATCCACTCTGCGGACATAGGCGATCCCTACTAGCCCAGCAAGGGTCTAGCAACAATCATAAAATGTTATAGCGCAAGTTCCTAGTTACGGATAAAAGACCAAAGATTGAGGTCTACCTGGAGTCCAATGCTATGATCCGTAGAAGAAAGCCTTCCCGTTCCTCAGCCTCGGCAGATCACGATCCCTCCATGATTTCCGCGGATGGACACCTGCACATGCAAGAAACAACACGAATACAAGCATAAAATCCAGAATACGCAACTAGATATCAGTCAGAAAGGATATAACTCATATTAATATAAGTGAAAACAGAGTGGAACCATAACCATAATCATTCATTAAATAACGATCGAAAGAGAGTACAACCAATGTTCTGACGCCGTGATCTCCTTCGGAAGGGTCCCCAGTCGTTCACGTCTCGCAAAGCTCACCAGGGAAAGGGGCAAACCTCTCTTGAGTCTCTCGACGATAGTCTCCTTACTTGAGTCGGCCTTAAGGGAAGAAAGAGGGCTCTTACAGCACAAAGGCTCTTGGGAATTTGGAGATTCAAAGCTTAGGCACTTCAAGACTAGATTGCAATGGCAAGAGGCAAGATTTTATAGATGGGGAAGGAGGGAGTTGGGATCCCTATTATTGTGGGATTGGCCCTATCATGAAGGAAGGTTCCATGAAAGGTGGCAAACCACTTCCCTTCCATAGAACTCCTATAGCCAAACCTCCCAACTCAAGATAGGCAATGGTTTCTGAGTTGGTTGAAACACAACTTCCGCAATCTTTATTTAAAAAACACTCCTTAAATTGGCTGGCGTGATTGCTACTCTGGGACAGAGCGCCAGTTGGTGCAGCCTCTTTGCAGGATTTTCCTCATTGGCGCGAGTGATGAACTCGCTGCCCGCGCCAATGCAAAAGGAGATGTTTTCATGATTTTTTGCAAGGAGATGTCTTTAGGGAAATTGAAGCTCATGTTTAGAGGGATGCATTGATGATAATTTCAAGGCATGGCATTGCTCACAGGTCACATAATGGGTCCTCCATTGTGCAGGACGGGGAATGGTAGGGATGGTGACAAATTACTGTGTAACAGATGCCCCCTAAAGTATGAGGCCCGAGAGAGAGAGGGGTGAAATGCTTTACGAGAACATGTTCAACTGAAGCCCCGCCGTCGGAAAACCTGCGTAGAAGATACAACTGATATCTCAAATACATGATGTATATGTGGTATGGGCGTAGCCACCCAAAAGAGAGTAAACTATAATCTGGATCCAGGGTATGGGCACAGCCATCCAGCAAGGATCAAATAAATAGACTCAGGTATGGTCGCAGCCATCCAATCAGTGAGTCATGTACAAAATGATAATAATCCACAATCTCAGCCTGGATTATTATGATTCCTGATCCAGAGTCTTCGTGGCTCCATCTCGACCAAAGTACAAGTTCAAGCATCTCACGAATATGAAACTGAAGTCGTTTAATGCAAAACATCGTACGATTACGACCAATGATGAGTTGTTAACGATTTGAAGGAACCACCAATAATGACAATGGCCCTCAAGGTACTACAGGTACAATCTACGGCGTGTGAATCAATGAGTTGGCGTCGAACACCCGCAGAATCACTCGATCGGAGGCCAATGATGAAAACCTCACGTCGAATGCGACGAACCTGCCATTGAGGCATGCATGCTCCAAGGTACCATAAAGGAGTCTCTAGATCAGCTTCCTGGATAATGAGCTGAAGTCGACAGGAAGTGACCTTGATCGAAGGTGGGCCATAATGTTTTCCACATCATCGACACGAGACAGAGGAACATGATGTTTTTGTTGTGAATCAGGATCGTATGAGAATCAGAGGAAGGTTGATATTCGCAGAGGCCAACTTCTCTTGAACATATAAATGGCACGACAGTGGACTTGGCAGTATTTGACATCAACGGATCAGAGGTCATGGTGACAAGGCAATGAGCAGATGAGAGGTCAAAAGGGATTATCCAAACCCACGGAGGCAAAGTGAAGAAACGAGATGAGATGTCCCCAACCCGACACGAATGCAGACAAGTGCCATGTTCAAGAGCGACATACTGCCGACGACAACGACGACGGTTCCATTTTTCCCCCACCATTTCTGGCGAGTACCCCAATTATTTTTGATAACAAGCTTGAAGGGGATAGCATATGCTTGCAATATAAGTCCGCCCTTCGGGCGAATCCATCCTAGTGCATTTAACGAGTCCTAGGAAGGAGGAACTCGGAGAACGTCATTTCGACTAGATCCGATGTCATCGGGGTTTAACGAGTCTGACAAAGGAAGAACTCGGCGTCTTTTCATGTTTAGAGAGTTTGAAAAGACAGCGGAAAAGAAAACTCCACAAGTCCCTTTTCGTAAATAGTTCCCCAGATCCGAAAAGGTAGAAAACAATATCCAGGAAAACCTCCTAGTCGCGATAGGCTAGGGTATTCCTTTTTCGTAATCAATCTATCCCAGCCCGAAAAAGGGGTAAACGTATACTGGGTAGATGTCGATTCGTGTCCATTTTAACGAGATCGAAACGACAAGGGCCTCGACAATCTTTTCATGTTTAGAGAGTCAGAAAAGAGTTGAAAGATGACTCCAAAGTGACTTTTTCGTGTATTTACCGAGTCCGAAAAAGTATAAAATACAACTCGTTTCCATCGTTAAAGTCGCAAAAACCTGTTGCTGCACATACCAAGCAAGCGTAAAACCCATTTTTGACATAACATATCCAAATATTTGATAAAAATAACTTTTAAAACTCATTTAATGTCGAAAAAGCTATAAATATGTCAAAATGGTAAAAACAAAATTACATTTACTATTTACCTTGGTAAAAAGCAGCAGTGGTCCCTTTTGGAGTGCAGACTTCTGATGGCGATTGCGACAGATCCGGTTGACCATTCAGATTCTCGTCTGTGACAGGTAAGAGGCACTTCCCTGCTCTTCATTTCAATCCATTTTTTAATAATTTTCCCTCATGTATTAGCCCTCTGTGGCCACTCTTTGAAATTTTAGGGCTGCGCTCATTGGCGCGGGTATCGGGCACGGACCCGCGCCAATGGGCGTTTCTATGCAAAGGGCTCGCGCCAGCGGCGCAACCCAAATTTCCGCCTAAAAAATTTGAGATTTTAATCATTTTAAATGGAATTTGAAGCCCATCAGAGATCTAATTAAGGGTTTATGACCATGTGAATGCAGGAAATCAAGCAAAATGGTGATTGAGTGGAAAGAACGAGAACATGGAGAAGAGGATGAACAGGCCATAGAAAGTGAGGCTTGCATGAATTCCCTCATAAAATGTGGGCTAAAGAAGTTCTTCCTTACACCCTGCTTACGAGCTCAGCCCGAGCTCCTCCAGTATCTGATCAGTATTTGGGACGAACAGGAACAGGTTTTCAAGTTGCGAGATCAGGTATTGGAGCTGGAGGTTTCTGATGTGTATTTCATCACCGGATTATCTCGCAGAGGTCCGGTACCCATCCTGACTGGGAGCAGACCATCTGGCGAGAAGATGGAATAAGTGATGGCACGAGTGTGCCCAGATGCACAAATGGGATCAGGGAGAAAAAAGGTGGATATCCATACCATCCCCGATCTGGCATTGAGAGTTGTCCTACATACCATCACGTGGGTTACGGGATCGCAGGCACCGCATGAGGCCACAAAGGCCCAACTCCTGCTGGCCTCAGAATGCATGAGTCCTTTACTGTATGACTGGGCTACAGCAGTAACAATAAACATGAAGAGAAAGCTCACAAAATGCAAACAAGCTAAAATGAAACAGTTTGGCTATGGTTCCATCCTGGTATCATTCATTCTGGAATGCTTACCAATCTTCCAGGGCCAAGGGGCCACAGTAGCAGATCCGATACCACGAGAGCCAAGAATGGCTCACTGGGCAGGACTAATGCCCAGAGCTGGAAGCGGCCAACAGATGTCCTGGAGGCCGGAGTTCTTTAGGTGGTTACGACGCCAGTTGATTGTCGTGGAAGACTGGCCATATGCAGGAACTGACTTCACCAGAGACCCAGATCTCCCACTGCCAGAAGGAGATGACTGGGACAAGGAGTTGGGTAAGACCTCATGTTTTTTGATCTTTTATGTTTTATGTTTTTTTTTTGTTAATACACATTCATCCTAACAAATTTTATATATGTATGCAGATGTGGGCCCTGAGAGACCAGCTGAGATGTCTCCAATCTCACGGAGGATTCCTCTCGCCCCTGATCCTCAGGGAGAGGGCACAGGAGGAGAGGAGTTGATCCAGAATCTTGAGGGCATTACCTGAGGGATCCCGGACTATGCTCGGCTGGCGGACGTACCGATGGCGTACCAGCGTCATACGGTGGGAGTTCCAAGTCGGATCCACCGAATCCTGAGACGCTTAGTGCGAGCAGTTACATGCTATCATGAGCACCATGTGGATTAGCTCTTAGGGATTACACCACACATATTTTTTGATAGACATGTCGTCTCCGGATGTACTTAAGATGATTATGTATATTTTGACTTTATGTGGCACACTCTATGTAAACATTTCGATATCTATATATATATGCATATCTATTTCTGGATGGATCTTTCTTTACATGTGATGATGATTTACAAATTGCGCAAATGTCTGTCTAATACCAAATTTGCTACTGCATCTGTTAATGTATTCAAATGCCTGGGCATATGATGATATGTAATGTAGTCAAAATTCCTTTCCAGTAATCGAATACGCAGATACAGACGTAAAATGGACGGGTTCCTTACCGAATAGTGTCCGTTCAGTTGTAACACTACAAGCTGCGAATCTAGATATACAAGCAATTCGCGGATACCAAGGTTAACTGCCTCGGTTAATAATTCTAACACAGCACTATATTCCGCGATGTTGTTCGTAGTACGTCCTAGACACACACCTTGCAGGTTGATCAACTCACCAGCAGGATCATAGATTACCCAGGCTGTTGAAGACAGATTCCTGGTACTACGGGAGGCACCATCCGCGAAACCAACAAATGGATGAAAAGACATCTGCACAACCAGGAAGACCCGATCAGCAGAAAGATGTTTACAAGGCACACCACACCATACATGCACACAAATGCAAAAACACACACCTATGTACACACAAGATGGGCATGCCCTCCAGCATGGTGTCTCAATTCGAGGTGCATTCCCCCCAAGCTTCAGTTCATAGGAAATGGAGTGAAGGTTGAAAACAGAGATTTGAACTAAATCTATCAAAACTCGAATTGAATAATGCTCGTGTTTCATTATTTTAACGAGGTTGACACACTTAAAAGAACTATCCTCATAGCATCTTGTTTCATTGTTCTATGAGCTTGACACAAGAGAAAGAACTGTGCTCTAACGAGCTCCCAGGAGGACGTTCAGGAGGTGGTGCGGGGAAAATACCCATGAGGACTGGGTCTTTGAAGAGACCAGGTCCTATACTGTCTGAGGGATTTGGAATCTGATCCACGTATGGCACGTTTTTCTCAGAGGTAGAGGTGAAAAATGACAACTGATCCACCGTGACAATTTTTCCCTCGTGAGGGAACTTAATGAATCGAAAAAATGGTGGACGGCACACATAAAATGGCATGGGTCCAGCTGCGGCCAAGAAGTATATTGTATTTGAGTTTAGCGTCAACCACTTCTACTTCCACGTTGACAGTTTTCCCCTGTAATGTGATCGCTAGACTCTCGAGAACACCCAGGGGTTTAGATTCCCAACCATCAAATGCCTCAAGGGCATTGGGAGATGACGAAAGGGCTGGAGAGCCAATGGCCTTCCAGCAAGCGGATGACATAACGCAAGTAGAATCACCTTTATCTACTACGGCCCTATGGATGTTCAGACCGTTAATCCCGACTTGAATGACAAAAGCGATTTGATGTGGAAGCCGGGGAGTGAAATTCTCCAAATCGAAGGTGAGAAGACTCGAGTTGGCGGGATCAATGCCACCGATTGCAGACAGTAAATCCTTCCGTTGTGAAGGACAACTTTGAAGAACCTCAAGTGAACACATAGCACATGGTGCCTGTGCCAGATCCTCAACAATGCTGTAATTTTGAGCGGCACGAGTGTTGGGATTATAAGAAGATCTTCGAAGAACACTTTTAGAAGGTGGCTTCACAACGGGTTCAAGAGTCGGCTTCTCGATTTCCAACGAATCGGAGGTAGGTGGGGGAGGCGTTCCATCTGCGACTGCCTTCTCAGGTGCCTGCCGCGATTCATTGTAGTCCTTCGACCGTGTAGCGACAGAGATCGGTGCAACACTCTTCACCATGAAAACTTGGGACCCAAATGGTGCAGATGGTGACGACTGTTCAACCATCTGGGTCTGCTGAGATGGAAATGGCTCTTTTAAAACAGTCGGAGTCCCTTTTGAGCCCTTGAGAAGTTGACTAACCTCGGACCGTCGTGGACAATCCTTAGTATAATGGTCCTCTTCACAAATGAGGCAAGGATACTTCGGTTTACGCTGGGAGCCATCCTCATTGCGAGATTTAGATTCTGGCCTCGGGGCATCAGATTTAGATTTTCCTTTGCCCTTCTTCTTCCCCTTGAAGGATTTGTCTGCAGGATTGGCCTGAACGGCATTCACCTCCGCGGTTTTGCCAGAATCGGATGAGGTGGGATTAGCAGAAGTATTGTTGGAAGAATTAGCCTTCTGCTTCCCATTCGAAGATTTCTTCGAATTCTGAGAGATAGAACCAATGACACCATCCACCGTAGGGGTAGGCGGAGCCTTAGAGGTTCCGGGCCGTGGAGCATCAGTCAAGATGTCATAAAGCGTGCCGGACTGAGAATAGACAAGATCCAGGTATTGGGCACGCACGATGGCTTGTTCCTCTGTCACGCATGCCCCCATCGCAATATCCTGAGCGATTTTATTCACAAAGGAGGTGGTGAACCAGTGAGTCAGTATCTAATCAGGTATGTGAAACTTGATCAGTCTACGACGGCGCCGCCACTCATGAATGTGATCTGAGATGAGAGTGGCTTTATCCTGCTTCATGGAAGTCAGGAGGTGTGTCCCGGCTTCATACCGAACCGGTAACTGAAAATGCGTGAGGAAAGCCATGGCTAAAGAATTGAAATCTTGGAAAATGCCACGGGGTAACTCTATGTACCACTTAGCAGAAGCTCCAGTTAAAGTACGCTGGAAGAGGCACAAACGGATTGAATCGTCGACCCAAGAGTTAGACGAACACCAAAGATGATACGTCATCACATGCGCCTGGGGGTCCTCTCCAGCTTTTCCCTCAAACTTGGGGCAATCACCTAGTATCTTGGTGGGAACCGGAGGCCAATACGGATTATGTAAAATCGGATCATTGGTCAACTTTGAAACATCTGGTAGCTCCAAGGTAGCTAGGAACGGCAATGGAGGATTAACTGCCATGCCAGGCCCAGGATGAGGTCCGGTACCCATACTCCACGATGGTTGTGAATATCCTTGCCCCCACGGGTTCTGTCCTGCAGGATTCTGACCGTAGGGGGCGTAGGTCGTATAACCAGACTGATTTGGATGCTGGTAACCATAGTGTGGGGCTTGATAACCAGGGTACGGACCCTAATTATGTGTCGACCCCGTATAAGCAGCGTTTGGATTTGGCTGCTGAGTGTAGGTAAAACCGGGTGGAGGAGGATAATACTGAGAGCCTCTGGGGTGGTTATAGTTCGGTTGAGACTGACCATGAGGATAATAACCACCCTGAGGATAAGTAGGCTGCTAAAAAGTGGAACCCTGCGGAGCCTGATACGTAGGGCGCAGCTGCTGATTTGGCTGCGGCATTGAATGAACTGGCTGCTGTGTAGGGTTGATGGAATGAGTGTTAGGAGTAAAACAACGAAAACAATAAAGAATTTACCCAGAGAAATAAACATAAAAGGTCAGCAACAAATCATTAAACTTGGCAGCTCATTCCAGATTTCAGATCTTCATGGCTTCGATACCAAATGTAGGTTTTAACCCTGAACAGAAATATCTACACACGATTCTTATAACAGAAAAAAGCAGGCTGCCCTGAGTGAACAGGTTGACCCGACTGAGAGGGCTGACCTGAGTGACCAGGTTGACCCGGATAGATAGGCTGCGCCGGTTGCACAGGCTGTAAAGGAGCCCCAGGTTGTACCGGATGGGCCGGTTGGCCTGGAGGCGGAACACCGGGTTGTACCAGATGAGCCAGTTGGCCTAGTGGAGGAATAGGGCCAGGTGGTTGCTGGAAATCGGTTTGACCTGAAGCAGAACCATAGGATGGTCCTGGCTGATATGCAACATTAGAAACAACAGGATGCTGTGGTTGCATGGGTAAAGAAGGCTGGATTTTCCCCCCAGGACCATAGACCGATCCCGGTTGGTACCCCGGCTGAGGCTGGATAGGTTGAACGGAAGGGCTGTAATACTGTCCTTGCAGACTGTACGATGGCCCTTGCTGGCCCGCAGGGTAGCCCTGGATGGGCTGCCCCTGTGGGTCATAAGGATAACCAGGTTGGCCCGAAGGTTGGCCTTGGAAAGGTTGCCCTTGCGGGTTATAAGCCTGGTGATGAGGTAAACCTTGAGCATGGAGGAAAGCCTCAGGAGCGGGTAGACGCAAAATGTCCCCGTGCTCGTCATACTGACCTGGAAAAGCATACACAGGAGTACCATCCTGTGCATAGTGCGAAAAATAAGATCGGTAGGGATCTTGGGAGGATGGTCCAACCTCGGGGTTCGGCTGTTGCAGAGACAACCGATACTCCTTCGGAGAGATGTTCTCTGGTATAGCAATGGCTAGATAAATATCTTCTGGAGTTGGCATAGACTTGGCAGAGGGTGCTGTGACAATAGGAGAAGAGGCGGCCACACAAACAGTGGGCCGAACGAGTACAGATGTAACAGGCGTCTGAGGAGACACCCCGGGTGTAGGAGCAGCTGGCCTCAGAGAAGGAGCTGACACTCCCATAGAGGTTGCGGCAGAAATGATCTGACCCAGAGATCTGTATCCCGGTGGTAAAGAGGGACTGGCTGTTGACAAGTCAGCCAGCTCAGAGTTGTCTCCCGGAAACAACCTTCGTGGGAAGAGCTTAAAGTCTTCACCAGACGTTGGAATTTCCTCACCAGAATCACTCATGGTTGATCCTGCCATTAAATCGCGCAATAAACGGCGAGGACTAGGAGGAAATACAGCAGCAAAAAAAGGCGAACCTGATGTAAGAGAAAGGAAATCAGCTCCTAATCTCAATTCAAACACAGGGTCCGAAAAGGGCCAATTGAACTCAACTGGTCCTCCAAAGGGTTGCTCAGCGAGAACCGGTCCCCCGTCAGGAAACTCGAAAACAACAGGCTGTTGCGGTTCAGCAGAGGATTGGGAAGCCTCTGAAGAATCGTCCGTGTAAGGACTACCAGTAGACGAAACCAAGGGTTCCGCCACTCTGGCAAATGACAAGAGAAGAAAAAACCAACACACACACGGGCTGAAAAAGAGTCAAGACACATGATCAAACGGTCAACAAGCAATATCTAAGCGGGTGTGTAATCGTGGGTGATTAATTTTTACCACATTGAAAAATAAGAAACTTCACCGTTTCATGTTTTAAGAGTCGAGAAACGATAAAAGATGACTCTATCTCTTTCAGATTTGACACAAGCGTGAAAGGACAAGCGCTTGACGGTCTTTTCAAGTTTAGGGAGTCAGAAAAGACCAAATGACTGCTCAGGAAAAACTAGGCACCAAGGGTGTACCAAATATCCGTGAACTGCAATATACACCTTGGTTTCAAAAATGAAACAGAAATCGACCAAGGACTTTCCGTACGTGCAGGTAGTCTCCCCGAATGCTGTGTTCGGTGTATCACGGGTATAGGGCGGCAGACTCGGCTTCCTCTGGATAAAGGATTGAAAACCTATAGGGGTCTCCCTTTATATACGCGACGGTACGGGGAGCACAAGTCCGTACTAGCGCTGTCTAAAGCCAAAAGGCGAACGACAGCTGCTAGGTTTAAAGACGCCGGAACACGTCTCTAGCCTAGACCTCTAAATATGTTTCATTAGATTTCAATGCTGCCTTAGGTTAATTGAATAAATTTTATGGTTGATGTTCAATTAAGTTCCATTTTTCAGGCCCTATCGTATGTAATGTCTTGAAAGACTCATAAATGCAAAGCTACATGCCACAGTCCAACATTTCGTTCGATGAAAACTAGCTACAGAAGAGTTGAGAGTCTTTACACAAACGAAATGATCGGAAGACAAACAATGAGATCTCTAATGCAACTAATGAAATTGAAAACTTTTCATTCAAATCACTAATCACTAGCAGAATCGAAAAGATTACAATTTGCACTAATCAACCAACAGCAAAAGAGATTTTTTTTTTTAAATCTTCAATGTTTGATAGCTAAATGCACTAAAAAAACCGAAAAAAAACGGAACAACTTGAGAAACGATATTGAGAGAGCAAAACGAACAAATTTCACTCAATGACACCACAATCAGATCTCAAATCAACCAAAGTCTCTCAAAACCAAGAAAAATACTCAAAGGCTCCAATGGACCATGTGATCTGGGTCCAAAGCAAGACCGAACGAAATTTGAATGAAAAAACGAGAAATCACCCAAAAATCGCCACAAAACAGTGAACAACTACTAAGAGAATGCAGAGGAGCAATCAAAGAGTTGACTGGATAGACGAAACACCAAAACTCCCAAGGAGGGCTCGATACACAAGGCCACTAGATGCCCTAGGGCTCAAAATGTGAAATCGATAGATAAAAGAAAACAACCAAAGGACGAAGGAAAATTCCCAGTCAAACAAGACTCCAACAGACTCAGGTAGTCGAAAAATCAAGAAGAAAAACACTGACCAAACCTAGAGAGCTCAAAACTGAGCAAACTCAAATACCCTACAGGAGTGGCGCGACTGTAAGGCTGCATTTGGCGCCAGCAAGCAATTGGCGCAGGCTATACAAAAGCAACATGCGCCAATTGGCGCGACTGTCGGACTAAAAAGCGTGCCAGTCGAGTTTCTCAGCCAAAATTAAAAAAGAACTACTCCGGGAGCAGATCAATGTAAACTAAGCAAACCAAGAAGCAAAAAACAACAAAAGAACCCAGCCTAGAAGGCTAACCAAGCAAGGAAAATCATAAAATAATCAAAACGAGACAACCCAAACGAGATAGTGAAAACTAGATGATCCCCAGCGGAGTCGCCAAATTGTTGAGGAGGTAAATCCCCTCTGCGGACAGAAGCGATCCCTACTAGCCCAGCAGGGGTCTAGCAACAATCATAAAATGTTATAGCGCAAGTTCCTAGTTATGGATAAAAGACCAAAGATGGAGGTCTACCTGGAGTCCAATGTTATGATCCGTAGAAGAAAGCGTTCCCGTTCCTCAGCCTCGGCAGATCACGATCCCTCCACGATTTCTGCGGATGGACACCTGCACATGCAAGAAACAACACGAATACAAGAATAAAATCCAGAATACGCAACTAGATATCAGTCATAAAGGATATAACTCATATTAACATAAGTGAAAACAGAGTGGAACCATAACCATAATCATTCATTAAATAACAATCGAAAGAGAGTACAACCAATGTTCTGATGCCGTGATCTCCTTCGGAAGGGTCCCTAGTCATTCACGTCTCGCAAAGCTCGCCATGGAAAGGGGAAAACCTCTCTTGAGTCTCTCGAAGATAGTCTCCTTACTTGAGTCGGCCTTAAGGGAAGAAAGAGGGCTCTTACAACACAAAGGCTCTTGGGAATTTGGAGATTCAAAGCTTAGGCACTTCAAGACTAGATTGCAATGGCAAGAGGCAAGCTTTTATAGATGGGGAAGGAGGGAGTTGGGATCCCTATTATTGTGGGATTGGCCCTATCATGAAGGAAGGTTCCATGAAAGGTGGCAAACCACTTCCCTTCCATAGAACTCTCGTAGCCAAACCTCCCAACTCAAGATAGGCAATGGTTTATGAGTTGGTTGAAACACAACTTCCGCAATCTTTATTTAAAAAACACTCCTTAAATTGGCTGGCGCGACTACTGCTCTAGGACAGAGCGCCAGTTGGCGCGGCCTCTTTGCAGGATTTTCCTCATTGGCGCGAGTGATGAACTGGCTGCCCGCACCAATGCAAAAGGAGATGTTTTCATGATTTTTTGCAAGGAGATGTCTTTATGGCAATTGAAGCTCATGTTTAGAGAGATGCATTGATGATAATTTCAAGGCATGACATTTCTCACAGGTCACATAATGGGTCCTCCATTGTGCGGGATGGGGAATGGTAGGGACGGTGACAAATTACTGTGTAACATGCAGTATGGTGTGTAGCTGCATGCTCACTCTCACCATATGCAAATCTATATTCAGCTCTAGATTCAACCTCCTTTGGAGATCCCATCTCCAATATCATTTTCTTCAACTCTCCTTGAAAGCCCTGCATAGATTTTGGAAGAAGCTTTGTGGGCTTGTATTCCTTTTTCCTTTCACATACTAAATATTTCTTGCTTATGTTCATCTCTCATTCCTTTGATAGCTGGATCTCACTGGCTGAGCCAGAGATCATGCTCTGATACCACTGTAATATTCCAAAATCAGGACAGCTCATGAATCATGTAATGAAAAACCAATTTCCAGCAACAAATGCAATAAAACAATGAAATGGAATCTTGGATCCCATATATTAGACAATATTCAACTTAAATACAAGAATAGATCTGAAACAAAGCAAACTAGGTGGGTTGAATAGATCTCCCACACCTAGGATTGCCAAAAAGTACTAAAACCCCAAGACTGCAAAATGTTGGAGCAGCTGCTCAAAGGACTGCGTAGTCTAAGAGAGGGTTTACACAAAAAATCATAGGAGAAAAATATATATACTCATGTATTGATAAATAATGTTGAAGCACAGAGATCTAAGCTCCTTATACAAAATACAAAAGAAACCGGCAAAGGTTTCTTGTCAAACACTCTACATACAAGATGTGATATTCAGAAAATTACTGAATCATCACTGCAAAACTGAAGCACATGAGTGTACAAGGCTGAAAGATGTATCATCTGATGTATATCCCTCAAGGTATTCCTCCCATTAAAGGATGAACCTCTCAATCACAAGGAAACTCAGCAACAGAGTCGTCGAACCATGCAATGAACACTGCCTCCAAAATAACGCACTCCCTAGTAGAAACAGTGCTGGGAGGGTATGGGAAATATGTGGTCTGATACCACAGATCTGAAATAATTCCTACATCTCTCCAAATATATCTCTCAAGTGAAGGAAAGCTTCCTCCAATGAGAAACTAGCTCAGAGACCGGGATTCCAATCCCTTCCACTGCTGCACCCAACAACACTGCACAATCTCCGGCAAAGCTGAGCTAATGAAGATGGCTGAAGCTTGGTCTAAAAAAATAATGTGTAATGATGAATAAAAACTCTCCCAATGAGGATCCTCAAAGGAAAGAGGTGGGATTCCTGCCCGGGAACACCCAGTGCTAAACAACACTGCAACTTTGATAAGCAGCAAAGCAGCAACAAGCCTTGGCAGACAAGAATAAGAAACTAAGAAATGATCAATAATGCTGCCATCCTCTTCCTTATATAAGACATGAGTTTTCTTGTCCTTGGCCCCACTCAATTAGATTACTTCTAACCCAAGTTACATCTCCCTCCAAAATTGCGTTATCCATCCTAGGATTCCCCCTCCACTAAAACTGTGTTGTTGACTTAGTCAAAGCAGCTTCATTTTATCTCTGTTCACACATGGAGGTGTTTTATTAGGCTAGAAAGAATGTCCCCTTTCACACTTGGAGTGTTTTTATTCTCCTTAGGAGACTTATGGGCTTTCCTACCCATTTATTCACCAGCTACAGCTGCTGCTAACTCTAATGTTCCATTTAGCTTTGAGGCTAAAATTTAGGAACATTACACTCCGTCTCATGGATTTTGTAATATTTTTTAGCCAGGGGGATATGATGTAAGTATACCTGAGGATAGACCATGGGATTGAAAGGTTTTTGGTTTTCCTTGGGAGGCATGATTTATCTTCTGTATCTTCTGTTATTTCCTAAATCTACCTCAGGCTGAAAGAAGGCAGAGTTCAGGGTAACATCAAATCACGCTCAGTCTGGTCGCTAGCCCTACCAGAACAAGAGAGGGATCTCTCCGGGTCAATCTCAGCGATAAAGTAATCAATAGGGCTTGAGATGACTGAAATAAAAGCTAATTTTAGGCTAGGTATATAGGTAAAGGAGTTTGATTTTTTTTTTTTAGGGTTTTTGTTGGATCAAAGGGAAAGGCAGTTTTGGGTGCGGGGATTAGGCCTAGTTTTTGCAGAGTTCTGATTGGGGCAGGAAGGAAATATTTTTTATGCTTTAGTTTGAATGAATGGATGGATCAGACTGGTCAGGAGATGAACAGGGAAAGAGGGTCTCAAGAGTCCTCCTCAAACAAATGAAAACATGAAAAATTAAACAAAACTAAAGGCAAAGCAGAGTAATCCAATGAATTCCACCTTTAACACTGATTTGATTAATATAAGAAGAAAGGAGAGAGGAAATGATACATATAAACATCAGTGAACTTGTAGTTACATAGAGAAACACACCATCAAAACACAGAGCCACATGGATCCCAAAAATTGTTGCAAACCCTGGTCTATTCCTTTGCCAAAAGTGCAGAGATGAAATGTACAATGAAGTGCCAAGCAATCCCAAATGTCCAACCCCGAAAATGAATGAGAAAATACATCATATAGACAACCCTAACCCATTCCCATTCCTCTAGGGGTCGAGCTCATCATTCTAGGAGATATTTCAACCATATCTAAACTAGGGACTAGAAAATAGGCAATGAAACAACTTGCCTCTATATACTAGGAAACTGATCCATTCACTTACATTTCACCTTTTGGTGAATGAATCTTCTAGGATGAGTAAAAATGTGCCAAAATTACATCATGGACATGAAATTACATCAAGGTACATCAAAAATTACATGAAAAATTGAAACTGGCCAAAACTAGGCGAAATTCTGAGCTGCTGAGTGAAAAATAGGCCAAAATTCTCTATGTG
This sequence comes from Pinus albicaulis, assembly GCA_034641835.2. Classification (NCBI taxonomy): domain Eukaryota; kingdom Viridiplantae; phylum Streptophyta; class Pinopsida; order Pinales; family Pinaceae; genus Pinus; species Pinus albicaulis. The sequence goes on along the minus strand of JAXQQM020089305.1, from coordinate 202,042 downwards.
CCGTGCCCAAAATCTCTATGCATAGCACAAGTTTGGAGCTGATTTTGAGGCCCTTCCTAAAGTCCAAATTGAGCTCATGATATCTCTTTGGAAAGCCCTACTTGTCTAATTTCCAACCCAAGTGGAATTTCAGGATTTGGTTGCCATTTGCCCCTCCAAAAGTTCAATATCCCAACATTGCTTCCTGTGGGTGCAAAAAGTGGCAGAAAGGCCATTTTTTGGGTGTTTTTGACCCTTTAGGCAACCCAGAACTTGATGAAATTTTTAGGTAATCCATGAGCATGCATAAATTTTGATAAAAAATCCAAAAAATGCAAATTCTTCCCCCTAAAGAGCTGCCAGTTATAAGCGCGCGCAAGGTGGCGCTATGCGTCAGGCAGGAAAACCTGTTTTGTGACCAAAAAAATTCAAAATTGACAAAATGTTTCCCAAATTCCTTGAAATTTGGACTGAAGGTCCCTGATCAAATGCTATGCTCAACCAAAGAAGATTCGGCCAAGATTTGGAGCCTATCATGCCTTTTGCGATGTTTCAATGCCCTCCTTAACCTTGACTTCAGGATTTTAATCCTCGCCTTGCAAACATGCGTGCGCGCCAAATAGTGGTTCTTCATGTGCCTAAGCATGTTCTTCTCCTTGTTTTCCTTCTCCAACAGCCTCTCAAGATGAATGTTGACCCTCTCAAGCCAATTCTCTCTATCAGCCTCGATCTCACGCTCAATGGGTGTCATCTCGGATGGGCTTCTTCGGGCAGCTTGTCGGTTCTCACGGATGTTTTGTAACTCCATGATCGTCTGCTGATCCTCCAACTGCTTGTTCCACTGCTCCAGATATTTTATGATCCACTAAGCCCTCTGCAACTTGTCGTTCAATGTATCGATCTCAGCTTTTTGCTCCTGAATGATCTCTCTCAGTTTTGAGCTTGGAGAGCTCAAATCCTCATCAATCAATATGAAATCAGTATCTCAGCCTCCTGAAGGGCCTTCATCCTGCATGGGCCTCTTTACTCTGTCTTGTACCTATACCTATGCTGCTGATGACAGCAACGAGACCCCTTCCACCCCGGGTGGAGATAATACTCGTCGGGTTGCGCAAAATGTACTCTCATGCCCCTCGATCGTGACATACAACGGCACACGCGATAGGCTACTGTCTTGTGACCTTCAAGGCGTGTGAAGGTTCACGGCTCCTTGAGGCGATCTCCCGAGAGGAGGAGTTGAGGGCGCGTTCAGAAGGTCACGGGAAATAGAGAAATCTTCCCATGCAATGCCACCGCAATCCAAGCTGATGTACAACAATGATCTTGATGAGCGCATAATGGTAAATGTTGTTGTCTGCTTTGCTCAGGAGTCTTCTTTCTGAGTAGTCATCCTCTCGATGTTGCGGTACATGAAATACGGTATGTTCATCATCCTCACTCTCGTGAAATGCATCAATAATCTGATGTGGTATGCATACAAGCGTGAGAACTGGCCCTCACAACTGAAGTCTCTGATAATGAGTCTCATCAAAGGCGCATAGGATTCCTTCAGAAACCGGAATGGGAATACCCTGCTGAGCTGTCTCACATAGCTAGGCCTGATGTAAGGTTCATAATGCACTCTGTCCACCTACTGTCTCTTATTCCACTCTTCCCCTACATTCGGTATTCCTATTGCCTGGGAAATGGTTTATGGTGTTGAGGTGAAATTTACACCAGCAAGAGTTACCTGACCATCATTAAAATGTAAAACAAACAACCGAGCCAACTCCTGATGATGCTGAATCCAAGCAATCATCTCACAATACTGATAGCATGACTTCTCTCGAAAACATGCCATGGCAAGTGGGCAGGCCTGCAACTGAGTCAAAGAGGTGGGCTCTTCTCTCACATGTTTTCCACCTTTATGAGGCCTTCTCGGTGCATGTAACTCAGTGGTAGATTCACTGTCTTGTTCATATGATGACTCAGTGTCCGGCATGGTGTTACAAGTCTATGCCAAGTGTATGCTGATCTGTATGAGGTGAAAATAAGAATTTGGTGTATTTGCCTCCAATTTCCAAATGTGTGCCAAAATAGGAAAGGACTGTGGTAAGTATGGACAGTGGGTATAGTGGAGCTTTGTCAAGTGAAAATTAAAGTGTGAGGACAGTCACTTGACTGTTTGGAGATTTGGGATTTAGGAATTTTTGTAAATGATATGGGAGAGGGAGAGTGATAGGGAATGGTAGGGTTTAGGGATAGGTACAAATGGGAATTAGTGATATGAGTGATTTTGGGATGTAGGGGAATAGGAGAGGGGCTATATGATGATATGACAGTGATGGGTAAGGGAAACACAGATGAGAAATGGAGTTGGAGTGTTTTGGCAAAAAAATCAAATTTTGAAACTTCCAATCAAACCCTAAGGGAGAAATTTTTAATAAGAGAGTAGGGTTTAAAGTTTGACATTCAAATTCTCCAAACCAATCTCTGAAACCACATCAAACACATTTCAATGGCAATTGAAAGATCGTCCAAACTTACATGGAGCATAGGAAGTTGAGTTGATTTGCAATTTGTGGAGCAGTGGTGAAAATCTCGATTGTCGGCCCTGTGTGCCGCGACTAGCATGTGCATTGTGCACGTTGAAAAATACACAGTGATGTGCGGCTGTATGCGCCGTGACCTCCTTGTGCGCTGCACCTTCTCCCAATGCACCGCGCAGCAACTCCAATACACAATCTCAGCTTCAAACACAAGCTTCCGCTCCTCCAAACTTGACTTGGCATCTCTCTTATCTTTTGCGTGCAAATGAAATTTGAATGTGGAACATATCTTATATATCAAAATTATTTTTATTTTTTCATTTAGTAACCCACTTTTGTAATGTTGCAGAACTTTGGCACTTTCACATTTTAATTTAAACTCTATTTTGCTTCTTTCCTTTGAGTTTTTTGACTGAATGACGAAACTTTTGTCAAATTTTCACAGGGATGACTGGCATGGAATTTGGCAAAGGTGACCAGGGTTGCGCCTGAAGAACTTAACAACTAAAAATTTTAAAAATTACATGGCAATTTATTACAAAAGATAAAATGGACGATTTTTCTTCAAAACAGAGTTTTGAAGAAGAATCATAATCTAACATTATGATGATGAATTTTTGAAATAAAAACTTATTTTGAACCTCCCTCATGTGCCTGCTGGCATTATTGGACATTTTGAAGACTTAAATTTGTTAAACCCTAGACCTAATGAAACTGAAAACCCTAAAAAGACTCTTTGCCCACCAAAATACCAAACATTGATTGTCATTGACTATAAATGATTTTGATGGACTTTGATGCACAGGCCTAGGCCAGTAGGTACAATACATGAGAAACATGAGCGAAAAGACCCTTCTGTCAGAAGATCGATGCTCCTAATGGAATGAAAATGGCTGAACTGAATGAGACACCTAAAATGAAATGCAACAAAAGAGATTTTGATCTCTGACGGAGGGATGAAGAGACCGAATCGAACATCTTCTTTATCAACCTGCAATGAAGAATGGGTTGTAAGAAAAGGGAGAAAAGAAGGGAAAATGATACAGATCATCATTGGGAAAGGGATATGATAGAAGGGGATCGTGATCAGAACATAACAATCGAAAGGAGAACTATAATTAGGTTCACAGAGTGCTTATAATTTCTCCTTTGATAAACAATAACCCTTTGGAAAAAATGGCTAATCCATGATTTCTCAATAAATATCCGCAAATCTAACACCTGCAGTAATTCAGCAGGATCAACAAGGTAAACTCTGCTTTAGCGGCAAATTTAAGTTTTAACATGTAATTAGGGGTGACCGTTGAGTTGGCATGAGTCCGTTGGATAATGGCCTAACCATTCATGGCGCAATGGGCTACTGGAGGGAAGATATGTGATAGGGCGGAGTAGACAGATGACGAAGGACGTGGCACAACAGCATGGGTAACGGTCAAATGGATGCGAAGGTTTGGTTGATGGCTGAAACTGCTTTTCAGAGGGGGTCAAAGGCGGTGAGTGGTAATGGAGTGGGGGGTGGTTAAATATTATGGGCGCGCCACATAGCAGAGTGGGTGGTAATAGATGCAACCCACTTTTGGACCCGCCCCCCCCCCCAGGATTTGTTAACGGCTGACGGCTGAGGGGGGGGAGGGGCGAAAATAAGCGAGGACCGTCGGATGTGGGGTGATGATTAGAGATGGCAGATAAGGTGGAGGATATTTAGCGCATATAGGACATGAGACATGATGCATGATGGGATGGTGGGGTCAGGAAATATGAGTGTCGAGGGGTAGTTAGGACTTAGGATAAATGAAAATATACGGGTTTAGGGGATTTTTAGGAATAAATATAATTGATGGCTTCGGGAATTAGGATAAAATTTTGACATAAGGTATGCTCAGATGACAGTGAAGTCCAAAATTTTTAAACATAGCCTCCCTTTCCATATTTTGAGCATAAACAATCTTTGTCTTGGTTTTCTTCTTACAGCAAATGAAAAACGAAACTGGGATGTTGTACTTGGTGAAATAGTCTTCACATTGGCCTTCCATCCTTCCTCTTCAACATATATACCTACCCAAAACTAATCTTTTGAAATTTTTATTCTTGTTTTCAGGGTTCATTTGGACTAGCAAACCCTTAAATCATTTTTCTTTTGAATTTATAACTTAACCCCTATCCTTATTTCAGGCATTCACTCTGTTTAAATTGTTGAGAAAATTTCATTTTATACCTATCAACTGATAAGCCAAGATTAAACAATTTGGCAAATCATTATTCTCTACCCTATCAATAGAAATTGAAAATTATCCAATCATGATTAAACTATATGATTGGACAAACATATCTAATGAGTAGTGGCATTTGAACTTGCAACACTTTCAGTTTTATTTCTTTTTGGGGTTTTTCTTTCTTTCGTTTCTCTTTTTTTTTTTTTCTTCCTGCTCTTTTTATACCCTCTTTTATTTCCTTTCATATATATTTTTTGTATTTGAAATAATTTGAATTTTGAAAATCCTTTCAATAATGAAAACTTTGCAAGAAATGTGAAGTACCCAATCACCTTGAGATCCTATAATTTATAGGGAACTAACAAAAAGGAACCCAGATCAATTTAAGATCAACTATGTAGGAGAGACCAAGGGATTCCAAGGTGATTTTAGAGCCAAAGATCCCCTTTTATCAAATTTCCCACGAGTTGAAGTGTCAATACTACAATTGCGCTATCCAGAGGATAAGATCCTGAAATCATAGACAAATCTCTTCACAAAGCTTCCTAGAAGATGAATTCTTGGATGCCACAGTGAAATTCAAAGACAAATCTATCACTAGATTATTGGGCCATGAAGGTGGTGAATCGATGCACATAACAGACTCATTCATGAATTGGGAAAGAGCCAGACTAGAGACAAAGTTATTGCCAATTCTCCCATCCATCCACACAATTCTCGACATTCTGTCATTAATTTCACCAGTGAAGCTACTAAAGAAATTCATCATGGTTTAAAGTGGCGGTCACTTCCAAGATTTTGACAGATGAAAAATGTAATGTAAATCATGTGAGTAGGAAGGAGTTTCAAATGCATGACGATGGATCATGTTTGTTTCCACATCAAGATAAATAAAAGTTTGATCAATTAACCATATCATTAACCCTTCAATGTGTCTGATGAGGGGATATGTGACATCACATAACATGGGATAGGGAAGAGAAAGGGGGATGGGAGGGTAAAGGGGATAAAAAAGGGGACATAGGATAAATTCAAGTGGACATTTATTTATAGGAGGGGTCTAAGGGTGATCCCAAAAAATAAGGGGAATATAGAATTAGGGGATTGGGTAGGAATAATTCAAGTCATTGATTTCAAGCTTTGTCTCATCCATAGATCAAGCTTTATTTTTCAGCAAATTGACATCCATGTTGTTGATTTTGAGAACATGGAAGAACCCTATTTGAATGGAATAATGTGATTAGACCTTTGATCCTTTGAAGCACCAAGGCAAGGGAATTTTCCTTTGGGATCCCTTCCCTAATGAGATAGTGGATTCTTATCAATGAATCTCCAAGAATAATAATTTATTTGATGCCTTTGTCTTTAGCAATGTGAAGTAATGGAAGGAGACCATGCATTTTAGCTTGATTATTGGTTTTCCTTCCAAGGCCCCATGTATATTTTTTTTCTAAAACCCCATTGGGATTAAGTAGTATCGCTCCCCCTCCTACCACCCCTAGATTTCTCTTAGAGGTCCCATCAAATTGAATAATCATATTTTGCTATTGTTTCTTCCAATCAAGCAGTTCTTCAAGAGACAAATGGAGCTTCCAGTTGGGAGAGACCAATTTAGGAGACAAGGTTGGAGGAGGTGGAGAGGAAAGAGAGCTTTACCTTAACAAGACCAAGCGACAGAAGAATATTCATAAAGAGGGTTGAGTTGTATACATAAATAAATGGATTTGAAAGCAATATATTTGGTATAAAAACGATTGGATTTAAAGATAGAAAAATTACAAGAGAGGCAAACTTGGAAACATGTGAATTTGGGAAGGGTGATCCAAACTAATTCAAAGGAATATTTGTTTTGAAGGGAGCCAAATAATGTCTATGTGAGGATGAAATGAAATATTGAAGACTATAAGGCCAACAAAGTCTAAGATAGATAGGATCGATGGAAATATACCAAAACTCTTTAGCATAATTTCAGGTTTTAATCCTGTACATCAATTATCTGCAAACAAATTCTTAAAACATAAAATAAACAATGGCGAAAAAATACGACAAATATACACAAATATTTTCCCCTACATCCCAAAACAAGGACTACCATATTGGTTTTTCATGTCTTCCTTTCAATTTTACAATACATATATATACATGTCGAAAAATTCATAAACCCCCAATCCAATATGTCGAGGCCTTTCATGACATAGCATGGTATTTTCTCTAGAGACCACTAGATTTTCCGCTCCACTTTTAGGAACCACAAAAATATTTCACCCAGCAATAACAGTGCTACCCAGAAGCTTGTATAGAGTTCCAATCTAAACTCCCCACATAAATACTAGTGTTCCCTAAACCATATTGCATGTCTCTTTGTCAAACATTGTTTTTACACCTGCTTCATCCATTTTGCTTACAAAATCATATTTTTAGCCAATGAGGGAATATGAAAAACATCAGGAAGTGTTCTAATCCTTCCATCTTGCTAATTCAGATTTACTTTTCCACGTCTGTCAATTTTTTCCTTCTTTTAATCCCCTGAGAATACATCACCACCATCATATTTCTCATACTCGTAGAACCACTCCCTATGGGGAGTGAAGTGAAAGGATTCAGTTGAGTCAATCAACCATGCCTCATGATCTACATGTGTACTTGAAGAGGAACTCAAATACATATTCCCACCTTCATCTGAGGTGGTTTTCGCCTTTTCAAAAGGAGATTCATTGTTGGCCTGATGGGGCCTAGACCCAGGTTCAAAGTGACTGCGCAGTCCAACAAAACCCACGATTACCATCCCTTTCAGCAATGATCTTCTTGCGGAGACCGATGTCTCACCCGAGGCAATATAGGGGGATGCTAGAACTAGGTTTGTGCATACAGAGGGATAGAGGATGGAATATTTAAGGCTTTTCCTTATTATTGGATCTTCGCAAGTCAGATCTATCAATAATATAGGCAATGTTCAACACATTTGTTGAACTTACAATAGTGATATGAAATGACTTTATTATTTTGTTGTGCTAAGTGTATTTACAGTTACAAAACATGTACATATTTGTCTCCATTTGTTTGCTTAAGGATTGAGGAATTTAACCATGAAATATAGATGGATTTGTGAATTATAAGCATGAAAATAAGCCTGAATAACACTAAAAAACAATGTATAATAGAGAAATAAAACCACACATAAGATTTACACAACATGCATGATGAAGGATTTCACCCTTCCTGGGCTACATCTACTGGTCCAGCTCCCAATGGCATGTCCATCTTTCATTATGCTCAAAATTTTTCAAATACATGTGTTTATAAGCCTCCAATGGTTTTTTTCTCTACACCAATGGCTCTGGTTGCTCAAATTAGTCTAGGAAGACTCTTGTTTCACCCAAATTGGTAGAAAATTGACCCTCCTAGCCTTTATCCCAATATCTCCTACAAAACCTCCACTAAAACTAGATAACTACACATAATTGCAGTTAAAAATAGTAAAACCTCTGAATTTTAGAGGCGCACTTAACCTCTTCCATGTTAACCGTAAGTTTTAACTGTTAAGGGGTGGGGGTGGCCACATGCCAACCCCCAAAACCCCGGTTACATTAAATTTTTGGGGGGAACCACATGCCGAAACCATGGTGACATTCCATTTAACTAGAGTTTGGGTCGGAGTTTTCCCCAACCGTCGACTAAACCGTCGCACCTGACTGCGATGTTCATAGTCATCTGACAAGGCTTCAATGAAAGTTTGGAGTTTGTTTTCGGTTGTCTGTTAAATGTCGCAGTAAGATATAGTATCATGTGACTACTCAATCGGGGTTGTCGGCGGGTTGGGACCATCGACAGTCCCTCCCCCCACCCCCCATGTGTATTGTTTATAAACTTTAAATAGTTCCAACACCCTTAGAAGTTAAGACTCAAGTGGTAGCCCAGATAGTGGAGACCTTTGTGCACACACCAGAGGTTGTAGGGTTGAACCCCTCAGAGTTAAAAAAAATTTGATGAATCGTATAGGGGACATGTGGTAGCCTCAGGGTTGGCCACATGTCACCCATCCATTGGCCCCAAAAATAAAATGTGCAACCACATTAAAAAATCAAAGTGTGCCACTTGGAAAAATATCATTGGCTTGGAAAATAGAATATTCTCAAGAATATTCCCATTTTTGCTGACTATACCTCTGCATGCTGACTGGGCATCCAGTCAAACTTGTCACAATTTTAGCTGTTTGGGAAATTTATTAGAACGTGCTATATCCCTCATACGACATCGGTTTTTTTGAACCATTCATGGATTTGGAATAAAAAAAACGAGATCTACCTGGTCGCTTAGGTTCGGTACAATTTCGAGCACTTTCAATTTTGAACAAAATTCATGAACTCCTAATCATACAAACTGTGTGATATTACTTATTCATGCATTAAACAAAGTAAAAAACCATAAAAAAGACTGCGCTATTTAATTAGAGATCAAAACCATTATTCAGCATAGACATTCATAAACAGTAAGAAAAAATAAAATTCATCAATATAACTCAGATCTTCTCAATAGTTCTTTCAATAATGGATAGATCTTTCTCATACATTCAGTTTCACCCTATGCACAAAAATGTAGGGGGTATGTGCACACAGTTGCATACATCCTAAGGTCTCAACTCACACAGCTATAGGAGCCTTTTCTCTAGTCCAAAACACAGACTCAAAACAATATTACATCCAAATGCATCTCATAAGATCTATCATTTAAGCTTACTTATTCCTTTCTTGTCTTACTTCTATATATTTGACTTCTATCTAGAATCCTTATATACGTTTGTAATTTACAATACAATGGTCCAAAACCATGGGTGGAGTCCAACATTAAAAAAATATCCCATACCATTACATAATAAGCGGTTTGACCCACCCCAAAGTCCTTATGACTTAAAATAGAATATGCGCTATGTTCTCCGCTCCTCGATTTGAGAAGTCTTTCCTTGTTGCTTTCTTTGAGGGGATCCCATCTCCAAAAGGCCCCCATCACAAAATTGTGACTCGTCCCAAGTCACAAAGTTGTTGTGAAATCTATATTCGCTTTGATGCTCTCAAGGTATCCTTCAATAGGAAAAATTCTTTGGCGCATTTCTTTTTAAACTCCTTTATATATCTAAGCAGTGTCTCTATAACCTTCTTATTTGCCCTCTGCTTGAATCCTCACTGTGTCGTGTGTAGTGCCTTCAGCTTCTATTTCGTAGTTTGGGAGAGCCGACTAGCCTCAACTTCCCATGGTTTCATTCTCTTTGTAAGTAGCTTCTCCTTCCTGCAAAACTCATCAGCATGTTCCTGTAACAATTTACCCTATTGGAGACGGGTAAGTTGTTGCATTGGTGCTAAGGTCTTCGTAGTGACCTTAATTTGATCCATTTGTTCTAGCTTCTCACACACTTTGGCCTTGTTGACGGGAAAAATTGTCCCGACCAACAGCAGGGGATCTCCCCGGTAAAAGGTCCCAATTAGACCTTGAACCATTTGGATTAGGGATCCTGTCCGGGGTGTGGGTCTGGCTACCACTGATTTATCCCTTGCTTAGGGTCTCGATTAAACTCTATAAAACAGTGGATACACACCTAATCAACTGATACAAGACATATGATTGATGCATTAAATGTACATAAGACACTATGAGTAGTAAAAGGTCCCAATTAGACCTTGAACCGTTTGGATTAGGGACCCCGTTCGGGGTGTGGGTCTGGCTACCACTGATTTCTCCTTTGCTTAGGGTCTCGATTAAACTCTATAAAACAGTGGATACACACCTACTCATTTGATACAAGACATATGATTGATGCATTAAATGTACATAAGACACTATGAGTAGCAAAAGAAAATAATAAAGCATGAAGACCGAAGGAAGTGTTGTTAGCAACACTTCATTAGGTTCATGCTTGTAAGTTGTTCTGACCATGAAAGAAACATTTCCTCATGGCGAGAACACCCTTCACTTCCTAAAGGTTTTAAATGATAACACAAATGCAGATAAACAAAGTCATCAACATTCGCTAAGAAGGTGAAATAAACTCAACCACCATTAACATACTCAGAAAACGGTTATGTAACTATGATGTGAGTTAAAGATACAGTTCCCTTAACCTAAATATTTTCAGAAACTGAAAATATAATACTCAACAGTGCTCATACATGAAACAACACTAGATTCACAAAGGGATTTTTCAAAATGCTTCTATTCCTCATTAAATGTATAATCTACTGGTAATACAATGTACTCAGCTCGAGTCCCAAACAAAAGATCCACCTACAAGCTCCCGAAGAAGTATTTATAATACAAAACCTGCCCTTTGGGCTTCCTTTACCTTTCATCTTCCTAATTGTTGGGTTACCTTTCGACCCAGTCTGTTCTGCGACCTGCGACCTGACTGGGTTTTGCGACCTTGCGACCCAGTCGCTGGGTCGCTGGGTCGCGCCATCGGGCATTTGATAGTGGATGCGACTTAGCGACCCGGTGACCCTTGCGGCTTGTGACCTTTTGGAACTTGCGACCCGCGACCTCAAGAAAATCTGTGACTTGCGACCTTGGTCAATCTGCGACCTTGCACCATCCACGACCTGCGACCTGCGACCTCGGCAGATCTGCGACCTGCGACCTTGGGCAGATCAGTAACTTGTAGCCTCCTTTCAGTGGACGGGGCCAGGTGCCTTTGAACTTGAAGTGAGTTCTTTAGAGGTTCGCCAGCATCTACTTGTTTTGAAAAGGTCCCCTTGTTTGCTAGGGACAACCTTGGGTCTTTTGTGCAAACAGAAAGGTTATTCCTGCAATACAATAACACAGGTCATATGTTTTCATGATTGAATAATAATAATGCTAAGGGAATTTTAATCAATTGTAAGAATGACAATAATAACTTAGACCCCTGTGTGGTCAAGACTTTGTCATCAGAGAGAATGGCATGTGTAGGCCATCTCTGTGCCTCTTTAATCACTATAATTTCCATTGGTATGGCTATGGACTGAGTGCCAAATGCAGATCTGTAGCTTAACTTGTTTTGATAGCTGTTACCATTTATGGAACACCGCTTCTTCCATGCCCATAGTGGTTTAGGGTTAACATTGCACTTACTCCCGTTATAATGCAACGTACTTCAAACTAGGGTTTATTTGGCCAACGCAGGTGCCACTTAAATTTCTCGACTCACCAGTTTTAAAGCTACTGGTACCCTTGATCTTATCATCAGCGGCAAAATTGTTCTCTAAATTTTCCTTGGAGATTAGGGAGCAAAGGTTTTCGTCCAGCCCCTTCTCGTGACCCTATATTGAAGTTGGGCAGCAACACCTTGGCTTCTTGATCTGGCATCAGAGATCTTTAGCCAGAGAAGTAAGACGCTCATGAAATCTTCCCACGAGCTAGTCAGTTGATCACCAAGTCGCATCTTCATTGGCTGCATGGATCTGCGACTTAGCGACTCAAAGGGCTGAGACTTTATAAGGGTCGCAGGTCACAACTATCACCAAGTCGCAACCTTCATCGGCTTCATGGACCCAGCGACTCAAGGTTCGCGTGACTTGATTTCTGCTTGGGATGAGACTTTATAAGGGTCGCAGGTCGCAATTATCACCAATTCGCAACCTTCATCGGCTTCATGGATCTGCGACCCAGCGACTCAAGGGTCACGCAACTTGATCTCTGCTTGGGCTGAGACTTTATAAGGGTTGCAGGGTCGCTAAAACCATTAAGTCTCATTTTTCGCTTGCCTCATAGGTCTACGACTGAGTTGAACTGCATCGACTGCGACCTCATGGTGAGGGAGATCGAACAAAAACTACTTGCAGAAACGTGTCGATACTTTCGAACTCGAGAAGTGAGAGCTTGCAAAATTCGGCGTTGTATTTTCACGTTCTGATTTGGGCTAGGGTGCAGAGCTCGGACATATTTTCAAATCTCAGAGCATATCGAACCACTCACTCCCTTAATTCTGTTTTCTGCCAGTCATACAGCTTTTTCGGCGCACCACCCTCGAGGCTACTTAGTCATATAAGGAAACCATATTTTATGCCTTGCATGGAGTCGACTTCCAAAATGTAATGTGCAAAGCATGCGAATTTATTTTTATTGTTTCCATCCTTACAGAATCGCTTCAAGTGCACGGTCTTTTACGGTGGCTACCATGTAGATTTCGAGACAAACAAGTTGTAGATTCATCCTTGCGGATGCGTTGTCAGTGTATATTAATAGTAATTTTACCAGTCTCCGCAAAACCAGCTGTGTTAAGATTTTTTGATGGATTATAGTTCCACACCTATTACCGAACCTGGTGTTAAACTGACTCACTTCCTCCATCCAAGCCGTGACTCTGCACTGTTTGCAATGTAGGTGATGGTTCGTTAAAATATTTTGATCCTTGCTTTGAACGTAAATTTTTTTTACCAGGGACTAAAACTTCGGCATAGAATATTCAAGCCAATCGAAGCGTTCCTTGTGTGCTTTTGCTCGGCGGTATTATATGGTTTCGAAAACATATGTGATTGCGCCTTGGTTTTAAAAATACAACGTAAGCTTGGTCTGTTGAACGCGCGCCCACTTATAATGTTTGCACATAGCTCTACATAAATGCTCGATGGTTGTTGTATCACGCTGTCATATGTCTATTATAGGGTTCCGTTTCACGTTCAAACATCAATTTGGCCATCATATGTATATGCTCTACGCAGCTTTTGACCAATATATATATATATATATTGCAATTGTTTATTCCGGATTGAAACTTCAGCATGAAATAATTTTGGCCAATCGAAATATTTACACCCCATGCAACGTGCCCATGCGCCACGTTTCCAACGTAACATTGACTGCTACATACATCTGTTCCATGTGGATTGAAACTGCATCATCAAACTGTTTGAGCCCATTTGTAAATGTCCGTAGTTTCTCTACACCATCGCGCCATAGCTATTACAGCATGCCACTGCAGGTTTTTTTCCACTATTTCGTTCCATGTTAAACACAGCTTTGGACGACTATGTATCCACCATCGAAACGTTGGACTCCATGTTTAAAAACGCCTTTTGACCAAATATTTTATATCTTCTCTAAAGAATAAACTTCACCCCATGCTTTAAATATAAGTTTGGGTCACTATATAATATATCTGCTCCATTTTACCAAGGTTGAAAAGTTGACCGTTGAAACCTTTGTGCTCATTTGTAATGTTTATACGATCTCTCCTTTAATCTTATATGGTTGGAAAACATATTGTTTTGGCACCCTTTGAAACAAGGTTGTAGCATACCGTATATCGCACCATGACATATGGATCACCCTATATATATTTTGCTCAAAACCTTTTTCACATAGTTTGGAAAACTTCGGCCTAAAGGTATTTTGAGCCCAATCGTAATGTCTTTCGTATAGTTTTTTATATAACTTCGCCCCTCCAATATTATGTGGCTGGGAACCATATGTGTTTGCGCCCCAGCTTAATGTTTTGAAATGTCACCTTGGTCCATCGAAAGTGCACCTGCCATGTAGATTAGGTTTAACAAACATGCTTCCCTTCCTCAATTTGTTAGAATTGTCAACACAACTCAAAATCATTGTCAGTTCAGAAGAATGGCCTTTTATAGGATTTGTACAATCTCCAAAGACAAAATGTACCTCGCCATTATCAGATGTATCTTGAGCAGCTAAAGACTTATAACCAAGAGCTTCCTTCTATGTTGTCATGATGGGTCAGCTTCGTGCAGGCCATACATTATTATGGACCTCAGATTTCCACCTGCTATACTATCCGATCTATGTGCTTTTGGATCGACATCATCATGGCTAATCACATTGTGACCAAGCTGCAATTTTCTGTGGGCCCTTTGCATAATCACCTCCTCGACTTTGTTTAATTCTTATTGCCAAAACATGATGCATCTGACCAACGCGATGAGCACACTGTAATTCTTTCTTGTCAAGTCGTGGATTCCAGTCCTTCTTCAAATGACTCTGGCTCGAATCCATTGAAAAGATAAGAATGGTTACATGTCTTTCGCAGTTGTACCACAATATTTTGTAAAGATTGATGCTGAGTGCCTGAACCACTTGTTTGAAGTTGGGACACTCTTGATGCAATATAGATACATAAATTTTCTTCTGAAGTAGGACCAATGGAGCCAGTACTATAACCCCAGGTAGTGGTGGCAATGCAAGAGTTCCATTCTTGACAAGTAATGCTTTTGCACGCCAAAGCATGAAAGCAGGCACAATATATCTTAACAACTTGAACTGTTTGCAACAAAAGGGCCACGGGCATTTCCGTTGATCTTTCAAGTAAGCCAATAAACTTATATCCTACAATGTGTTCCCAAGTCCCATTGTGACTACAAGTTCCCTTGACTGGCGCGGTCTTATTTCCTGCGTACATGCGATAGATGTCCTCCACTTCTCATGTTTCAAGTCGTACTGCTCTTATCCTTTTCATCGGTGTGGTGACGACATTTATGAGTATATCACCCGTGGGATCGACCTGTATGTAACATTATACACCAATTAGTTTACAGTTACGTTTTAAAGAATGGTGCCCCCAAAATGATAAAGATTAGAATATGAGCTCGGCGAAATGCTAAAACAAAGTGCCTGGACAATCCATGATGCAAGCGCTCTTAATGTAAATACACACAAGTTTACTGTCGAATGTATGTATGGTGATCCTTTGCACATGGTGTGATTGCAACAACAACGCCTGATCATGAGGGCGAGACAACTCATGAGGGGTTGGGGATAGGTCGCTAGGATGTCACTGGCTACAGGTTCGGTGAAAGACGTTAACGACAAAGCGAGCGGAGGGGGACCCGAAATTTTAAATATACCCAAACTTTTGGGTGGTGTTGTAGCGACTACAGCAGGCCTGTATCTTTTGCAACTGAGGGTCCTCCTGTAGTGAGGCCCATACATAAAGAACTTCCCCAAAGACATGCACACACTCCTGTATGTGGGACTCGACCTATTCTGATGCAACTTTCAGCTCTGATGTGTGCTGCTCCTGGACTTCTACTAGAGTGGCAGGTTGCAATTGCATTTTCAACTCAACTATCTTCATTTACATTTCCAAGTGCACTTCGTCAACCGTGGCCTTAGATTCCTTAACTGCGGTGGCCAGCTTGGCCACTTTCTCTTCTTGCGCAACTGTAGCCTAAATCTGGAGATTTGGTAGTGTGTTGCATGCTTTAGAGATAGCCTCCTCCAACTTATGTCGTTTTTATGCCTTAGTATCTCAATCTTGGAAAAAAAGCTGCTTTTCCTCAGCCATCATGAGGGCACGTTGTTTTCATATCTTCAACTCGTTGTCGATTCCCTGGTGGAATTCATGCAAGGACTACAGCGATAGTGCAAAAAGATTCAATTTTGTATTCTATCAGTGGGCCACCTTCCTGAGCTACTCCGTCGTGTCAAAAATCAGTGAACCTGTAGCGATATTCATCATGCAGGTATTAGGTGTTAGCACAAATTCTTGCATAGTTGTTGTTGTGTCGGCACGTGCTCTTCTTGGTTGAACCATCCTCACTTATAATCTTCTCACACTGTCCTGAACAATGCTCATCTATACCTACAAGTCTTGCAAGCCCTAGTGAACATCTGCTAGCACTTTCTTATATTGTTCTTCAATACTGCCCCATAAGTGCTCAATGGCTTGCTTCACGGTATCCCCAATTTCATCAAAGTCCCCTTCAATAAGGAACATGGATTCAAGGCTAGTGGACTTATTAGACTTCGCCTTCTTTCACATGCCGCCCTTATGTGGTTGTCTTCGCTTGGTGGTAAAAGGAGAATTTGGATCTGTGCTAAGATCACTGTGAATAATATCATCCCCTCCTATTTCCATAATATATGTATCTGGTTCTTTCTCAGTCACGAATGTGACATTCATGTCATTATTTCCTCTTAGCTTAGTGTACCTCACCCCATTTTTTCCTGCATGATTTGTGCCTTCAGGGAGAAAAGTTAACCAATCACTCGGCCAGTGGTTTATTATGGCCTCCACATATTCTTCCTCGACTAGGTACGACAACTCGTACCAGGCCCTAGTGAGGTCCTTCTTCATTTGGATGTGTATATCATGGAATCCCACTTTGAACTCCACTACTTTTCAATATTTCTCCACAATTCTTGGTGATAACCAAGGCTTTGGGTTAATCAATGTCCGCAAGCTCATCTCAAATCCTACCCAAAACAATTTATTATGCATAACCCTCAATGGCTCTATTGAATTCCATAGTGAAGCATATATGCCTGCTTTTCATAGATCGATATCTGCGGTGTTGTACTACGACTCCTCGGGTTCTCTCCACTCCACCAATGCAATGAGAAGCAAAATCCACATGAAATGGAACTTATTGCCTTATTCTTTTGCTACTCTACAATCGACGAGGAACTCAACACATAAGTAACATGCCCGGTTATAGACTATGCCCATGGGGCACTCCACAAATAAAGCTATGACATGTGCGGAAGTCTCCTCTCCAAGACTTTTCCTCATAATATTCCCTGCAAGAATGTGTGCAAAGAAGCACACAATTCTATAAGAAATGGATTTAATTAAATAACCTTGGTTTCCCTTGGTCAGCTCATAGTCATTCTTCATCTTATCTGTGAGTTTCTTATCTTGGCTTTTTCCCACAAAATCCTTCGTGGGGTCCAACCCAAGGCAAGGAAGGGTCGTAATTCTCCTTATGAGCATCTCAGTAATGGGGATCTTCTTCCCCATCCACAAATAGTCATCATGCACTAAGGCCAACAATTGGCGCACATGAATAGTGTTGATATTACTGCACCCGTAGTGTGGTACATATAGCATATTGAGTGTCCTAGCCTCCTGGATACCCTTAACCCATTTCATTGGCTCCAATCATGTTATTCCTTCTTTATAGGCATGTTGGCACAAATATCTGTTGGGCCAAACTGTGGGTATATTCTTTGATCATTAAAATCCTAATATTCCATTCTACGCTGAGGCACCTTGGCCAGTAACTCTCCTTCCATCGACACCTCATCTGGAATCAATGGTGTAGACACCTTGTGCTTCACTACGTTGGGGTCTTTCACCAGCTTCTTATCCTCTAGCTTCCATGGAGGAATATATGGAGGCAGCCTAGAGATATGCTCAACCTCCTTAACATCAATCTCTTCTAGACTTATTCTACTTCGTTGTCATCCAATTCTATTTCCATGGCCTTTTCTACTGATCCCGAGCACCCTGACTCCCTTGTTCCTTCAGGTTTTTCTTATGGAATGACTACCTTAGGATTGGTTTCTTAGGATTCATAGACAGTGCTACGCCTGCAGTTGTCTTCCCTCTAGGCGACCTTGACCCTGTGGTTGTAACTGGTGGTGTGGACGTCATGGTGTGATCTACTCCTGGTATGAATGTGTGGTTGATCCCTGCCTTGATCAAGGTCTCTCTAAACGTTTTGAAACTATATTCCGACATGCAACAACTCACTCAGCTTTCTTGAAGACAACAACTCTCAATTCCAACACTTGGCACGCAAAGTGTTCGAATGGGAAGCAAGATCCCTTCTTTATAGAAATTTTTGAATTCAAATTGCATCATCACTTTTAGATAATCCTCATAAATGCCAATTTGGTGGAAAATCCACCCAGATACTCTCATTTATTTCATCCCTCCCACTCCTTTTAATGGCAAAGTCATTTTCCAATCAAATTTTACTGCTCCAATGGTCATATTTTGGACGAACTCCACGATAATCACCCCCTTAGTGAAGTCCTACCTTGGCGCAGTAAACTCTTACTGTGCCTTCCCTCAAACTATTGCATAGTACTGTGACTATGATGAAGCCACACCCCAACAGAATCCTTACGTGTCTGCTACCAACATATCTCCTCCCCCAACACAAGCTTGTTGGTTGGTTCTGGCCAATCATGTTGTACCATCATCCTTGGTTCCTTGGTAATGTGAAGTACTCCTCTTGTCGCTTCTTGAAGGGCCTCATTAATGCACTCCCAACACTTACCGAAGCTATGTGTTAATAAGAACCCATCTATCATCTCATCCCAATCCACGGCTCTATGGTGCAACTTTGTCTCAAGATACCATTGTTGAGGTATTGTATCCAAGGAATGAAAGAACATGCACACCTATTTTATCTGAGGTTCAGTGCCCCAAGATTTATTCTAGGGATTCAAGTGCTCACGAGGAACCTTCTCACCATCATACTTCTCCACGATCTTCATATCAACCTAACTAAATCTCTGCCTTATCAACTTGCAAAACTCCTTCCATCCTCCAAAATTTTCCATGTGTGCACCCCATCATCAAACTGAAGTATACCTAAATGTGAAATCCAAAACTTCGTATCTCTGGTCCACTGGTACCTTCTTCTCAAATTCCTCCAAAAATAAGACAACATTCCCCGTTCCATCATAAAAATGAAATTCACGCTCTTTCTATCTGACACAACGCAAGGATTCGGTAACCCTGTTACAACGTTTAGTGGTTACTCCATGCAAACTATTCTGCCAATGCTCCAACTCTTCATCAAAATCTAAAACGCATGAACTATCACACTCCCAACAAATTCTACCATCCATTATGGGATATATCTAGTCTTCATCATGTGCAGTAATCTTATATATCCGATCAAAATAGACATCCCCATACTCATGATGGACAAGCTCTATATAGCACGCACCTTTAGATGGATCTAATGGAACAACAACTCGGGTACCATTATTTTCAAAGATCATCTGCCTCTTCTTCAAGTTGATTATAGCATCCATGTCATAAGCCCAGTCAAATCCCAACATTGCGAGATATGGATTACTATCATTAATGATCTCTATCACATTGAATTCGACCAACACGCTAGCTCCATCAATATCTATTTTAATCCCCTGCAGTCACCGTATAGGAATGATATCTTGTTGATTTTCCATCTTCAACTGAATTGGTGACCATTACAGCTTAGGCCTTCCCATCCGCTCCCATGTATGTCTTGGCAGAAAGTTGGCATTTGATCCTAGATCCAGAATGACTTGATCCATATCATAATCTCTGATCTGTGCAGTCAACCGCATCTCCCAACCAGTTCTCTTCGTGTTCTTGTATACATTGTTTACTGCATGTTGTTCCAGCTACGACCTTTCCTTTCTAGAGCAATTATCTAACATCTCCTGCAGTCCCCCTACAGCGCTCTGGTCCCTCAGCAATTTCATACACGTCTATAAGAATGATGCCAAGTGATCAGAACTGGATCATGGACCAAAATGTAACTAAAAATTAATTTTTTTTGGAAGTGTACCAAACTTGAGAGACCGGAAAATTCTCGTCGTTGCAATTCAGGTGCCGCAAACGGTTCGAAAAACCGACATCATATGAAGAAGTTATTGCAGTTTGAAAAGTCTAGTAAACTGCAAAAACTGGACTTTGACCAAGTTTGACTTGGAAATTGAGAAAATTAAAAAGATAATATTCCTAGACTATTCCCCAAAATATTCCTTATGGTCCAATGTGCACTTGACAAGTGGCAACCAAAGATTGGGCTACTGGTTGACTTTTTGAGTTTGGACCAATAGAAGGCTACAACGTGGCAAGCCCGGAGGCTGCCACGTGGTAGGCCTAGAGGCCTCCATGTGGCCCCGGTTGGTGTTATAAAATTTATTTGGAGCTAGAAATAATTTACCACCCGACCTCTCATCCGCTAGTCCACCCCCATGCCATCACGCCACATGGTGTTACTTAACATCATATGAATAGTGGTTATATTTATTGTTTTCATGTTTTTGCGTTGGGGGTTTGGAAGGCTAGCCCCAAAGGGCCAGCCCCCCAATGCGCCTAGGCGCCAGAAGCCAAGGGCTAAGCCTACCCGCCGAAAATTTCGCGTATGGTGAGACCTATCACATAACAAAGGTTTTAAGACCGTAAAATGTGTAGTTATATTGCCAACGGTTATGGCTAACAAACCACAAAACTTTGGGTCACATGTCGATCATTGGAAATTAATTTTAATAGTTATTCTAGAAGTATTTTTGGAGTGGGTGTTCCAATTTTGGAAAAAGCTCCAGTTTAACTTCAGTTATGTCCAGTCCTCCACTTTTAGTGGAGCTTCTTTAGGGGACACTAGGAAAAATTGGTTTTGGCTCTATCTTGAGCAATGGTGAACCAAATTTAGAGTGCCAATAGTCAATTTCAACTATATCCAGCATTACAGAATCAATGGACTAGGTTTCAAAGCCACCCTATAGCTATAAGTAGGATTTTTTTCATTAGTGAAGTTCAAGGGGCCACTAGGACCACCAAGGGGCAGCAACAGTTTGAGGCCTAGCCAGGAGACCTAGAGGTATTTTTCAACAATACAATAGTAAAATTTGGATATTTCAGATGTTATGAATTTAATGAGATGGTTTTCAAAGCCTGTAGAGAAATTTTGAAGGCGAAGAAGCTTCAGTAAAGTTCCAAGGGCCATTAGTGCCAGCTTTTGCCAGCAACATTTCAGGGCCTAGCCAGAGCATCTAGAGACCATATAGCGAACCAATAGTCTTTCCTAACTTTAAATAGAATTTTGAATTCATTGATGGAGGTTTCAAAAGCTTTTTAGGACTTATAGAGGTCAAAAACCCATCAGAGAAGTTTTCATTGACCCGAGTGCCAGGGGGTGTCGACAGGTGTTGGAGGCGAAACTGGAGCAACCAGAGGCCATTTTCTGCAAATGAATAGTCTATCTTGACTACTTCATACATTTTGAAAATAATGATTTTTTTTCCAGAGCATTTTGATGGCTTCTAGAGCTTGAGAAGCTGAAAGGAAGTTTTGGGCAGCCTTGGGAAAATCATGGAGGAAGGCCTAGTTTAGGGATGAAGTGCTCATTTTGAGCAAATTATCAATCTATATTTGGTGCCCAATAGGTGCTAGAGATAGTAGGTGTATTTTTAGGGACAGAAATAGAATTTTTAATGAGTTTTTGTCAAGGAGAATCTCAGTGTATCTCAGTGCACCGATAGAAGGAATCGTGTCTAAGGGAGTGTAAAGTTGTTTGCAGAGTGATGAAAGCCATAAGAGGGATATATATGGTATTCTCAACCCTTTGGATCAGTTCAATATCCATTTGAGTTAATTGTGGAACTTGTAAAATAAACTTAACCATAATCCCAAAGAGCCAAGTCAAGATGACAAAGCTCAAAGGAGACGTAGCCAACGATATTCGGGTGAACTCATAGATAAATTTTTCTTTTGTGTGTGAATTTTTTATTGCTGCATTATGTTTCTGTTATACATGCTAAATTACAGCAAGAACAAATAGACATAAGACACTTAAACAAATAAAAATCATACACATCTTTCAAGAATAAATTTCGCAAATTGTAAAGTATAAGCTACATCATTTATTTGTTTAACTGAATGGGAGGTTCTTGAGAAACATAACAAGTTATCTAGACCATTTTCAGAGCAGGTCATATCAGAGCACTTGGTTGCTTGATTGACATAACAATAGCTTGCTTGTATAGCTTGAAAGGTGTTTAAATAGTTCAAAATATTGATTGTTTACTGTTTGAAAACTGACTGTTGTTTGAGTTTGTTGGAGGTGAAGGGAAAGCTACTGATAGCTAAGTATAGGAGAGGAAAATAAGGAAGAAAAGGGTGAAGTTATCTTCCTTACCAAAAGCACCTCAAGGCCATCCTTGAAGAACAAATCCTTTTGTCAATTATTTGTTGTTTGGCTGCATGAATAAGAGTTTGTCTCTACAGCCTTTTTGTTCAAAAGCCTTGTCATTTGTTTTGAAAGCTTTGTGAACTTTGTTGAAGTTATTTTTGTTCATTGACATAATAATGAAAACTTATTCAAGTGAGGTTTCCAAATCCTCCTCCTTCACAAGATTCTTCTATGAATACATGAAGCGTGACTTCTGTTATCTCTCCGTAATTTCTCAAGGCTAAAGAAAGAAATCACCGAGGTAACCACAAACCTACTTTGGATTTTAGGATCTAGCCATCCTAAACTTAGAGAGGGCTCTCTCTGTATGATTTAGCTTTATTTGAAATAGATATCAGGCTAGTTAATAAGTACAGAGTTGGTTTTTAAAATTTTTTTGGTTGGAAATGCAGAGGAATGCCAATGGGAAATGGAGTCAAAGAGGTTTGGGTGATCAATTTGCAGAAGTACCAAGATTAAGTGGAACAGGGAAAGATAGACATTTATACTAGATCCTTTACATTTGGATGGTGAAAATGGTTTCAATTGGGATGAGAGAGAAATTAAGGGTTTTCAGATCCGAATATCAAATGAGAGAACAGAATCGGGAAAAGAGGGCAATGAAGGATCCTCTAAACCGGATAATGAAAGAGGTCAATCGAAATCAGGGAGAAATGAAGAATTCCCTAATATAAATATCAGAAGAAAAAATGTAGATTACTAACAGTTAAAGGCAGATTGTATGATCTCAATAGATTCTGCAGTAATAATCCTATTAGACAATTCAGAATTAAGAAAACAATAAAATGGAAACAAAGAAAAGCACATATACAATGAGGAAAACTTCACCAATAGATATGGCACATGAATCCTGAAAAAACTACTCTTTTATTAATGAAAATATTCACTTGAACTTAGTGTACTGCATCACCCTAAATGGTGAGGTTCCTGGTTACAAAATCCAACCTTTATTACTTCAAATGATGAAGTATTTATACAAATTCTGAACTGAAATATCTTGAAAAAATATCAAGATTTCTTACAAATATCTCCAACTGTATTACATAAATATAACTCAAACATAGGACATTCAAAACTAATGAATCTACTTGGCGCTATCCTTGTGGATTTCTGCTAACAAAGAAGAGAAATTCAAATTTGATAGCAATTATTATTTGATGAGGTGGCATCATATTCACTAATTGTCTTTGAGCTTTTTCCTCTCGAAATTTTGAAAACTAGGGTCTAGAAATCCCTTTCTATATCTCAATATGAGATAGATATGTAAAAAGTGAAAGATTTTATTATAGATAAATATTTTTTTGAGATAAACCTCTCTCAGTTTCATAAAATTCCACTCCAGTTGTTCACAATAAACTCTGCAAAAAGATGTGTAAAACATAACTTTGCACAACCCAAAAAATAAGCTGTGAAGATGTGCATGTATCTCTTATTATATAATACCTGTGCATAAAGTGAGATAGGTTTTTGTAGGTTGGAATCTTAGAAACATAAGCCTCCTCCATTGTTGCAAGATTCATTTCTTACTGGCCACATTATTCTCTGCAAATGATGACTAAACAAAAATTTTATGTAAAAGGTGTTTTCAAATATTGTTTAAAATTTCCAAAACCTTAATAGCTGTTAGAAAAGTGAGAGGTTTTTGTATATGAGGATGTTAGAAACAAAAACCTCTTTCATATTTTGAAAATTCTTTCTCATCTATTTGTTTCTTCCATTTGTCTTCTTTCACCTGTATGTAATCTTCTGTTGAGTAAAAGTGTTGCGAAAAATACTGAGAGGAGAGGGGGGGGGGGGGGTGAATCAGTATTTAGTGTTTACTTAAAACTTATTAATTTTTCTTTATCCTAAACCCATACGCTACTTTACTAAACCCAACTCGCGTATACACACGGATATATTTAAGAAAACTTGTGTATGACTACAGATCTTATTATGCATTTAATTCTTTACTTAGATCATTGCATCATTCATTCATCAGATGTTTAGTAAAAAGTAAGCATGTGCAGTAATAACAGAATAAACCATCACACATGAACACTAGGATTTAAGGTGGAAACCCAATTCGGGAGAAAACCACCGTTGTCGTCGTCTCTGTCTTCAATATTTATTATAATGAAAACTTCTTACAACCATGTACTGGCACAGACTCATACCAGAATGCAGGAACCCACCTGCAGAAGGCTACAACCTTCTATCGTTTACCAACCTCTCCTGGAAGGGAGCTACAACCCCCTGCTCTCATTTACCAGCCTCTCCTGGAAGGGAGCTACAACCCCCTGCTCTCGTTTACCAGCCTCTCCTAGAAGGGAGCTACTACCCCCTGCTCTCGTTTACCAGCTACCACTGGAAGGGACCTACAACCCCCTCACTGAAGGCTTCGACCCTCAACACCATTGCGGACCACGTTTCATCAATTTTCATACTGGATCCATCAGCTTCCATACAACATACCTTGTAGGCCTCTTTTTATCAAATTTTTAGACTGGACCCACTCCACACATTTAAGCTCAACATACATCAAACTGAAACTTATAAACCCATCAATTCATTCATTGAATCATCAACTAATCAACCAACAACTTGATCTTTAATCAACATAATCATCAGCATAATCAACATTCAAACAACCCAGATCTGTATGAATACATCATTGACAGATAGCAGTGAGACAACAAAACAGATCAGACAATTCATTCCACATACTTCAGCAAACCCTAGATTCTATATGCGCTTTTACTTCACTGAAACTGCGTACATACGTGCTTTCATAGAGACAAACCTGCGTATACTTCAGTGCATTTTATTGTTCAGAAACCCTGACTACCATACGCGCTTTGCTTTAAGAGGACCCGCGTATACACACGCTTTTCATGAAATGAACATGTGTATAGATCAGAAAATTTTCAGGACAGTGCAGCTCTTCAGATCAGATAAACAACTCAGATTTCATCCTTTACTTCAGCAAAGATTTGCGAGATCACAGATCTAAAAATTCCATAAATAGATCTAGAAAATACATAGCCATTTTAGATCTAGAGATCCCTCTTCATAATTTTCTTCATAGGTGCATTATTAATTCAGATCAATCAATGAACTGTTTCCCATTCCATGCAGATATACTTCAGAGTGAAGTATTCATTAAAGCCAAGAGCTATGTTGTGCCTTGCACTATGATCTTCTTCTCCTTATATAGATTTATCCTTTATCAATACCATGAGTCAAAACCACTCAAACGCTGATGGTATTCCTGGACGGGATCAAATAGATAATCCAACGCTCAATACAGTGTGCCAATACCATGGTAAATTCCCTTGGTTTTATAAATTTAGAGTGAAAATAGGCATACGCTACTTGGCACGTACTTTTCCGCGTACATACGCTACTTAGCCTTTACAAACCCACGTATGCTTTGTGACATACCATTTTCATCATTGCTCTGGCCCTTACAGGAAATCCTTTCCCCATTACATCTGAACTTCTCTGTAAATACATCAGATTTACATCATTAACAAATACGACAAGTCAGTTTCCATCAAGGACAACTTCATCAAGTAGGTTGCCATCAAGGACAACACTCTGCATCATATTTCCAACAATCTCCCCCTTTGGACTTGATGGCAACCATGATGGTGTTTGATCACCACAACAGATAGATACATTGAATATAACCATTATTCAAACACCATGATACTCTCCCCCTTTGACATCAAGGGCAAAGGGCGAATCAAAACCAAACAAGGTTTTTATTCTTTTG
This sequence comes from Pinus albicaulis, assembly GCA_034641835.2. Lineage (NCBI taxonomy): Eukaryota > Viridiplantae > Streptophyta > Pinopsida > Pinales > Pinaceae > Pinus > Pinus albicaulis. The sequence goes on along the minus strand of JAXQQM020089305.1, from coordinate 175,878 downwards.
TAGAAAGAAGAGCTCTGTAGATCTAATGTGCACTGAAGTTACCATGCTTGCGCCCCCTGAGTTCATGTTGAATATTCAAACATATTTTTCAATGAAGTACATGACTCTATGACCTTTCCTATCACCAAGGACTCATACTTACATCAATGATCCAACCAAGTGGATTTACATATGTGACTCAAGTACCCAATCAAGTGGGTTTACACATTTTGACTCAACTACCCAACCAAGTGGGTTTACAAATTTGAAGAAGTCCTTACATGACTGAATATAACAATTTACATCATAGGTCTTAACATAACCTTTTCATCAAATTAAAAATATGAATTTTTATAACCAATACCAAAAATACCTCAAGAGAGAGATCATATTTTAGAACCATCATAATGCCAACAATGCATTACTCTCAGCAAGGCTAATGCTCCCCTTGAAACTGTGCTCTTGTTCTTGAGCCATCTCACTATTTTCCTTAACTGAAAAGCATACGCTTCTGTCTCCATTGGAACTCACATGTATACGCGGCTTTAGTTCATGAAACCCGCTTATAGGAAGTGAAGTACAGAAAATTCACAACTCCACCTCCCCTTGAACTTATGCCACCTGTACCTGTCTTCTTTACATCAGATGCACTGTTAGAAATAAACATATCCAGAATTACCAAACCAACTATGAGAACCACCAAATATTTCTCCCCCTGTGATGATACATTATTGATTCCTATAATGTATCTCACATCACTTCTGCAGTCATTATGACAAGTAAGATTTAGAAGCGGATGACTGCAGTAGGGTCAATATTCCCTACGTTTTTGACCGGTCCTCCTTCCTTTTCCAGCTTTTCTTGAAATTTGTTATTGTGTGCTGGAAATTATCCAATTTCTCAGATCTATTCATCCTGCACTCTTTTTCTACATGTCCATACTTGTTACAAGAATAACATCTTGTGTGACCAGAAAATTAAGCATAGGGATCATAATGTGTTTTTCTATTCTTTCTTCTATTGCAATCAGCTGCTTTATGACCAAACTTGCTGCATGAAAAACAATATCCCTTAAAGAAACCTGAGTACCTTTCTGTGTAGAATCTGTTTGTTTGTGACTGAAACAATCTGCTTCTGCAATTGGCTACAACATGCCCATAATTATGAAATTTAAAGCATTCAACATTATTGATCAAAGGAGGGAATGATTTCTTTTGAGAGTTCATGATTGTCGGTTGACCTTCTGTTTCTTTCAACACTTCATATTTTGCATTGATATCCTTTAAATATTTAGCACTTCCTTGTGAACTAGATTCTCCTTTAACAGTTGCATGAAAACCAAAACCAAATTTAACAGAAGGAGACCTTTGACTACTAAGAATATTGTCCAGAATCTTAGTACTATCTTGAAACCTCAAGAGTTTATCTTTTTCTTCTAATTTACCTTTCAAAATATTTACCTCAACCTCCAATCTTTGGAATTGCTTCTTCATACTATCTTCGACCCTTCTTCCTTCTTCTACTTGATCATTCAATTTTAAAATCTCTTCTTTCAACCCATTTTCTTTTTCTTCAAAAGTTTGTAAAAGTTCTTCATTCTTCTTATTTGATTTTTCCAGATCTGTTTTGAGAGAGATGATTTCTGCTTTAAGTCCTTCACTGTGATTGGTTTCGTAATCGTACAACCTTTGATACTTTTTTATCTATTCATTCATTCTAGAGATCACATCTTTGTAGATAGATTCCTTCCTTTTAACTTGATCTTCATCATTGATCTTGAGATTTGCTTCTAGGCCCATATTGTTACTTTCACTATCTTCATCATTGCATGCACAAGAAAGTGAATCACAAGAACAACAATCAATACCTGTTTCATCTTATTCATTTTCTGTTGCACATGTTTTCTGAGGTATCTCCTTTCTTTGAGTAGCCTTCTTCTTTTTCTTCCTTGCCATGAGCACTTGCAGGTCTTGGTCAGAATATTCTTCATCCTCATTTGACATTTCATCGCTATCTTTATTTGTATAATAACTCTTTCCCTTTTCAAATTGTTTCCCTTTATCATGATTTTCTTCATAAGGACATTTAGCAACATAATGACCAACTCTTTCACAAGAAAAACACTTGAAGGGAAGCTTACCTCTGAATCTTCCAGTACCTGGTTGGAGTCTTCTCACAAAATTTTCTTCTTCTTCTTCTGATATATAACTTGATTCCTTGACAACTTCCTTTTCTTTTCCTTTTGCACATGCCTTAAAGGCAACTTCTCTGATTTGAGAGGGACCTTCTTTTCTCATTTCAAAAGTGGTTAGAATTCCATGTAGTTAAACAATAGTAAGAGTTTGCAGATCTTCCCTTTCTTCAATAGCTGATACTTTTGACTCAAATTTTGAAGTCAAAGATCTTAAGACTTTTTCCACCAAAGTAGTATCGGTTATGGTTTCACCCAAATTTCTCATACGATTTACAATATCATCTAGACGTAAAAAGAAACTGGCAATACTCTCATCACTATGCATCCTTAAATTTTCATATTCAATTCTGAGAGTTTGGAGTTTTGCATTTTTTACCTTTGTATCTCCTTCATAGCTTTGAATGATTTTGTCCCATATTTATTTTGTTGAATTTAGCTGCATCACTTTAACAAATTCAAATTCACACATGCTTCCTAATAAAACATTGACTGCTTTGGCATTGATTTCATATTTCTTCCTTTGTGCTGCATCAATAGGAATAATTGTCGGATACTGATAACCTTCTTCCACGATTGCCCATACTTCTGCACCAAGACTTTTCAAATATGCTTCTGTTCGTATCTTCCAGAATAATAGATTACTTCCATTGAATAGAGGTGGCCTTAGATAAATTATTCCTTCATGACTTCCCATTGCGATGGATCTCCTTCAAGCGATCAAGCTTCTGCAGAAGGACCTGCTCTGATTCCAATTGTTGGGAAAAATACTAAGAGGGGGGGGGGGGGGTGAATCAGTATTTAGTGTTGACTTAAAACTTTTTACTTTTTCTTTCTCCTAAACCCATACGCTACTTTACTAAACCCAACTCGTGTATACACGTGGATATCCTTAAGAAAACTTGTGTATGACTAAAGATCTTATTATGCATTTAATTATTTACTTAGATCATTGCATCATTCATTCATCAGGTGTTTAGTAAATAGTAAGCATGTGCAGTAATAACAGAATAAACCATCACACATGAACACTAGGATTTAAGGTGGAAACCCAATTCGGGAGAAAACCACCGTTGCCATCATCTCTGTCTTCAATATTTATTATAAAGAAAACTTCTTACAACCATGTACTGGCGCAGACTCATACCAGCACGCAGGAACCCACCTGCAGAAGGCTACAACCTTCTCTCGTTTACCAGCCTCTCCTGGAAGGGAGCTACAACCCCTTGCTCTCGTTTACCAGCCTCTCCTGGAAGGGAGTTACAACCCCCTGCTCTCATTTACCAGCCTCTCCTGGAAGGGAGCTACTACCCCCTGCTCTCATTTACCAGCTACCACTGGAAGGGAGCTACAACCCCCTCACTGAAGGATTCGACCCTCAACACCATTGCGGACCACGTTTCATCAATTTTCATACAGGATCCATCAGCTTCCATACAAAATACCTTGTAGGCCTCTTTTCATCAAATTTTCAGACTGGACCCACTCCACACATTTAAGCTCAACATACATCAAACTGAAACTTATAACCCCATCAATTCATTCATTGAATCATCAACTAATCAGCCAAAAACTTGATCTTTAATCAACATAATCAACAGCATAATCAACATTCAAACAACCCAGATCTGTATGAATACATCATTGACAGATAGCAGTGAGACAACAAAACAGATCAGACAATTCATTCCACATACTTCAGCAAACCCTAGATTCCATACGCGCTTTTACTTCACTGAAACTGCATACATACGTGCTTTCATAGAGACAAACCTGCATATACTTCAGTGCATTTTATTTTTCAGAAACCTTGACTTCCATACGCGCTTTGCTTTAAGCGGACCCGCGTATACACGTGCTTTTCATGGAACGAACATGCGTATAGATCAAAAAAAATTCAGGACTGTGAAACTCTTCAGATTAGATAAACAACTCAGATTTCATCCTTTACTTCAGCAAATATTCACCAGATCACATATCTAAACATTCCATAAACAGATCTAGAAAATACATAGCCATTTCAGATCTAGAGATCCCTCTTCATCATTTTCTTCATAGGTGCATTATTAATTCAGATCAATCAATGAACTGTTTCCCATTCCATGCAGATATACTTCAGAGTGAAGTATTCATTAAAGCCCAGACCTATGTTGTGCCTTGCACTATGATATTCTTCTCCTTATATAGATTTATCCTTTATCAATACCATGAGTCAAAACCACTCAACCGCTGATGGTATTCCTGGACGGGATCAAATAGATAATCCAGCGCTCAATACAGTGTGCCAATACCATGGTAAATTCCCTTGGTTTTATAAATTTAGAGCGCAAATAGGCATACGCTACTTGGCATGTACTTTTCCGCGTACATACGCTACTTAGCCTTTACAAACCCACGTATGCTTTGTGACATACCATTTTCATCATTGCTGTGGCCCTTACAGGAAATCCTTTCTCCATTACATCTGAACTGCTCTGTAAATACATCAGATTTACATCATTAACAAATAGGATAAGTCAGTTTCCATCAAGGAAAACTTCATCAAGTAGGTTGCCATCAACTTTATCAAGTAGTTTGCCATCAAGGACAACACTCTGCATCATATTGCCAACAAAAAGCCTTTCCTCTGTGTTAGAACATTACTGTCTCTGTGTAAATGAATTCTTTCTACTCTGTCTCTGATTTGATTTAATTTTATCTTAGTACACAAATTTCTGTTGAATGAAATCTTTTGAATTCAGATGCTGAGAGTCCAGAGTAAAAAGGTTTGGTGACTAGTATCCAAACTATTTGTCCAGGTCTTATATAATCACCTACAAAAATAAATCAATAGTTAATGAAACATAGTTTTTTTGAGAAGGGATCATGGCTTCTAGGCATGGGGAAAGATTGCAAAACGAGTTTGAACTGAAATGGATTTTCAATTCAGTGTTGGAAATGATATTGTTGTTTATGTAATTCAAAGAGAATTAAGAGAATGGCGGAATCTCATATTGTGGAAACTATGTGATTCTTATATTGTAGAGAGGTAGTTTTCGAACAATGATGGCTCTGTCACAAAGTAGGGTGCATACGTTAATCACAATAGAGGAGCAGACAGGTTTATCGCATGGGTGAAGAAAATAATCACAATAGTCTATTGCATGGTTCAAAAGGTGGTTTATCGCAATGGGCAAGAGAAACTGCTGGGTGGTTTTCACATGAGTGAAAGGTGGTAAGTGGTAAGGCTTGGATTGATGCGATTGAATACAGGAATGACAAGTGGCAAGGGGAGGAGGAAAAAAAGAACCTATTTCGCAAGGTCTCGTGGTGTTAACAGTCGAGCTATTGGGGATACGATAATGAATATTAGCCATTGGGTTAGCTAGTGTTGATCAGACGGTTGTTGAGGTTGAAAGCTATCAATGATGGTGGGGCCTGGAATTGGTATGCAGAGGGGATATATATATATATCTATATATATATATGTGTGTGTGTGTAGGTTTACAATAAAAATAGGAATCAATATTTTAATATAGTGGTGGGATTTAGTAAATATATGAAGTGAGAATGTTAATTTAATTTAACGGAGGGAAAGGCTTATTTAAATGAAATGGTTTAAATATATATATATATATATATATATATAACGGGAGTTAATTTAAACTATAGGGAAAAATAATAAAAGGGGGAGGAGAAATATATTTAGAATAGAATATGGGGGATATTAGAAATGTATGTATATAAAATAAACTATGGGTGGGAATTAGGAATGTTTTAGGGATGGATTAAATCAATATCAGGGGAAATCCAATATTATATGCTAATAAGTGAAAATTTATAGCGGGATAGGTTATAATGGAGTGAGCTCGACATATTTTAACCATTAAAACTATGCAAAAATTGGGTTTTGAGCTGAGAAAAATGGGTTTTAGGGAAGGGTAAATGGTTAAAATAAGGGGAAAAGGGATATTTTACAAGGGGGGAAATGTATTTAGAAAGGAAGTTAGTAAATGAAATGACCAATTTTCTGCCATGCATGCGTTGTGAAAACTTCTTTTACCTACCCATCATCTATCCTAACATTTTTCCTTCATTTAATTGGGTGCATTTGAGCTTGCAAACCCTTATTCATTTGTATTTTAAAACATCAAACTAACTAATTCTATCCTTATTTCTTCCAAGGGCTCAGATTAAGTTGTTGAGATCCTTATTTATTTTCTACCTAACTATTGATCTACCAAGACTAAACTGTTTGGCTAGATCTTTATTCTCTATCTAATAACATGAAATTTAAAACATGAGAGGTTAATATTAAGCTATTTCACCTTTGTGGATTGTGGCATTGTAACAAGCTGCACACAATAATTTTTTTGAAGGAGAAGTAAATAGTAGTGGCATTTGGATTTGCATCACTTTCTTGTTTTATTTTTATCTTCTTTTTTTTTAGGGTCCATTTTATATTCTTTTTGATATATTTTCCTTTAAGTCCTTTGATTTTTCTTTTAGGACTTTAACCCTCTTTACATTTTTTATTTTATTTTCTGATATGGGAAAAAAATTTGCAAAAATAAAAGTATGTACATATTACAAGACTAATCAAAGTAAATTCAAAATTATGAATCATATTATTATAGGATCCTAACAACTTCTACATCTTGAAGGACAAGGTACAGATTCTGAAGATAAAAGAGAAAGCACTGAACTTTGTGAGCAATTGTTTGCTATGAGGCAAGAGAAGGAAGAAAATTTTCAAAGATTGCATGATATGGAGATGCATCTCCATCAAGCCCAAGTGGTCTTAACCAAGAACATGCATGAATCAGAGGTAATTCACTCTAATTTGTCTTAAGTTTCCTCATCAGATAGATGTGTTGGTTCATTTGAAAACCAAACTAGAAGTATAGGGTCCAAGTTAATGTTTAAAATGGGCTTTGAAGGCAAGGGTTTAGGCAGGCATGCACAAGGCATGGTTGAACCTATTTTGGTTGAGGACCGACCTAAGAATTTTGGTCTTGGTTATGTGAAATCTAATGGCGAAGACTCCAAAGCCATGAAGGCATGTGAGGAAAATTCAAAGAGAACCTTTGTTCCAAGTTCTAATATACAAACATGTCAGTTTTTTTATCAAGTTGATTTCCATTGCTTTAAGCCTTTGTTTCAGCAAGAAGATTGTAGACATGCATCTTATGGCGAGCATGTGAGTTTGAATAGTTTTCAAGACAAGAACGATGATGTTAGTCTGCAAATGAAAGCTAGAACCTGTTAGGAATCTGTAATTAGCAAGATCGACAAAGTCTAATCACAGAAACAACGTCATTTCAACCAACTTTGGGATTCTAGGATCTAGCCCTCCTGAATCCGGAGAGGGATCTCTCCAATAAGTGCAAAGATGGGTTTGTCTTTGAAGTTTGGGGTAATGATATTATGCTATTTATGAAGGCCAAGGGTTTTGTTTGTTTTTGGATGGTTGAGCATGATTACTATTTGAGGTGGAAAATCCCAAATGCAAAGAGTTTCAAAGGTGAGAAGTTGCAAGAAATCAGAGTAAGCTTCGACCAAAAAGATAGGTAATTGCAGGTTTTAGTCCATTGGGCTATGGAGTCATAATAGGGTTTAATTGGGACAGCAAGAGGCAAGAATGGTCTTTGGGGCAAGTCATGTATGTCTAAGGATCTCTTTGAAGTTTTATTTATGGAATGAAATGATACAATAAGAAAGAGAAATAAACAGATGCAGAACAAAGACCAGCCCAGGATCTGATAAGTACTTTTAAACTAGTCAGCCTTTGACATAGACTCAAGAAAAACATAAAAGCAAACTAGGATATGGTAAGTACTTTTAAACTAGCCAGCCTTTGATACACTTTCAATAGAAAACACTTTAAAACAAAGGGAAACTTGAAGGCAACTTTTGGAGAAGAAACTAGCGGGTCGGACGCACCACAAATCCTCTCCTAGCTCTGCTTTACTTGGTTACTTTCAAGACAAACACAAATATAACACAGAATGGCCTAAGATCTAGTAAGTAATTTTAAACTAGCCAACTTTTAACACATTCCAAGGGAAACATCCAGATAGTTGTGGGAATAAAACTGGGACCAGGGCTCACCATATCTTCCTCAGTTCATCTTCACAAAACATATACTGAAAATAACATTTAAAAATAAATTTCAGCTAAGACAATAAGACGAGGGAACGCCAACATTTCTATGCTTAAATTGAATTAAATCATTCCTAAATAACACAGATTGGAAGAAAACATATAGATAAAGATTTTCAATCAGATAAGGTTACTGACGTACAGTAGGTCCTAACTCTATGCATGCTATTCTTTATAAGAGAATATGACACACAATGAAAACAGAAACAAAATAACAAGTTACAATTAGAGAAACATCACCGTCAACATAGACCAGGATCCCATAAATCAGCTTGTATTGATGCTCCAAACTAGTTACAGCTTTAAGTCCAATGCTTTAGTTTAGCAACCATCTACACATCTCAGCCTAACTTATCTATTACAAGCGGAGATCCAAGAGCCAATGAACACTATTTACAATCAAAAAATTAAGCTCAAGTGTATATCAAAGTTTTGCAACCAACAGTTTCTCATCTTTTATAGAAGTATTTATAGAAGAATGAGGAGGTGAGATCTGATAAAATATCTCCAATTACAATTAATACAAACTTAATGGCTTCTTGGCCTTTAAGGGGCTCAATGAAGAAACTTACAATAGGTGTCTTTTGTATTAAATGTTTTACAATAAGATTTAAGCTCGGTGGGAGCTTTTTTTGACCTTTGAGGCTCTGTGTGGCATCGAAGTAACTCTGCAGATGTTTTTTGCATTAAGTTTCCTTGTAGAAGTAACTTTCTGGCTACGCTGAGGTGAATAACTTCATTTAATCAATAACTTCGGCCTCTGATTGAGTACTTTGAGGCACAGGTGGCATTTTAGTAGCTGGGAGGAATCAATTTGCCTCAATTGTGGCGGTGGAGGGTTTCCTTTCGATAAAACACTTCAGATTTTCTTTAAATTGTGTTTTAAATTGGGGATTAGGCTTTTGATAAAAATTCTTAGCCGTGATCCCCACAAAATCTGTCTTTAATCCTCTGTTCTGATAAATTTTGGCCTTTTTCACTGATACTCTTTGACTGTCCCCGATTCATGATTTTTGCTGATGTACAGGGCTGTGCAGGGGAGATATTGTTGGCAATATGATGCAAAGTGTTGTCCTTGATGGCAACCTACTTGATAAAGATGATGGCAACCTACTTGATGAAGTTGTATTTGGATAACTATCTATTTGATGATGATCTAAATCTAATGTGAAGATTGCTGGCATGTGTTGTCTTTGATGGTAATCTACTTGATGAGATGAGAATTGGCTATATGATGTGATGAAGTTGTCTTTGGATAGCAACCTATTTGATGAAGTTGTTCTTGATGTAAACTGACTTGATGAGTTGCAACCTATGTGTCAAATATGTACAGATGATGTATCTACAGATCAGCTAAGGAATACAGAAGAAAGGAACTTCAGAAAGGGCCAGAGCAATGATGAATAAGACATGTCACTATGCATACGCGGGTTTGTTTAGGCGAAGTAGCGTATGTACACGGAAAAGTACGTGCTAAGTTGCGTATGCCTAATTGCGCTCTAAATTTGTAAAACCAGGGGACTTTACCATGGTATTGACCCATTGTATTGAGCGTTGGATTTTCTATTTGATCCCGTCCAGGAATACCATCAGAAGTGATGTGGTTTTGGCTCATGGTATTGACAAAGGCTAAATCTATATAAGGAGAAGAAAATCATTGTGAAAGGGGTGTGCAAGTGTCTGAGCTCTAATGAATACTTCACTTTGAAGTATATCTGTATGGAATGGGTAACAGTTGAATGATTGATCTGAACTAATGCACACATGAAGAAAATAATGAAGAGGGATCTCCAGATCTGAAATGTCTATGTATATTCTAAATCTGATGAAGAAATGTTTAGATCTGTGATCTAGCGAATCTTTGCTGAAGTGAAGGATGAATTCTGAGTTGTCTATCTGATCTGAAGAACTGCACAGTCCTGAAAAGTTACAAATCTATACACGGGTTCGCTTCATAAAAGGCGTGTATATACGTGGGTTAGATGAATGAAAAGCACGTATGAGCAGTCAGGGTTTTCTGAAGAATGCACACGCGGGTTGGTCTGCATGAAAGCGCGTATACACTCGACTTCAATGAATAAAAGTAGTGTATGATATTTGAATTAATGAAGTTCTGGGTTAAGTTTACATCTGCATATCTATTCTGAAGTCTGGGTTAGCTCTGATATTCTGGTTACAGTGGTCTCACTGTTCTGTATGAAGCAATGGGAAAAGTATGATTGTTGATAAGTGAAGGGTTGTGTTGAAGCTGTTTGATCCAGTTTGAAAATTGATGAAACGTGGTCTACAGTGGTGCTGAGGGGCGAAGCCTTCAGTCAGGGGGTTGTAGCTCCCTTCCAGGAGATGCTGGTAAACGAGAGCAGGGGGTCGTAGCTCCCTTCCAGGAGAGGCTGGTAAACGAGAGCAGGAGGTTGTAGCTCCCTTCTAGGAGAGGCTGGTAAACGAGAGAAGGTTGTAGCCTTCTGCAGGTGGGTGCCTGCGTGCTGGTATGAGTCTGCGCCAGTACATGGTTTTAAGAATTTTTCTTTATAATAAATATTGAAGACTGAGATGATGGTAACAGTGGTTTTCTTTCGAATTGGGTTTCCACCTAAAATCCTGGTGTTCATGTGTGTTGCTTATTATGTTCTTTCTGCACCTGTTTACTGTTTTCTAAAACATCTGATGAATGAATAATGCAATGATCTAAGTTAAGAATTAAATGCATAATTAGATCTCTGGACATACGCGAGTTCTGTAAAGGATATCCACGTATATACGCAAGTCGGCTTCAGGAAAGTAGCGTATGGGTTTTTAGAAAGGAAAAAGTAAAAAGTTTTATTGTCTGCACTAAATACTGATTCACCCCCCCCTCTCAGTATTTTTCCCAACAATTGGTATCAGAGCAGGTCCTTCTGAAAAAGCTTAGCCGCTAGAAGGAAGATCAAGCAAGATGAGCTATCAAGAAGGAACAACATCTATCAAGCCTCCGCTCTTTAATGGAAGCAATTTAATCTTCTGGAAAATGAGGATGAGATCCTTTCTTCAGTCTATGGGAGCAGATGTATGGGCCATTGTTGAACAAGGATATCAATATCCAGCTGCTACACCAACAGATCCAACTGAAAGGAAGAATTATGAATCAAATGCAAAAGTGGTCAATGCTATAACAGGAAGTCTAACTGAATCAGAATTTGTCAAAGTCATGTAGCTGAATACAACAAAAGAAATATGGGACAAAATCATTTTAAGTTATGAAGGTGATACAAAGGTAAAAAGTGAAAAACTCCAAACTCTCAGAATTGAATATGAAAATTTAAAGATGCATAGTGATGAGAGTATTGCCAGTTTCTTTTTACGTCTTGATGATGTTGTAAATCGTATGAAAAATCTGGGAGAAACAATAACCGAAGTTACTTTGGTTGAGAAAATTTTAAGATCACTAACGGCAAAATTTGAGTCAAAAGTTTCTGCTCTTGAAGAAAAATAGGATCTTCAAAATCTTAATGTGGTGCAACTTCATGGCATACTGACTGCATATGAAATGAGGAGAGGAGGACCATCTGAAGTCAAAGAAGTCATTTTTAGAGCTTCTACAAAAGGGAAAGAAGTACAATGGAGTGTAAAAACTCTGGTAAACTTGATAAATATATATATTATTGTTGATAAAAGATGAGATATGAGATATGATTACAATGGGGAATCACCGAGGCTTTAAATATAGCCTCATGGTGTCCCTTGGTGAAGAGGCATGATCTTTTATCATGCCCTTTCACTTAATAAAACCTAATATAACTATATCTAACTAAAAATTAATAAAATATACATAACATTGCTCCTCTCTTAAGATGCTTTGTCCTCAAAGCATACGTAATGATGGGTGTTGCTGGCGAAACGCTTCAGACTCCCAAGATGCTTCTTCAATGGGCAAGTCCTTCCACTTGATTAAATATTTCGTAATAACATGAGAGCGCAGCTTCTTATCACGGGTAGATAGGATACCTTCGGGCTCTAGAACGAGCTTGCCTTCATCATCCAAAATGGGAAGTGTTGTTTGGGGCAACTGATGGTTACCCAATGACTTTTTTAAGCAGGACACATGGAAAACATTGTGAACACGACTGGTATCGGGAAGGATCAACCCATAAGCGACTTGACTGATCTTTTTAATAATTTGATACGGACCATAAAACTTTGGAGCTAATTTATTTTTTCCTTTTTGTTTAAGGGACAACTGCTTGTATGGTTGAAGCTTGACAAAAACCCAGTCTCCAACTTCAAATGATCTCTCAGTGTGATTATGGTCAGCCTATTGCGTCATACGATTCTGTTCAATACTCAAATTTTCTTTTAGAATTTGGACGACCTTTTGGTGTTCTTCTAGTTGATTTTTTACTGCTGGCAAATTTGTTTGAACTGAAGAAAAATATTTCCACTTCGGAGGCTCATATCCATATAGAGCCTGGAACGGAGTCATTTTTGTCGATGTATGGTAAGTAGAATTATACCACCATTCGGCAAGATGCAACCATTGGACCCACTTATTTTGTTTCTCCGTAGCATAACACCGTAGGTAAGCTTCCAAAAATTTATTAACAACCTCTGTTTTCCCATCTGTTTGAGGGTGATAAGCCGAGCTCATGTTGAGGTAGGTTCCAACATGGTTGAACAATTCCTTCCAAAAGTTTCCTTTAAATTTGGCATCCCTGTCACTGACAATAACTTTCGGAAAGCCGTGTAGTTTATAAATATGTTTGCAGAATATCTCTGCAATTTGCTTTGTAGAGTCTGTTTTTTTAATAGCGATAAAGTGAGCATACTTAGTGAGTCTATCTACTACAACGAAGATCTTATCCTTTCCCTCCGATACAGGTAATCCTTCAATAAAATCCATCGATATTTCTTCCCATTTCTGAGCTGGAATATTTAAGGGATGAAGTAAGCCAGGTGTCATAATGTTTTCAGTTTTATTTCTTTGACACTTGTCACATTCTACAACATATTTTTGAATATCGTGACTCATACCCTTCCAGAAAAATGACTGACGTGCATTGTAGTAGGTTTTGAAATATCCTACATGCCCAGATGACATGGAATCATGTGATTCCTTGATTATTTTTTATATAAACTTGGATTTGGAGTTTAGATAAATTCTCCCTTTGTAACATAAGATATCGTTCTTCCACTCAAATTTTGAATTCCCTGGGAGATTATTGATTATAGCCAACATTTCTGGATCTTTGGCATACTCACTTCTAATCTCATTAAGCTATTCAGGCACAACAATCGAAACTGCAAGTAATGCTGATTCCTCATCTTTTCTGGACAGGGCATCCGCTACTACATTGTCTTTCCCTTTCTTGTGTAATATCTCCATGTCAAAAGCGGCAATCTTCTCGATCCATTTTTGTTGTTCTTCAGAGAGTGTTTTTTGCTGAAGTAGATACTGAAGACTGTTATGATCTGTTCGGTTGGAAAATTTACTCCCTAACAGATATTGTCTCCATTTGACCAATGCATGCATAATTGCGAGCATTTCCTTGTTGTATGTGGACTTGAGACACTCATGTTTATTTAGTTTTCTGCTTTCAAAATCAATAGGGTGCCCCTCTTGCATTAATACTGCACCAATACCGAATCTAGAGGCATCATATTCAATGATAAATTGTTGTGTAACCAGCTCCAAAAATAGAATAAAAAGATATCAACGCCTTAGAAATAAGCCACTTCGAGGGGGCAACCTCCAATACATTACATAAATGAACAATTCTTTGATGATCCAATTTACAAAACCTCCTTTCTATATATATGAGTCCATGGGGCCATAATGTAATCCTAGTGGGTCACAATGTAATCCTAGCCGACCTAACATTAATAATTTAAGGGCACAATAATAATAAAATAGGGGTTACAAGGGTACAATAATAACAATAAGGGGGTTACACTAACAACAATAAGGGACTATACTAGTAATATAGGGACCTAACATGCCCCCTTCCTTCAAAAAAGTGTTGTCCTCAATGTTTGAGTAGCTCTGGGTGCTTCTGTATAAAATTTTTAACCTCCCATGTAGAATCTTCAGTGGGTAAGTTCTTCCACTCGATGAGATACTCTGAAATTGATCGATTTCGTAGTTGTCAAGTTCTTGTTTCCGTGATCGCTTCAGGTTCCACTATGATTTTTCCTTCCTCATCAAGTTCCGAAAATATTTTTTGAACTAGAATATTTTCACCTATAACCTTCTTTAAGCATGAAATATGGAAAATTGGATCCACTCGTGAAGAAGTAGGAAGCTCCAATTTGTATGCCATAGTACCAATATTTTGTGACACCTTGTAAGGAGCATAGTACTTTCGCGATAATTTAGTATCCTTCTTAGCTTGCTTGAGGGAAATTTGTTTCTATGGTTGTAGTTGTAAAAATACCCACTCTCCTACATCAAAACTTCTCTCAATGTGATGTTGATATGCTCGTTGTTTCATTCGATTTTTCACCAAATTTCGGTTATCCTTGAAGATTTGGAGAACTTCGTCGATGCTCGCGCATCTTCGAATGCTTTGAACCTTCGAATTTTCCCTTAAAGATGATGTAATCGTTGTGGATGATATCCATAAAGTGCCATAAATGGGGTCATTTTTGCCGCAAGAGGAAGGAAGTGTTATACCACCATTCAGGCCGAGAGGTAACCACTTGACCCATTGTGTTTGTTTATCAAATACAAAAACGAAGATATCCTTCCAAACATTTATTTACTATCTCCGTTGAATTGTCGATTGAGGATGATAAGATGAGCTATGAGCTAATTGAGTACCCAAACAAGAAAATACTTTGGTCCCAAAATTTCTAGTGAAAATGGGATCTCTGTCACTTACAATAATCTTTGGGTTTCCATGTAGCTTTTGAATTGTTTCCATAGATGTAGTAGCAACCGTACTTGCTTTAAATGGATGAGATAATGCACAAAAGTGTGCATACTTGGCAAGTCTATCAACTACCGCCATGATGACATTCTTTCCTTCGGAGTTAGGTAAACCTATAATAAAATCCATTGAAACCTCCTCCCAACATTGACTTGAAATGGGTAAAGGTTGTAGCAGAACCAGGGTCTTAATTGTCTCAAATTTATTTTGTTGGAAAACCAAACATTCTACCACAAACTTTTGAATATCAAATTTAAGGCCATGCCAAAAAAATTCTTTCTTCACCCCGTGGGAAGTTTTTAAAATTCTTGAGTGTCCTCCAACGGGAGAGGAGTGAAATTCCGAAAGCATTCCTTTTTTTAGTTGGGAATTCTTACAAAGATATAAGCGATATTTGTACCATAGGGAATCATTTTTATAACTAAATGTATCAGATGTACTGGAATCTTGCTGCAACTTTTGAATGGGTGTCCACACTTCTTTGTCCTTCTTCCATTCATCTCTTGCTTCTAAGTATCCAACTGTATTGGATAATAGAAATGGAACAAAGCAATGCTTCCACCTCTTCATTCTTTCTTGAGAGTATCCGCAACAACATTGCTTTCCTTTTTGTAGATTATTTCAAAGTCATAACCCAACATCTTTGTGACCCATTTTTGTCGCTTTCCGAAGATAGTCTTGTTCCAAAAGTGTTTAAGACTATCATGATCAGCTTTTACCTTGAAGTGTCTTCCCATTAGGTAAGTTCGCCATTTCTTTAGTGCATGCAAGACAGCACATTTTCCTCATAAATAGGTTTTTGTAAATACTTTCCTTTGATTGGACGAATTTCAAAAAAGAAATGGGTCTTCCTTCCCCGCATTAAAACCGCACCAATTCCATTTCCCCGAGGCATCACATTCCACAATAAAGGTTTTTGTGAAGTCCGCGGAAGCAGACCTAAGTTAGGCACATTTCCTCTTTAATATGTTCAAAGGCCTTAGTTGCTTCAAGAGTCCATGAAAATGCATCTTTATTCAATAATGTTGTTAGAGGTGCCGCTATTCTCCCATAATTCTTAACAAACTTGTGATAATACCCTGTTAACCTTAGAAATCCTCACAACCGATTTATGGTTGTGGGGAATTTCCATTCCTTGATGGCTTTAATTTTGTTAGGTTCTACCTTAATACCCTCGTGAGATACAATATGACCCAGATATTCCACCTCTTGTACTCCAAAGAAACATTTCGATGTTTTTGCATATAGTTGTTTCTCCCGCAATAGTTTTAGCACTCGTCAACATGTTCAACATGATCCTTCCAAGACCTATTGTAGATTAGTATATCATCAAAAAATACTAGCACAAATTTTCTAAGGAAGGGTTTGAAAATGGAATTCATCAACCCTTGAATGTAGAAGGTGCATTGGTAAGGCCAAAAGGCATGACCAAAAATTCATAATGACCCTCATGAGTTCGAAATGCTTTTTTTGGAATATCTTCAGTCTTCATTCTAATTTGATGATATCCTGAACGAAGATCCAACTTGGTAAAATAAATTTCTCCATGTAATTCATCCACTAATTCATCAATCACAGGAATGGGAAATTTGTCTTCAATGGTGAGCTTATTGAGCTCCCTATAATCCGAACACATGTGCCATGATCCATCCTTCTTGTGTACCAATAATATAGGAGCAGAGAAAGAACTTTGACTAGGTTGAATTATACCACCCTCTAACATTTCTACAATCATATGTATAATTTCGCTCTTTTGGACATAAGGATATCTATAAGGCTTGATGTTTGGAGGAACACTTCCAGGAATCAAATGATTGGCATGATCATGATCACGAATAGGTGGGAGTCCTTTGGGATTTTCAAACACCTTGGAATGATTCTCCAAGACTTTTTGGAGATATGCAGAAATAGATGACTTTGATGTTGGAACTTCTAGTGAGCATAATTGTGCAATTACGCCTCATTGTTCTTTCTTTAGAAGATTTTTCATGACATTAGAGCTTATTATCCTTCCTAGCTTCCTTGCAATACTCCGTAATTCGACTTCCTTTCCTTCTCAAAAAAATTTCAAGAAAAGTTCTTGAAAATTAAAACCTACTGTCCCCAAAGATTGTAACGATTGTACTCCTAGTACGACATCAGCACATCCCATAGGAATGGAAAGCATTGGACTATTCAATAAATATTCCCCCATGGTTAGCTTGATATTATGGCATTTTCCAAAGAAATTTATAGTTCCTCCATTTGCAACCATCACTTGACATTCTGGTGCCGGGTATAGGAAACAATTCAATTGCTTGGCTACCTTACAATGAATAAAATTATGGGTACTACCTGAATCAATCAACACTATTACCTTTTTCTTCTTCATATGTCCTTCTATCTTGAGAGTTTGAGGAGTGGTAATCCCTGCCAATGCATTACACGATATGGTCGGACTCATTTCTTCCTCTTCTAGGGTTGGTTCCTGGTGTATATCCTCTTCTTGTTCATTTTCTTCCTCTTCACAAGCCTATGTAAAATAATTTCTTTTCAAAGACACCTCTATGACCTTTAGTGTATTTGCTATCACCAACCGTAGCAAAGCCCTTTGCTCTTTTTTCTTCCAATTGTTGTAGTGTCAACCTTGTAGGTTGTAGAAATCTAGGCATAGAAACACTTCCTTCTTTATAGAAGTGAGTGGTAGGCTTCCTTGTCGCCATAATTTTACATTCAATTTTTCTTGCCAACCTGAATGCCTTCTCCAATGAATCTGGCTCCAAAACGCAAACTTCATGTTCTATGTTATCCTTTAAAGTGCCTATGAAGAGATCAATCCTGTGTTCCTATGGAATATCAGTTACCCTTATATTCAATTTTTGGAAGTCCTCAATGTGCTCCCCCACTAAACCCTTTTGTTTGAGATTTATCAATTGGCTAAAGAAGGTGTTTCTTTTTGTATTCTCATAATGTGCTATCATTTCCTCCGTAAAAATTGACCAAGTGGCAATTTTTTATGGGAGCAAAGCCATCGATACCATACAAATGTATTTTGTTCTAAATGTAAAGTTGCAATGTGTACCTTTTGTGTGTTTTGCACATTATGGAGATCAAAATATTGCTCCATCTGTAGTATCCATGTTACAGATCCTTTCCATCAAACTTCCTCTTATATCCATCTTTTAAATATGGTGGTTCTTCCGCCAACATTAGAGTTTATGAAATCACAATTAACATTTATTTTGTTCTCATCATGAGGTTCTTCTACTATCTTTTCACCATTAGGAAACCTTTCTTGTATAAACTGTCAAACTTTCCATGTCCGTTTGAAAATTCTTCATGTTTTCCATTTTTCTCATCGATCTTAGCTTCCATGTCATCCATCTTAGATTCCATGCCACTCTCCATGCCATCCATCTTAGCTTCCACGCCTTTCTTAAAACCTTCCATCTTCACTTCCACGCCATCCATCTTAGCTTCCATGCCTTTCTTCAAACCGTCCATCTTCACTTCCATGCCTTTCTTCAAAACTTCCACTTCATTTTTTGTTGCTCTTTGCGAGAGTGAAATTTGTTGCACTTGTTCTTGTAATTTTAATAGATCATGTTGCAATTCTTCATCTTCATGAGTCATGGTAGAGCCTTCTGAAGGCTTAATGGGTGTTGAATTCTTTTTAGGGGCCATTTTAGAATCCAATATTGATACCTATTCTTTTACTTGCTTTGAGGAGCTCGATATTAAAATTGAATTATCTCTGTAATTGAAATTCTTCAATATCTAAAATTCAGCCTTGTAGTAGCCCTCTAAAGCTTCTTTCAAATGCCACAGGTCTGACCTGATTTGGATTCTCCAAGACAAAGTTGTGTCCAATCTCCCACAATGACCTAATTCTGGACTGGTTCAGTAGAGCGAACTTGTACGACTTGCCACGTGTCACTGTTTTTTCCTTTGTTTCTGAAATTGATAGCAAAGAAACTACAAGCCGTGTACTTGTGAATACTTTTGACGGAACTCCAATCAAATCTTCAGAGAGAGAGTTATTGAACTTTTTCCACGATCACCTCTTTGAGATGAAATTCAGGAGCCTGAAAAAGCACTACCTTCCACAGATCATATCTCCAAAAATATTGCGAACCAAGCTCTGAAATTTTTTGACGAATTTCCTCAGGATTTCAGCTTCGCACCATACAAATTTCAGATTCTGAACCTTCGTAGAAAAAAATTTATAGCGAAAATTCCACGATGACCTGTTTAGGAGCTTGAAAAACGACCTAACTTCCACAGATGATATCTCCGAAAATATTGCAAACCAAGCTCTGAAAGTTTTAGAAAATATTCCTCCGGATTTCAGCTTCGCACCCTAAAAATTTCAGCTTCTGAAACTTCGTAGAAACAAAGTTATAGCGAAAATGCCACGATGACCTGTTTGGAGCAGCGAAACCCTAGAATCCCAAGCTCTGATACCAAATGTTGTGTAACCAGCTCCAAAAATAGAATAAAAAGATATCAACGCCTTAGAAATAAGCCACTTCGAGGGGGCAACCTCCAATACATTACATAAATGAACAATTCTTGGATGATACAATTTACAAAACCCCCTTTCTATATATAGGAGTCCATGGGGCCATAATGTAATCCTAGTGGGCCACAATGTAATCCTAGCCGACCTAACAATAATAATTTAAGGGCACAATAATAAAAAAATGGGGGTTACAAGGGTACAATAATAACAATAAGGGGGTTACACTAACAACAATAAGGGACTATCCTAGTAATATAGGGACCTAACATAAATGGTTTAGAAAAGTCGGGAGTTGCCAATACTGGTGCATTAGCCATTACTTCCTTCAAATCTTCAAAACATTTCCCTGCTTCCTCATTCCATTGAAACAAATTCTTCTTTAAAAGGTTTGTAAGAGGTGCAATTCTATGCGCATAATCTTTAATAAATCTTCGATAATATCCCGTTAATCCTAAAAATCCTCTGAGCTTGGATATGTTCACTGGTTTATTCCATTCCCTTATAGCCTTAATCTTAGAAGGATCCACTTTTACTCCTTCATGGGATATTAGGTGTCCTAGATATTCAACTTCTTCTTTTCCAAAGGTGCATTTGGATTTTTTTGCATAAAATTGATGGTCTTCTAGTAACGTGAGAATTTTATCCAAGTGTTGCAAATGCTCCCTCCAGGTTTTACTATAAATCAAAATATCATCAAAAAATACTAGTACAAATTTCCTAAGATATGGACGAAATAACTCATTCATAGTGGCTTGGAACGTAGCTGGTGCATTTGTTAACCCAAAGGGCATTACTTTAAATTCATAATGACCTTCATGTGTTTGAAATGCAGTTTTTGGTATACCTTCCAATCTAATTCGGATCTGGTAATAACCTGACCTTAAATCTAATTTAGAGAAATATTTTGCGCCATGGAGTTCATCCAACATTTCATCGATAAAGGGAATTGGAAACTTATTTTTAATTGTTATCTTATTTAATCCTCTATAGTCAATGCATAGCCGAAACGATCCGTCTTTTTTTCTTACCAATATAACTGGGGCAGCATACGAACTCTTACTTTTTGAAATGACCCCACATTTTAAAAGGTCTTGGATTATCTTCTCAATTTCAGTTTTATGGTGATGTGGGTAGCGATAAGGCTTGATGTTAACAGGGTCTGATCCTGCCTTGACTTCTATTGTATGTTCGATTGCCCTATGAGGAGGCATTTTCATTGGTAGGTCTTGAAATACCTTTTCATGTTTCTGAACTAGTGCTTGTACCTCCTGTGATTCTTCGTGGTTGACTTTTGTAGATAACATTTCTAAATGATGACATTCTACTATATAGGCTGGCGCTCCCTTTCGGACCATCTTCATCATCTAGGATGATGATACGATTTGATTTTCTGGGGCTTGGAATCCATATAACTTGTGCTTCCGCCCTTCCCACTAAAGCTTATAAACTGCTTCTGATGGTTGGCCGAATAAGTACCCAAGGTTTGTAACCACTGAATTCCTAAGACCACATCTACTCCTCCGAGTGGTACGACATAGAATGGAGATTCTAAACTAAAGTCTTTAATCTGCAATTTGACTTTATGGCATTTTCCTACCTGTTCAATCTTCTTACCATCGGCCACTATTACCTTCATATTAGGCATAGGAAAAGTAAAGAGGTTGAGTCTTTTGGCCATGGTTGAATCTAGAAAATTGTGCGTGCTGCCTGTGTCTATGAGAACCATTACGTTGTTTTTCTTAATATGTCCCCTTAATTTTAGTGTCTGAGGTTGTGATATACCTGTCATGGCTGATAATGATACTTGCAGAGTGCTGTCATCATCTACTTCTGGGGAGAATTCTAGGGTATCTTCTATCCCTTCTATGTCTGAATCATCATTGTTAGAATCATTAGTTGCTTCACAATTATACAGATTTTTTTATTTTCCATTTGCACATCTGTGCTTAGGGTCCCATTTTTTGCCACAACGTTTGCATTTGCCTTCCCTCATTATTTGTATTTCCAAGTTAGATTTGTCTCCTTCGCGAAGGCATGGTGGAACATATTTCATGTTATTTTCTTTTGTAGATTGAGGAAACCGTCGTCTCGAATATACTTTTTCTGGTTGTGATAATATTTCAAATTTCTTTTCAGCAGCGTTTGCTTTTTGCCTTGCTACTTCTACGGACGTAATTTCATGCAGTTCGAGCTCTTCTTGTATATGGATTTTAAGTCCTGAGATGTAAGACTGGATTAGACGAGATTCCGACAATCCTGGTACTCGTGTTGCCAAGGTCTCCCATTCTTGAGTGTACTCATCCACATCTCCTTTTTGGCGTAATTTGATAAACGTTGAAAAAAACTTTTCTTATTTTATGCCTTGAAACCTTTTAAAGAATGCATCCTTAAATTTCCTCCAACTGATAGCGAGCATCGTCTTTTTCCACCACATATACCAATTATATGCTTCTCCTTCCATTTTCATGGAAGCATGTTTAATTTTTTCGTCATCACTAGTAATGTCAAAAATCTCAAAATATTCTTCCGCTTTATTAAGCCATGCAACGCTATTTTTTTCATTACCATCAAATTTGGGTAGCTCGATTTTGGCTCTTCGCTGATATGCTACTGGTGGAACAAGAAGGGGATATTGATTAGAAAATGCATTCCAGAGCTGCTTATTTTGAAAATCTGCATTACTATCTTCTTGATGATGTGGGGAATCGGTCTTTTCTTGATGCTCTTCTGAGTTTCCTGAATCTGCGGAATTTTTTTGTTGATTTTGTTCCATGTTAGGAAATATTGGGGATTGTGTCTGACTTAACTTATCTATCTTATCATTTAGCTTATTGAAGAGTTCTGTCATATTGTTCATTGCTTCGCTATGCTTTTCTGTGGCCTCGTGATGATTTAGCCACATTTTTCTTTCTATTCGATTTGTCGTATCATGAATCTTTTTGATGTCGTTGGAGTGCCCTGCAACTGTACCTTCAAGATCGACTAATCTTTTTCCGAATTCTTCGGAATTATTATTGATTTGTTTCTCAAGATCTCCCAATTTCTTCTAGAATTCAGCCATCGACATCGATGAAGAGTTGAACGTGTATGAGGTGGGGAATATTTTTCTGCCAGTTTTTCCCTTTCTTTTTTAAAATTAATTAATTAATTAATTAATTAAATTAATTTTTTTTGAAATAATAATAATAATTTCTATTATTATTATTATTATTATTATTATATATTTTTGAAATAATAATAATAATTTCTATTATTATTATTATTATTATTATATATATTTTTAAATAATAATTATTATTTTTTATTTTTCATTTATATTTATTTTTTAACAATTATATTTTAATTTATTTTATTTTTATTTTATTTTTTTATATTATATATTTAAGAATGTTTTTAAATATTTTAATAATATAATTATATAAACAAAAAGTTTATTAAAGTTAGAAATTATATTTATATTTAAATTCAGATTCAATTAAATTTGGGCAGTTTAATTATTTCATATTTGTTTTTAAATTGAACTTTGATAATATTATTTTTAAAATTATAGTTTTTGTTATTTAAAATGAGTGTCTAAATATATAAATAAAATTAACAATATGAAAATTATATATAAATCAAAACTCAAACTTATCCTTTCACTAAATCTCTATCTTAACATACTTGAAAAATCAAATCATGTAAATTCCAATATTCAAATTTATTATTTTTAATAAATTCTTATTAAATGTTAAATTGTTAAAAAAAAAAAAAACTAGAAGCAATTAAATTTATCAAGTTTCACTGTCGATAAAGACCGTTAAAGATGAACATGACAATACGGTCTCAAACTTAAGATATTGTTGATAGTATTATCTTTGTGGTTGTGGTGTCAAAATTAGAAAATGAAGTACATTTATAAAAAGCAATTAAGGTATATGATATCGATAGTATATAAGAAAATCCTGAAATTTCCATGTGACAAGGATAACTAGATTGATGACGACAATATTAAATTGTTTCGATATAATATTTTAGGATATTTGTAACCGAATCACGTGATAAAACTTGGATTTGAGACATCATATTCACTTGAACTTGACTATTTACTTTATCCATTCCGACGATTTGGTTCTTAGTACCTAAACTCTATTAGGTAACATAATTATTTATATAATTAATTAATTAATTAATTTGTATTAGTAAAAAAGTAAAGGAATATAATATTAAAATTAAAATAAGAGTGTGTTTTTATATGTAAGGAAATGGGTTAATATTTCGGGATTTAGGTTAGTGGGGTTAACGGTGATGAGGTTGATTGTTATAACACTTATCATAGGTTTAATTTTTTTTTCAATCGAGGTGATGTATCACAGGCATGTTAATGAAGATGAAAAAAAGAGGAAAAATGAAAACATGAAAAACATCTCAAGATTCGGAGGTTGAATAATTTTTCTTGAATAACGGTGACTATTTATTTTTCGAATTTTGGCATGTTTGTGATCCATCGTAAAATTGTATAGAATTCTTTAATAATCACATTCAAATGAACTTTGTCGACGCATTTCGAACCAACCGGTGTGGTTCATCATCACCTAGTCACGATGATGAACCACGATGATTGGTTCGAAAACGCGTACACAAGTTCATTTTGAATGAGGTGTACGAAAATTCTACACAAAGTGACTATTTATGTTTGGTTAAGAAATTTAGTCTTCCTCGTACATAAGTAAACGGGTTAATGGCCTGAGACCTAGAAGCATTTAGGAGGAGTGAAATTCTACCCCTTACGGACGGTAGCGAGGAATAACAAGTGGCATGGTTTTTCATGAATAACGGTGATTATTCAGCACCATTAGGGGATAGCAATGAATAATGGTTCTCCTGCTTGTTGGTTTGATAACTAAGTTATGATAGGTTTTCCTTTTATTTTAAGAAAAATATATTTTGTAATCGGGGTGATTTTTTGAAGGCCTTTCCGATGGATTTTTTCGGGTCTAATTTCTCTAAAATCTTGTAGAAATTCATTGAAAATAGAAATTTGATGGGTAACCTTGCACAATGTAAGTGTTGTAGGGGTTTTTAGAGTGTTGAATCCATATATACGGTTAAAAAACATTAAATAACATAATCAGATTGACCTCAAATTTATTCACCGAACTGTAGAAACTCCAAAATGTTTCACTAAAGACAACTCATTTTATAATGTTAAAAATAAACTAATTATGTTATATAATTAATTAATATTTTCTCATTATTTTAAGAAAAATATATTTTATAATATTAAAATTAAATGATTATTTTAGATAATTAATTAATATTATGTTATATAATGAGTGAATTAGTTTATTTATAAAATACCTAATGAAGTTTATATTAAAATTGTGTTTTGTGCTTAATCAATATTTAAAAATATTAAGTAAAATAATTATTTTATAAAATTAATTAATTATATTTAGAAAATATTTTAATGTAGATTATATTAAAATTATAAGAAGAGTTGTTAAAGGAGTTTAGTTCAGTTGGTATAGTTTATGATTTGTGTTTTAGTGTGGTCTTAAATTTTTTGGAAATATGTTGATTTTTATAGTATTTATGAAATATTGATTTTACTAGATAAAATAGTGACAACCATTTATACAAAATAGAGATGATATATGATGAAATTTACTTATTACTATTAAAAAAAAAAATGTAAATATATTATATAATAAAAAAATTTATTCATTTCTAATTTGAAATAAAAAATGTGGTTTATTATTTATATATATATTATTATAATATTTTTGATTCACGTACATTACTTTACATAACTTAAAAGAATGTTAGTAACATATTTATTATTTTTGATGCAATTATTTTTGTAAAAAAAAAAAAAAAAAATTCATACGACTTTTCCTCATGAACAAAATGGCGTAACTAAACATTGTTCCTTGAAAACTACTTAGTGTTGTGATTCCATCATAAAACCAACAACCATGCCTTTTGATTCCATTATTTGAATTAGGTGACTCATACTTAGCCTGGTTCCACAACCCCCTTTGGTTTATTGTTGAAATGTCTTATTCTTAGTGTTGGGGTCCTATTCTTCAACTTTTCCAAAGTCCTATTAAAGTGTCAATTATTCTTAGTTAGTGTTGAAAACTACTTAGTGTTGGGGTCCTATTCTTCAACTTTTCCAAAGTTCTATTAAAGTGTCAATTATTTGGCTCTCATGTTTTTAACATTCCATTCTGCATCTCTATCGGAAAAAAAATCAACGAGAAAACACGCTACATTCAATCTTGTTACAAATCTATAAAATAATGTAGTGTAACTTAAAGAAAAGGGTTTGGAGCAATTCTTGAACCAATATTTTGTCTTATGGGTTGTTTTATAGTTCTATATTCTTTTATGACCACTTTAATTAACTTTTGTTTATTGGTTGTTTTATAGGAATAACATGTTATTAATTAGTTTAATTGAAAGTGGGATAAGAATCCATCTTCTAAAATATCGTAGTTTTTTTTTAAATAAATATGGAAGTTTTTTTTTTTAAATGTATAGTATAGTATTGATTATGGTGCAACATGCACAGTAACAAAATAAAAAGTGAGATTTGCATTTTTCTCAACAAAACAAAATAAAAATAAAAGGTGAGTTTGTCATTTATTCTTAACAAAATAAAAAGAGAGTATCTCATTTATTCTTTGTAATTTTAGTTTATATATATATATATATATATATATATATATATATATATATATATATATATATATTAAATGTATAGTATAGTATTGATTATGGTGCAACAGGCACTGTAACAAAATAAAAGTGAGTTTTGCATTTTATTCTCAACAAAATAAAAATAAAAATAAAACGTGAGTTTGTCATTTATTCCTAACAAAATAAAAAGAGTTTCTCATTTATTCTTTGTAATTTTAGTTAATTTTTATATATATATTTTTTGGGATAATTTGTTTTACATTGAAGGTTTTTTTTTTTAAATTAGTCAGACTAGGCATAAAATACATATTTTTTATCTCCATTTTTTTATCTCCATTTTTGACATTCGTCTTTTTGTTGTTTTGACATATATTTTGTTTGATGTTGCCTTAGTGGAAATCGATGACTTAAATAAGAGAGAGGGGATTTTACCCTCTTTTATGGGGATTGATCAATTAGAGAATATTTAAGTGAAAAAAAAAATTATTAGTTTTAACATCTAGTGAGCCTAGAGACATTTATGCATAATCGGTTAGTACTTTAGACACGAAGTAGTTGTTTTTTAATGATAACATCGAAAAAAATTGTGATTTATTTTTTTAATATATTATAAATGAATGTTTTTTGGATTCTTGGTTGGTTTTAAAATTTTCGATTTAATTTTAAAATTCAAAAAAGTTTTAATATATTGTTTTGTTAATTTAAATTAAACATATATTAATTATTAAGTCAGTTAATATTTTTTTTTAAATAGACATCTTATTACATTACATGATTAGAAATTAAACAAAATTTTCATTAATTCTAAAAATTATAAATTTAATTATTTAGATAAGCATGTATTTTTTATACATAAGGTGTCCCCTTTTTAAATTGGCCGGGCTACGTATTGTGTTACTTTCTTCATCTCCATTTGACATGTGCTTCTCTTTGTTGTTTTGGCATATGTTTTGTCTAATGTTACCTCGTTGTGATCAATGTGACTTAAGTAATGGAGAGATGAAGTTTGTCTCTTATATAGAGATTGATCAGTTAAAAAATATTTAAGTGAAGAAAATTATTAGTTTTTAACATTTAATGAAGCCTAGAGGCATTTTATAGGTAGTGGGTTAATACTTCAAAATTTTAAAATTTAAGTATTTAGATAAGTGTGTATGTTTACGGTTACAAATCTATAAAATAAATTAGTGTAACTTAAAGAAAGGGTTTGGAGGCAATTCTAGAACCAATATTTTTGTCTTATAGGTTGTTTTATGGTTATATATTCTTTTATGGCCACTTATTGACTTTGTCTTGTTGGTTTGTTTTATAGAAATAACATATTATTAAATGATTTTAATTGAAAGTAGGATAAAGATCATCCTCTAAATATTGTAAAGTCTCTCTTTGAAATAAATATCAAGTTTTTAATGTATAATTTGGTATACTATTGATCATGGTGCAACATGCCCTCCAACAAAATAAAAGGTGAGTTTTTCATTCATTCTCAACAAAATAAAAATAAAAGGTGAGTTTCTCATTTATTTTTAACAAAATAAAAAGAGTTCTCATTTATTCTTTATAATTTTAGTTAATTTTTATATTTTTTGGAGACAATTTTTTTTTTTTATAATTTTTACATTGAAGGTATTTCTTTTTTTAAATTAGTTAGGCTAGGCATTGTCATATTTTTTTTATCTCCATTTTCGTCTTTATTGTTTTGACATGTTTTGTTTTGATGTTGCCTTAGTGGAAATCAATGACTTAAATAAAGAAGAGAGGGATTTTACCCTCTTTTATAGAGATTGATCAATTAGCTAATATTTAAGTGAAAAAAACTATTATTTTTAACATCTAGTGAGTCTAGAAGCATTTTATGCATAATCACTTAATACTTTAGACCTGGCCGGTTGTTTTCTTTTAATGATAACATCGAAAAAATTGTGATTTATTTTTTGATATATTATAAATTAATGTTTTAGAATTTTGGTTGGTTTTAAAATTTTCAATTTAATTTTAAAATTCAAAAAGTTTTTAATATATTGTTTTGCTAATTTAAATTAAACATATATTAATTATAGATAAAACTAACTAAAAGCACTCATATATTCCACACAAAGGTGTATGCGATCAATACACACACACTTTGATTACATTCGGTGCACTGCAGTAAATAGAGTTTAGATCCAACTTATTCCTAATTTAGAGAGGTTGAGAGAATTTCTCAACCATCACAAACCAACTAAAATAGGATGTAAGAATTAATTCCAACATCCCCTCTTAATGCTTACATTACATAAATTTCTTGAAAACACATTCATTATTTAGCTTATGAGTATAGGCTCCATCGAGTTGCGCATAACCCTCGTAAAGGTGTAGTCGACGAGTTAGATTCGAGTTCGGCTCTGAACCCCCAAATCAAGGACTTCACGAAGTCGATTCTTTAAGACGACATCCCAAACTATGCTAACCTCATTAGAAGACCACTCCCAAGTCTTCCAAGGAAGGAGGGATCCTTCCCTAGATCGCGATTGCCATACTATCTAGACAACCATCCATATTGAGCCTTAATTCCACTCGATCTCTTACATAGTGGCTTGAGACAAATCGTTGAACTACTTGTCATTCTATGGACGAGCTCTATCTACTTGAGATACATGGGTGCCAAGCTTCTTTGTACTCGTAGTCGTATGAAAAGTCGTCTAAATACGAATGTATCTAGATTGGTATTACATCGTAAGCTTTTTATCCCCGAGTTTGAAAATTCATCCCTCTTAATTTACAAACAATTTATAATACTACTAAACCACAAGATTCGACATGCATATTCGACCATAGAACTTAGCCACTCGCGAAGAGCTTTATTCTTGTTGCGAGTGTTGTGCCACTTATACCATCGGCGTCAACGATCTTCGGCTACAACCAAGCCAGGAAAATGAGAGACAGCAGACGATGTTGAACTTTGTATCGATGTGAATGTGATAGAAATCACGCTTTTCGCCATAATATCTCGGCTCCCTTCGGTAAGAGCTTGGCTGCGCAAACGCATATTTCGATCTCTGTACTTTGTAACTTCTCTACTGCTTTCTCCACGGTGGATTTGATGGCGTCTGTGACTTCAAACCTCGCGTATGTTGAGGTTAAGGCCCGCATTCTTCTTGCTTTGAGCGAGAAAATCTACCAACCAAAAGGGTTGCAATCTTGAAATTTGGGTGCACCAAAATGGGTCCCGACGACTTCCGGTTGGGGTTGTTGTAAGAGGCCGCAGTGCCCTTTTGTATAGGAACGTGTATCCTCCCTTCATATTGGCATCGATGTTAGAACACCCACATTCATTGTAACAAGTTTGGTTGCCTACCAATGGCCCTACCCACGCGGTAAACTGCCATAATTGCGCGAAGGCTAAAGCAGAGCTGTCTTGATAAATAAAATTATAGGAATAGTTGGCTCTCTATTTTTTTAGCACGTAAAACAATATGGAGTTCATTTTATAACGAGCGGGACGAGAGCACACGGTGATTGTAATTCACGGCTTGTGTTAAAACCCTCTTCAAATGTTGTGTTAAAAAATGAAAAAATAATTCATGTATTATCTGAAGCTAACACACTACGATACCTTGAAAAAATTTACACTTTCTTTGCCCCTCGGCGTTCCCATAAGGGGTTAGCCTAGATAGGCCTCTGCTACGAGATAAAACTAACTAAAAGCTTGCCTCATATATTCCACACAAAGGTTCATGCCATCAATACACACACACTCTAATTACATTCGGATTACTGTTATTAAATAGAGTTTCTAAGATCAACTTATTCCTAATTTAGAGAGAGAGGTTGAGAAAATTTCAACTATCATAAACCAACTTCTCAAATAGGATGTAAGCATTAATTCCAACAATTATTAAATTAAATTAATGTTTTTTTTTTTAATAGACATCTTATTACATTACATGATGAGAAATTTAACAAAATTTTCATTAATTCTAAAAATTCTAAATTTAATTATTTAGATCGGCATGTATTTTTATACGAAGGTGTCCCTTTACCGAAATTGGCCGGACTGTTATACCTTCTTCATCTCCATTTGACATCTACGTGTGTTGTTTTGTACGATGTTGCCTAGTTAGCAATCAGTCGACTTAAATAATGGAGAGATGAATTTTACCCTCTTATATAGGGATTAATCAATTAATGAATATTTAAGTGAAGAAAATTATTAGTTTTAACATTTAATGAGCACAGAGGCATTTTATGGGTAGTGGGTTCATACTTTAAAATTTTAAAATTTAATTATTTAGATAAGTGTGTATATTTTGGAATGGTTTTTGGAATTTTAATTTAATTATCAATAATTATTAGGTGGATGGTAAGGATTTAACCTCCATGAAATATTCTAGAATTTTCATACTAGTATACACAAATCAATGATTGAGATTTATCTCCAAAGTAGTTATGTCTTTTTTTCCTTTTAATTAAATTAATTAATTTAGAAAAATGTTATATGAGCGAGTTTCATATGAAATGAGTAATGGTTTTTTGGGCATGTAGTATTGATAAGCCATAGTAATAGCCCATGATATTATAACAAAAAAATTACAAATTAAGAATCTCCATGATAAAGTAAGGATAAATATATTTAATTGAATTTTAATATCTAAATTAAAATTAAGTTTGTTATTTATTTATTTTTAATGTTTTTGAATAATAATAATAATAATAATAATTTCCCTAGAAGCGGGTGATTATGCCACACGGGGGAGCGGGGGAGGCGGGCCACGCGCTAGCCACGAGACGAAGCACGTGGTGGAGGCACGGCCGGTGGCGACGTGGCGACGGGCATGCATGGAGAGGACATGTTAAGTGGGGGAAGGACAATGGGAGTAATGAGCATTAGGCGAACGGAAATGGAGGCGGAGGCGGTGGGGATGCGAGATCCCCGAGGGAGCAAGGCATCACCTTTTGTCTCGGTTCACGTGTGAGTGCAGGTATTGCGGGGAAGTTGGAGGAATGGAAATTCGGAAGAATGGGGGAATCGGGGAAGGATTTTTATGGTCGCGCGGGGGTGGGGGCGACATTTTTTCGTCTGGTCCGAGTGGGGCTCTCTACCGGAAAGAAGGAGGAACGACGCTAGGGGCGATGGACGAGATTAGCCACGACTCACTTCGGGAATAAAGGATGGAGGTTCGCCTGTGTTGGGCCATCGCGAGTGGGTGGGTGGGGAGTGGGAGAAAGAGGATCTGGGGGATGGAATGGATGCACAATATTTTAGTCGGTGAAATGGGAGGTAGACTTGATTGGGAGCTTTGTTCTTGCGAATGATGATGAGGATACATGTGTCATTTGAAATGGAGGCGGACTTTAGTGAGTCTCATGCGAGAGAGTATGGAAGAGGTGTTGAGGTGCACACAGTGCAGGTGTCGAGGATTCTCTTGGGCGGGTTGATCCGGGGAGATGCGACGCATCGGAAGGGTATCGCGGGAAATATCGATAGCCTCGAGGAAGCAATGGTCACAAGCCTTGGTAAGTTGCGGGATACCGAGGGCACATGAGTCGGTACCTGGACATTCGAGAGGCTTGATAATGCGAGCCGCGATGGAAGATGACGAAGTTGGGGAAGAAAAATGAGAGGACGAAAGACTCGAACGAGTCGGGGAGGAGGTTCAGGAAATGAAGTACTTGAGGTGCCTCGACCTCCCTTTTGTAATGCACTACCATATGTGTTTTTCTTGCCTTGTAATGTTTATCGTCCAAAGTCTTAGTAGGTTTACGGTTTAGGTCTTAGTAGGTTTAGGTTTGGTTGCGAGTAGAGGTATTGGCCTATTACTGTGTTAGGGGTCATCATACTAGAATTTCCTCCATTTTCTAGATATGAGGAGATTTATATGCAATTTTGGACACTTGAGTCTGGTTTCCGGAGTTAGACGGATCCTTTGTATGTAAAAATCTAAATAGATAGTTAATAGAAGAAGGCCCATATTTTTTGACAAAAAATAATAATAATAATTTAATTTTAATATTATGGTTAAAGTAGATATTAAATTGATATATGATATTTTTTCATTTAAATATTATAAAGGTATATATATTATAATCCTCTTTGAATTTGAACCTATAACATTTTACGAAAACACATATCCTTAACCATTTATATATATATATTAAATTTCTCTTTTTTATATTTATACTTTGTTAATATGAAATTGAGATTTATAATTTCTCCATTCCACATACAAAACAAATATATGTAAAATAAACAATTCAATAATGTAGAAAATTTTCCAAATCATAAATGCATATCATATACTTAGTAGATACTCCTTGAATCAATAGTGATGAGTGTTTACTTATTGTTTCAAATAAAAAAATGGGGAAAATGTGTACTCACTAGTTCTTAAAGAAAAGTAAAGCATAATAACAAAATTATTAACGGTGTTAACATTCAAGTGATGGAAAAATTATCACATCAATTAAATAACTCACTTTCATTTAATAAAATATATCCATTTAAAAGTATATATTATAATTATTTTATTTTTTTAATATAATTACTTTTTAAGTTATTTATAAAAAAAAAGCAGGTTAATCAAATTCACTTTTTAAGTAGCATTATTTTAAAAAGCTTCACATTTAAATCTTTGTATTATTAAAAATTTGATAACCTTACTTTTTTACAATTATATCACATATTTAAATTACTAAGAAATAAGAAATAAAATATGCATCACTATCATATGAACGCATTGAAAATAATATATAAATAAGCGATCAGTCTATAAAAGTCATAAAAACTTTTACAAGAAAAGAGTTTTTATCTTCATCTTAGAACTAAGGTGTGAGGGTTTTACATAGGTTGATTCTAATACGTGTAATGTGCGGTCAAATATTTATTTATACATTATAAATAAAAATTTATATATATATTCATTTTTAGGATGTGGTTATGGAGCTTCATGTTAAAAAACCATGGTATGCATGATGTAGTAGAGCAAAACACCTTAAATTAAATATGATAAGATTTACATGAAATTATGTACTTTTAAAGATCTCATTTAGGTGTTTAAGGAATTTTTTTAGGTAGAATGATATAAAATGTTTAATTGAAAAATTAAATGGCCTTAATTTTGATATTTTTCAGCAATTTACAACTACATCATAACCTAACCAATTTTTTTATATAACCAAAAATATCTAAACTTTTGGGCAAGTTTATATCGAAATTCCGGCTTTGGGGATTCTTAAGATAACTCGAGCCCAAATTTTCTTTAACTAATTATGATAAAGTCTCACCTTAAATCGTGTTCAACGAAGACATTATTGAGTATTTTGTTTAGGAATGGTCATCCTTGACATAAAGACTTCTTAACTACAATTAACTTACATGGTCACTCATTATTGTGGGACATAAGGCTACGAAAAGGAAATCATAATTACTTTTGGAAAGATGAGAAAGAAATAAATAAATTTTTAATGTCCACGAGGCTAAAGATAACATGGGACCTATTTTAGAGTGCAAAACTTGAAAAAAAATATGGGAGTTGTCTTTAGTACGACCTTATGGACTTTACGAGTGTCGGATTAGAGCGAGAAATATTTGAGATGAAATCTTGATTTGTGTTATTTGCTTTAGTTTTTGACTATATATGGATTCGAAACACCACCTAGAAAGCCCACTAGGTCACTTCGATTGTGTGGAGTTACCCATTAAGTTTGTGATTTCAATAAATTCACACGAATTTTAGAGAAATTAGGCAGAAAAAATCCCACCGAAAAAACTTCCAAAAAGTCTCAAGATAGCTCGAAAAGTATGCACCTCGAAGATTTAATCATCTTCAAAATGAATCTATAATGTATATATGCATATAGCTTGTGTAATTTTTTATTTTTAAAATTGTATTTTGAATGCATAAATGGATAGAATGCCTTGAAAGTTTACTTGGACACTTAGATTGTGTAAACTATAGCACATGAATTTGCAATTCCAAGAAATCTTTACTGAACAAAATTTAAATTTAAAAAGCTACATCCCGATTAGTAAAGCTCGAAAAATGAAAATTTAAAAATTTTAAAAAGAGATAGCTAAAATTCTAAAACAACCCGCTTCTTTATGTTGATTGCGGGAATATCACGGAATGCGAAGGTCCCACTCAAGTGGGAGATGCTCGTTATTTAGTCCCATTATCGACATACTTAATTTAGTCATTTCCTGCGATAACGATTACATGTTTTTGTTTGAGTTTCTCCTCATTACCTTGCATGTTATATAATATGTATATAATATTTTTGGCAAAAAAAAATGATTTAGCCGGAGTAGTTTGAAACGACATGCAGCCAAGACGAGAAATCGACACAAGTGTGAGATTATTGCAAGTACGAACACATTTCCTCCCCTCTGCATCCTCCACCCTTTAGGTTCTTGTGCTTTCCTTTTGTTGCGAAGCATTTTTGCAGTACCATTATAGACATGTTCAATTTCTTGATATATATTTACATCTTTAGAGACAATTGCTAATAATTCTAATAACTCACCCGATTTTAAAAATAAACCCATATAAAAATGGATTTCAAATCAATACAAATAAAAAGCTCATGTATATTATTGAGGTGCAACATGCACTCCAACATAATACAAAATGAGATTCTCATTCATTTTAATTACAATCACTTTAATTATATGTTTCTTATATCTTTTTCACATGGATGAAATCGTATCTTCCCAATTTAACTAATAACACGCCATAGTCAAAAGTAAGTCAATATATCTTATTTCCATAGATTTGAGACTACGAAGATATACTAAAATATTCCAATAATATCATTGTAAACGCAATATCCATGTACAATATTTACCCCAATTAATTGACATGCATTGTACCAAAATAAAAGATGGGGTTCTCATTCTATTTAAATTTTTCACCAATCTGGACTTGAAAATTTTGCTAATAGCACATGACCATAAATTGAAAGTAGAATATAGAATACCCTCTAAATTCAATAATTATGAATATGTTAATGAAGCATGCTATGAGATCTTTGCAAAAGGAAATATCCATGTATACTAATAATGACACCTACTCTATAGTGAAACATAAGGTGAGATTGTCGAGCTTTCGGCATTTTAAGCGTGTGGTTTTGATTTTTTTTTTCATTTCAAAATCCATTTAAATATTGTGTCTTTACCTATATATTAAAATGGTGTGAAGTGAGTTGAATAAATATCTCTAAGATCTTTCTTTCAATAACAATGATAGTTTTAATGGGAGACTAACAAAAGGAACACAGTGTAGATGAGCTAGATATGATGTTTTTTATTATGGTGAATTGATAACTTTTTAAGACTATTCTAATGGAGGTCTTAGGATCAATTTTCGTGGTTATCTATAAGACTAAGGGTACATCTAACGCTTGCAAGTCAGATATACGAGATCTTATGATTTAGCAAGAGCGAAGGCGGCGGAATGGGGGAGTCTACTCCTTGAGCCAAGATCATAGCGGGTCATATACTTTCAGTAAGGATTTGAACCACGGTCTCGTTGAACACCACCAGTGAAACTTACCACTAAACCACATATCATTGTATCAACTAGATGTGATGTTATTAGGGAAGAATTTTGAATATGTAAGGGCTATTTTCATGGTTTACAAGGGAGGCTTGCTATTATGAGAATGAGTGCGAATGATATGGAGGTGTTAAAAGAAATTCGAACATCTTGTCAGAATTGAAACTCCGGCCTATTTCTCAAATTGAACACCAATTATTTACTTTTTGGGCATAAATATCACATTGCTCTATTTTCAATACATGGATTCAAATTAATACATGGGTTCAAATTAATAGGAAAATTTTAACAGTAAAATTTATATTAAAGTTTAGAATCTTTGGTGAATTTTGCTAATCCATAATATGCGATTTGTGAAATGATTGGAAATATTTTTGTAAAAATATTAAAAATTCTAATATTTTTATATAGTATTTATATAAAATTTTGGTGATTTATAAGATAAGATAATTTTATGGAATAAAATTTGGGTGAATCGGATTTAGAAAAAATAGAAATTAGAGATTTTTTTTTTTTTTGGAAAGAGCATAGAAAATTAGTCCACCTACAAATATTAACCCATTTTCCTTCTGATAGAGCCAGCATAATTTTTCATATAGATAAAAAATTGAACTAATATTCACTAACCCATTATATAAATAAAAAGATTATATGATCTTGACTAAATATACGAATAATAAACCCACTAACCCATTATAAAAATAAAAAGATTATATTATCTTGACTAAATATACGAATATAAAATTTAAGAAATTATAACATTGGAAAATAAAAGCATCAAAACAAAGGATCATTGATCTAGATCTATGAAAGGCCTATGGGAAATGTTGTAGGGGAACTTTATAAATAATTCACATAAGAAATACTACAAATTAAAGCATTATTGCATTATTTAAATTTAAAGAGTGTTAAGGAAATTAGAATATGTTCTATGCCATGAGAACGATAAGTGAGAATTATTGATAGACTATATTTTGAATGAGGATACCTAGCTTTTTACGGGAAGTATCACTATAAAATATCAAAATAGCCATTGTACATATTTACTATGTTATTGTTATAGTTGGTTTATACAATATATTTGATTTATTATTGCCATGTTGCCACATGTAATACACTCTACTAGTAGTGTGTATTGCACTCTACTAGTAGTGTGTATTGCATTTTATTTGTATTTTTCTTCATTCCTCCATTATAGATTACTTTCTTCAATGCTTTAGAGTTAATTTATGGGTGTCGAATCATCATTTCGGAAGTTTATAAGGTATATAGGATTTAGTTAATATATTAAATTAATCTCTAGTGAATGTATTTGATTATTTAAATTATGGTTGTTATATTGAATGTATTTAGTGATATTATTTCAAAATAATGTTATATTTATATAATATTTTGTTCCCTTCATTTCGATGTAAAAATAGTTTATTGTGTAAATGATAATAGAATGATTTACTCATTTACATTAATTGTAATAAATAGGTAATTAAATTTGTGAAGTTTAATGTAGCAATGAGAATTTGAGTGTAAAGATTTATACATGTGTTAGATAGAACAATTTTGGATGAAAATAGTAAAAAGATATAAGCTAAGTCAATATCAAAATCAAAGTTACAAATGATTCTCCCACAATACACCAACTCTTTTGGTATTTTCATGTCATAACTTGCTTGTTGGGTATAGTTCTAATTATTGACAAATGTTAAATTTCCTTTTAAAATTTTATTTTGTTGATACTATTTACTTTGTTATTTTAATGTAAATATCCATTTTTATATATTTATATGATTGACTTGATTCGTAATCCCAAAATTTGGGAGAAATATTATCTGACCATGTATCCTTCCAATATGTGTAAGTATTTTGTTCTACACTCCACTTTCCATGTGTATCTTCCCTCTCTTCATTGTATGAATTCCTTTTCTATTATCTTCATTATTTTTATTTTTAATTGCATGAATAAATTTATGGTCATGATTTTGATACTCTTAAAAAGTAAGAATTTAAGATTGTTGTTACATTGTATTTTAGCAAGTTCCTTGAGCTTGAAGCCTCAATTTAGAAATTATAACTTCATGTTGTAGGATAAGAAAATATGAGGCACTATAAACAACATAAGGAAATCATGTACCACAACTATGGAACATTTGATGCCATGTTTTTGGGTACCCATTTATATAAGTATAGAATGATGTGCACATATAGATAGATGTGTGCCTGTCCATAGGTCACCCATGTTATGTAAGTGTTTAAAGATCCATAGTAACATGTGTCGATACTTTTTTCATCATCATTGAAATTTATGTTGAGTTTCATTATGTTTTTTTGTGGGAATGGATGGATTCTAAAAGGTTTTAAGAGAACTTAAGGTATCCAAAAATGGTCTTCAATTCGCATCAAGAGAAAAATTGAAACTGAGTCGATTCCATTACTCATAGTATAAGTAAATTTAGGATAAGAAGCATTGGGTTATAACATTGGATTTATGCAAATATTATTATTTACAAAATATCACAACTATGATAGTTAATTGAAACTTTCTCCTGAAATTTTATCGTTGTGGACTAATTATAAATTCAATGAATTGGGCTTGTCAATGTTATGCCATATTTAGAATATGCAATATTCATCCATTAATATCCTAATACCTAGAAACCTAAATTTTAATGGAAACGACATGAATAACTTTCCACATGGACCAATGCAATCATCCCATGTGTAGTTATTCCCACAGAGGCACATCGATCCCATTAAAAAACACACCTTAGCATGGATTTCTTAAATAAATGAATAGGGTAAAATGACATACCTACCCATATGAAGGTATGATAGGATCGATAGATCATAATCGCATATCCTCTCCTAGATAAAATATCACCCTGAATTGGTTAAATATCATTGAATAAGATGATCACGATGGGTTCCATGTCGACTCTAGTTTTGAACTCCTCTAAAGAAGATGTTTTAAACTTATAAACATTGATTTAAAAATAGATGGCACCTGTGACCTTTTCCCGAAAGGAGGGATATCCTCTAAGTGAGTTCAAATTGCATGAAAACTATGCCAAAAGATCCATTAACCTATTAATATTGAAACATTCTCCCAAATATTTGAAGTTTTTTAAACAATGTTTAACGACACCCAAAGTAAACTCGGTAGAAATATGTGTCTTAAAATGACTAGAAGTTCCTCGAATGTGTATAATTTCCTCCAAATATGTGGCGATGCCTAATTTTTCATATGAACGGAGTCTCGAAAATTCCCATTGTTATCCACACTAGAGATCTCTTATCTTGATAACCAAGAGTGATGTCAATGCTAATATCAAGCCCAAATGTATGATCCTATATTCCACCCATGGCCTATAATTAGCATTGATATCCAAGGTTGTTCACTCCTTGACTATAGAAAATAATGCCTCGAGAAGATAAAAATAGTCATGCAGTATCATGTGGTAACAATCGTATACACATCATGGTTAGTTCAAAGTACTACAAACCCTAAGGTTTTCACTAACAAATATACTTTAAACAAATATGGCAAAAAATATGATTAATTGTATTCTTCCAAGTACATAAGATCGTATTTACATTAATGGCTTATCCTTTAATATATTATTGTATTTCTACTTCAAGCCGGGATTTATTGAGATGAGATGAATGGACTAATGCTTCTTATGATTTATTCTCTTATGATATGTGCATCACTAATGCACATGGTAAAATGACTAAAAATGGATAATATAAGTGATTGAAATGTTCTTGAGATTTGATTTTTGGAATAAATAAAAGCAAAGGTCAATTGGAATAAAGACTTCTCATAAGTACTCAAGGTAATTATATTTCTTTCATTGTGTAGTTTTCTATACAATCTCGAGTCACAATTTTTCATTTTTCCCTTTACAAACAACCCATACTAATGTTCGAAATAGTGTTGCACATAGTCTCACCTTTAACCCTAATAATGATGGAAATTCATGACTACGAAGCCCAACGATAGTAATGAATCATCATTATTGTTGGACCACTACAATCATGAATCATCATCATTCACAAGGTTAAAGGCGAAGACTACGTGAAACACTTCTCCACATCATTTTAATTTTTTACAAAGGAAGAATTGAGGAACTATTATTGATAGTTGCATAGTAAAAAAATTATCTCTTAAACATCTAATTAGTTGATTTCTCTTTCGAAGTACCAGTTTAATAATGTTTTATACTTGTATTTTAGCAAGTTTCTTAAGCTTGAAGCCTCAGCGATAAATTAGAATTTCATGATGTCGAAATAAGATAATATAGGACTATATCGACACCATGGGAATATCAAGTATCACAAATGGAGCCATTTAATACTCCATTTTTTGGGTACCCATTTATATTTGTATAAAATGATCTCCACTTGTAGATAGAAAAGTGTCTTATCATGTCCACCCAATTTTTCAAATATTTAAAGATATATAGTAGCATTTGTTAATAATTAATGTGTTATACTTGAAATTTATGTTGAATGTCATTATGTATATGTTGTCGATGGGTGCATTCTAAAGGTTTTAAGGAGGATTTTAAGTATTCAATAATGGCATTTGATTCGTATCCAAAGAGCATAATTGAATCTTGGGTTGATTTCTATTGCTTATAGTACAAATAAATTTAGGATAGGAAGCATTAGGTTCTAGCTTCAGGATTATGAAAATGTTACATTTACCGAGTATATCAATATCTTTGATAACCTTGCTAAGAATTCTCTTCTGAGTATATCAATCTCTTTGATAACCTCGCCAGAATTCTCACGAGTTTTCTTGTTTGGAGTAATTATCGCTCAATTTATACCCCAGTCAATGTCATACCATATTTTAAATAGGTATTGTTCATCCATTGACACAATAATACCTAAAGACCTAAATTCTAAAGAGACCAACATAATTAAATTTTCACATGTACAGTACGATCATCTCATGTGTAGTTATTCCCTAGAGCCATATTATTCCTAAGTTAAAAACCACCTTAGCATGGTTTCCAACTAAATGAATTGAGAAAGTGACACGATTACACATGTTAAGGAATGATAGGATCACAACCACACCTCCTCTCTAACGAAAATTTCCCCCAAAATTAGGCCCAGATATTTCTAAATAAGAAGAGTACACTTGACACCACAATCAACTCGAATGTTGGAAGCTCTCTCCCAGAATTAGGTGCTTTGACCTTGAAGTCGCATGTTACCTAATATCTTTGAAATAATGGTGATTCTACGGGTGAGTGAAAACTTGCTTGAGAAATGTGTTAAAGAGTCTACATTAACCCTCCCGGTGTGAAACATGCCTCCGAATATGGGAAGTGAGTTGACCGATGTAAGGACACCCAGAAAAGGAACCCCAATGGAAAGATATTCCTTAAAAATAAGTAGAAGTTCCTCCCGATTGTGAAACTCCTACAAATATGTGAAATTCATCTAAATATGTGGAAGTACCTTAACTTATTTGATTAAACGAGGTCTCGAGTGAATTCTCACCCCACGGGGGCTTCACTCGGTGACCTGCGACATATCACGTGTGTTTGTGACATATTAAACAATACCCTTATTTTGGCTATGTATTGGAAAATACCTATAAAAATCACATTATGTAACCCCATACCAATGCAAACCCAATACACCTTCCCAATTTAAAAACCCCCTACTTTCACTTAGATATTGAAGGTATCAATTTTTTCATTAACCTTTTTTATACCCATTTATATTTTTTCATTAATTTTGAGCTCCATTTTTTATAACTTCTGATATAAAAACCCTTTATCTATATATCTCTGATATATTATGTTATTTTTTCCTCAATATAAATCCCCCAATATGAATGCACATGGTATGGTATTGCTTCCCCAATGAAGCCCCTAAAGTCTCACCCTCGTCCATGCTAGAAATATACTACCTCAATCGAAGCAGAGATGCTCATGCTAAGATCGAACCTATATGTTTTCTCCTCTACGGCCTCCAAATGGTTTACACCCCTTTGCCTATGCTTTTTGAGAAAATAATGGATCCAAAAATGCAAAAATAACCGGACATTATCATGTGGAAATAATGATTATGTACATGATGATTCGTTCGCTAATACTATAATACCCAGAGTTTTCTGCATCACTATATTATACATTGTTATGCCAAAAATATGACAAAATTTGGTCTTCCAAAAATGTCAGAATGATATTGACATTAATGAATTATCCTTTAATATAATACGTATTTCTTCTTCTCTTAATATTTGTTCTCTTACATTATATGTGTTCATTGATACACATTAGTAACATGCATAAACAAAGAAATTTAAGTGATTTAAATGCACTTGACATTCAATAGGAAATGAAATAGAGGACAAATGTGCAGAGTTTTAACAAGTATCCTAGATCATTATATTTCTTTTTCTATGTAGTTTTCTATGCAATCCCTATCTCATAGCTCTATAGTTTTCCCTTTGCAAATGACCCATGCAATGATCTAATATAATGTTTCATTTTTTCTCAAATTCGCATGATGATTCATTATTGTAATAAAAACAATGGTGATGACTTGTCATTTTTATTGGGCTACTACGGTCATGAATCCTCATTGTTTCAAGGTCAAATTCAATATAAGTAATACTCCTCCACATTATTGGTAGTGTTTTCACAGGGAAAAAATGAAGAATTGTGGGTCAAATATTAACTAGTAAAATTATCCCCTTAACAACAAAGTAATATATGTTTATAATTCATTTTTATTCCCTAACATGGGTATAAGCGACATCCTTACATTGTTACGTACCTAACATTGAAACTATCATGATTATGAACATGGATAAACTAAAATTTATCCTAAGAATTGATTGTTTTAGAAATCATCCACATTTAATGACCTTATGCTTTAGGAAAGAGATGGAATATCACACACTTGTTAGAATATATACATGTAAAAATGTAGATATACCAATGTCGAAATATAGACGTGTATAAATGTTGATACACCAATTTTCTTTATTCAAGATGTTAATATAATGACATTTACAAAATGACGTCAAATTTAATAAATTAAAATAGGATCATTTTCTTGAAAATCATATTTTTGTATCTAAACATCAAAACATCTTATCAATTTCATGTTTAACCCCCAATCCATTAGTCATCATTCGAGTCATACTAGGCATGTGCCTTTGTCACTCCCTCTCATTCACATAGAAATATTTGCTAATTCTCATTGAACATAACATCTGGAGAAAATATTAGAATTTGTATGGATTTGTTCTTGCGAGATCCAAGTAGTTATATGTACAAAACACCCCCTTTGTTAATTCTCATTGCTTGCTCATTGCTTATTTCATATGGAAGCTTCGTATCGAAAGAGGCTTCCTTGTAAAACTTGGAAATTAGTTTTCTTTGTCTTTTTAAATCTAGATGTAGGAATGCTAAAAAGTATATTGGCCTTGCTAAGGGACACATGCGGCATGTCTTCATTGGTTACGATTTCTAAGTGTGGGTTGGGATACACAATCGTCGACCATTTTATCAAGTTCATTGGACTCTCCCCGGCTAAGTGTGGTCTTCCTATTTTCTTGAGCTCTTTTCCAATGGATATGAGACCCACCTTGAATTTATGATTTTAGAGAGGAAGAGATGCATAGTGTTCGAGGAGGGAACCATAATTCCCAAAGAACTAAAGTTTGCTTCATAGCTGTATGGGCATTAAGACTTGTCGATTAAAAAATATGTTTTCGCCAGCCATTTGATTCCAAAATGGTTAAATGGTAGGGACTTAATCGATGGGCATGTGACATATTTTCAATGAGTGATATTTGATTGTTTGGATTCTAGGCCATTTAGGTAATTTTTCTTCTTTATCTTAATACATGACTTTGTAGACTTAAAGTGAACTTTAGTTTGAGTCATCGAGCTCACTAACTATTGTGTGGAAAGAAAATTTTCTTTAAAAGAAACATCTTAAGCCCCTAAAATAAAGGATCCCAAATTATGTACTTAGGGGATTCAAAGTTCAAGGACTTAATTGTAATGAAGCATACACGAGTGTGGTCCTAGTAATCTCAACTCTCTTAAAATTAAATTAGTAAGTTTTACTTCTACTACTGACTTTGGTCACATTGATGTGTAAAAGATTTAAAAGAAGTCATATTTGATTGTTTATGGAAAAGAAAAAAAATATGTGGTTTGAAAAAAGAACTTTAGAGGCATTGACATTAAACCTCTCACGAAGCATTAACAATACCTTTACTACTTAAATGTTAAGTTCACCTCCAAATAAAACCTGCACATTATTATAACCATGGATGCCAAGAATAGATGCGAGGAAGCGTGAGTTCTAAGGTGTATTCATAAAATAAAGTTCCACAAAAACTAATTACGTTTCAGAATTTAACTAACACTATCTACCGAGCAAATGGAGTAAGTAATTACAAGGTCGAGGTCATCGGCAAAATATTTTCATGATTAGGTAGGTGTGAGGGTAGTTACGAAAATGCCCAAATCATTTCTCACCCCAATATTAGTATTGCTTTGCGAGTTACGAAGAGCCAATGGCACATTTAATCAATATGTAGTTCATAGTCACCTCCACGATTTTTTTTTAATAATATATTAATCATCCATTCCCCGTCATACCATGTGTATCACATGAAAATACACATGTCATCATCCAACCTATCATCCATGTGAAGTCATGTCAAATTGGTTATAGCTCACCTAAGTTCTTGGGG
Organism: Pinus albicaulis; assembly: GCA_034641835.2. NCBI lineage: Eukaryota > Viridiplantae > Streptophyta > Pinopsida > Pinales > Pinaceae > Pinus > Pinus albicaulis. The sequence continues at coordinate 131,213 of JAXQQM020089305.1, read as the reverse complement.
TCCTCCATGTTCTTCACTAATTGCACTAATTGGTACAACATGAGGACACTGAAAAACAAAGCAAGCAAAGGTTGTTGACAAGTTTCACTAGAATAATAGCAATTCGATGTACAATGATTGCTAACTAAATATCTCTATCACTAATAACAAATTTAAACTAAAAAGGTTCACTTTATAGGGAAAGATAAACTCATTCATCTTGAGTACATTGTAGGGACCAAATAGAGCTTCACGGTGTAGGCAAAAGGATATAATTTAGTATAAAATTATTTTAATATAAAATATAATATAATGAAGTGATAAATTTAATGTTGTCATATATATAATATTTAAAGAGAAATAGTTTTTAATCGATTTTATGATAAATGAGATGAATGTAAATATTTTAAAGTTTAGTTATGATTTTGATTAATATGTGGATTTAAATATTATTTAAAATTTTGATTTTGTAAAAGGATATATTGAATGATTATATCTAATTTTTAAATGAGCTTTGTAATGAATAGTCGATTGGATGTTACTTAGTATATATATGGGTAATTTGAAGAAAAATGGTTCTTTTATGATGTGATTTTCTGTCCAATAGCCCCACCATGGTCTACAAATGGTAGCTTTAGATGTTTTATACTTATTATTTGATTAGCTTGTCCACTTGACTAGCTTATTCATCGATGAAGGTGGGGTCATCTATTGTGAGCTACATCAACCATTTTTTGCCCAAATACTTTCATTAATATTGTTGGCATTTAGTATGGATTATGGGTTGAGATTGAAAAAGAGATCATGATGCTTAGAATGTATGTGTGTTCCTTCATTTAAATCTTGATGGTTATACGATTGCTTCTAGTCGAGTGTGACCTTCTTTAGGGGCTTCTAGTTCACGATATAAGGGGGCACAAATATGGGGGTTTCATTGTGGGACCTTTTCCACGTTATTTCATACTTAACACTTGCCATAATTTCCTTATTCCTTTTCATATCTTTTGATTGGTTCTTGTTAGTTACTCATACTAGTTCCTTATATAACCCATCTGTGACGAAGGGCCACAGAAATTCCCAGGTTGATGCGGTTGTGAAAAAAAATGCATAAGGAAAATGTTAAAATGAAAAATAATGGCAAGATATGTAAAGCAATCAGGAAATCCAATTATAGAATTGAACTCCCACACCCCTTATATAGCCACTCACTGGTTCCTTCCATATTTCATGCTGTCGAAAGTAAAAGGAACTTGTAAAACAACATCCCAACACTATGGCTGTAATAAAATTATCCATCGTTAATGGGAATATCATCGTTATGACATGATAACAAATGAAGCTTCTTAAACAAGTTTACGAAAAAAATAAGAATGTTAATTAAGGGGCTTGGAAAAATAAATATGAGGAAGGTAACTAGTATTTGGGTACTCCCTCTATGGAGATGATGCATGGATGATGACTTTACATAACCTAGTATAAGACTATGATGCCCTTCATAGAAGTAAACCTAGACTATAACACTTATCACTTGCACTTATCATTTGAAAGGGTTAGCTGGAACTATTCTTCCCCTAGGGTTTGGAAGCACATAATAGGGACATATTAACCCTCCCATACCTACATTTGACAACTTGTATACAATCATAAGCTAGTGAGATATTTGAATATGATACTTGGTGTGATGTATTTTGAGTACCTTGATATTAAATATGGATCATTTTGATATATGGTTCTTATACCCATGATGTTGATCTCACTTGGATCCTTGGTATGTCTTTAGATGGAATTCTAGGTAAGGCAGATCCCTTGAGGGATAGTGATGATGCTCTTTAACACTTCATATTTGATATTTCACCACTTTCGTAGAGGATGTTGGGCACTTTTTTACATTAGATTTACCTATGATGATGACTTGGAATGGACACAGAGACCCTCATACGCTTGAGGGCCTCGGACATTAACCTTATGAGGTAGGATGTTGCGGTGAGAGAATGATGTGCCATTGAGAGGATACGATACACCCATATTGGTGTTGCACCTCTTTCATTGGAATTTGATTTATTTTGAGGATGATGGATGATGATGATGATAAGGGATCCCCTTCGGGGGATTTGGCACCTTCTACTTGGATTATCGCATACCATAGCATGAGGATGTCACCCTAGAACTACATTTTATGATGATGTGGATTTAGATGATGAGTGGGCTCGAAAAGGGAAGTTTTGGTGTTGAGGCACCACTTTTGGATGAGGAGACGACTTTGGGATGAGACCACCTTGAGTCATTCATTGCACCTTTCATGGAGAGATATACATTTTTTACGTTGTTGTCACCCTTAAAGATATTATTACTCACGATTGTGGGTTATTTGACGCTATTTTCATGGTTTTTCATTATAAAGCAAATTATCTTTTGGTTTAATTTGATGACTTATTCACCCTAGTATCATGGACCTTTTACTTTTAGGGTTTTAACCTAATAAGAGGTTAAATCGCTTGGTTGCCATCATATACGGGGAGTGATGTGACTCTTGGATGATTGTCACACTTGGATATCATTTGTAATTGATAGTTGTCTTTCTCTCTTGTTACATGGGCACTAGATGAGCTCTTTTCTATTGGGAGATTCTTTTTCCATGACTTTCTTCTCATGGATGAATATTTCTAATATTTAGTGATATGTGTTATGCTATGTAAGTTATTTTGTTCCAATCTTGTTTCTTGTTGATGAATTAAGGGTTATTTAATATTCACGAGGTTTTTCTTGATATTTCATATCTTTCGATTATCCTTACAGGGTTTCATCAAGTTCTCTTGAGGTGACCTATATTTAGTTACCTCATAGTATTTTTCCAATAAGATAGAAGGGCCTTGAGGTTAGATTATTCTGGGACACTAGTTTGTCTCTGCCAACACCTTTTGATTGGCATTCGTATTTTTCTTCCAAATATCATTATTCCTAAACTTAGATAGCCTTAGATAGGGAAGGGAACTAGTCTTATCTCTTGTGCCAATATCTAAAACCCTAAAAAAATTGTTTAATTGTTCTAGAGTAAGTTAGGTTTTATTTATAAAATTCATACATTTTAGTGGTAATTGTCTTGGATGTTATTGTCACAAGGTTTGATTTTGTTAGTGATTAATTGGAAAAGAAAAAGTGTCACTTTACATCTACTTTTCGGCCCTAATGTAGGGTTGATGTCTAGAGTTTATGGTGTTGCTATATGTCTTTTAACCACAAAATATTTGTTGTAATACATTCTATTATTATTTACTCATTTTTTTTAATGGAAGATTAGGCTTTTGGTATTAATTTGATGTGATTCAAGGCTTGTAGAAATTATATAAATTATGTGTTATATGTCAAGATTCTCTTGATCTCACACTATTTTAACTTCATGCAAAATATCAGAATCTATTCCACCATTGATCATCACATGCGGAAATTAATACAGTTACGATGCCACCACATGAAGCAATAAAAAATTCACACACATTAACATAGTTGTTTAACGGGAAAACTGTTGAAAACCCCAACTATATGTATATAATATATGTCATAGAGATCATGTAAAAATCCTCATACAAAGCTAAACATTTCAAGCTCTCGGTACAATACAATCGCTACACCTTGTCAGAAGCGAGTCTTGCAAATCCATGCACGTCTTTTTGCCACATCGCCTTTTCTTAGCTATTGCGCAATCCTGTTGAAGAATGGCTGCGAATGAGTTTGAATTCCTACAAGATTGGCTTGCGCAATCCTCATTGGCATATCCACTAAATGTGTGGTACAAACGATGCAACACGGTAGTCCTGTTGATAGTCTTTCTCTTTCACCTGGTATCTCTCCACTTGGTCTCCATTGAAACTGCCATGCATTGTAGTTAGCGATGTATTCTTCGGTTGATTAATGAGTTGTTATTTAGTGAATTAATTAACTAATTAATTCACACCACTCTCACTAGTGTATCGATCAATTAGGCTAGATACAACTAGCTCAAGTAGGTCATGGGTCATGAATACAGCTCCAAAACTCAACTACTTCTATAACTCCACCAAAATCATCTATGAGTTCTAAGCGAAGTCCTCGTACGTGGCTCGATGACCCTCGGGAATAGCGTAATTCCTTCGTCGGCTGTTGTGCCACATCTCGTTCATACTTGAAGTGCTCACGAGAGAATAAGATAATGTTTAGAGTCCAAATATTATTAGAGCTAATAATATTCGACATATACATTTTTAGGCCCCAAAATCTAAGAAGATTCCGACCAATATGTCTAAAAATATAACTCCATATATTTTTCCAACAACCTCAACCATCCAAAAATAGCATCCTGCAACTCATAGAATATGATCGACATGTCTAAAAATAGACATAGTATAAAAATTGACTGCGCCCAAAAATAGCATACGGGCCCACTTAGTGAAGGCGACTCTTTTCACTAAGCTCATCATCTTGTTGAATCTCAACACTCCATCTCAACGAATAGGGATTATCTGCCACCCCGATCACAATGTATGGTATTCGAGTTTCTCACCAGTGAGCGCCTTCGTCGGAATATACGCATCCTAATCCTGCGTAGGAATGTAAGAGAAAGCAACATGATCTTCGACGCACCCACGATCCTCGATATGATGGTAGCGGATGTCAATATGTTTAGATGTAATAGCGGAAATGTTTGGATTAGCAGAAAGTTTAATGCGACTGCGATTATCACAATATATCAACGTGGGATCGAGTGAAGGCAGAACGACCCAACCGAGGATCTTCCACATCCGTATAGCCTCGCATGCGGCCCGAGCTGGCACGCAATGTACTCGGCCTCACGTCGAACTAAGTGCCACAAATCTTTGTTTCTTCTTGTACCAAGAAACCTACGTAGATACGATATTGAAAATCCTCTAGATGTGCTCTTTCGTCATAGTTGGGCTTCACACTTGTCTGCATCAGGTGAAGCCATGCGGCTTCACCTCATCCCATTGTCATCACCACAATCCATGTCCAGGATGTGCCCCTTTGAGATACCTCGGGACATGCTTACTTTGCCTTCCAAAAGAGCTTGGTAGGCTTCACCATCGCTTGTAGTGGTTCACGGCATAGCATATGCAGTCTTGTATTGACTAAATACATGAGTGAACCAACCAGCGGCGATACTTGATGGCATCCACTACCTCTGTAGATGTAGCATCCTATTTCCTCCAACCACCGGAAGAGGAGTGTCGATAGGCTTGCGGCCTTGCGTGAGCTTCTCGAGGATCTCCCGGGCATACTTGCCTTGGGGTCTCAGCTTGAGTCCACCTTTAGTTGCCAAATTTCCAATCCCGAAATAATGAAGAGCTGATCATTACCATCTCGAACTCCTTTAACGAAGATCTTCCTTGCATGAGTGTATCAACGGTTCATCACAGACCAGTATTAAATCATCTACATAAAGCACAATGATCAAAAGCTTACCCTCCACCACAATCTGGTATAGGTTGGGATCGCCTCACTCTTGGTGAAACCAAGTCCCGATTGGCTCTTCATACATCCATGTGTACCCGAGCACGAGGTGCTTATTTCGGCCCATATAGTGTTCTTTTGAGCTGCACACATGCGACTCGGCTGAATATTTTGAAGCCTTCGGGCTGCTCAATGTACACCTCCTCCTTAATGACTCCGTTGAGGAACGGTCTTCACATCCATCGATGAATATGCCGACCCATTTGCGGCGAGAGCGGGGGATGGTCCATATGGAAGAATACCTTGCGATAGGTGCAAAGGTTTCTTCATAGTCGATCCCCTCGATACGCTGAGAATCCACAGGCAACAAATATTGCCTTGTACTTCTCAACGCTCCCATTAGCCGGCTTGCTTCCACTTTGTAGATCCATCTCGAACCTACCAACGATTTCCCTTGAGCCTTGGGACGAAACTCCCATGCAGCATTTCGACAATCGAATCATACTCTTCAACCATGGAATCTACCCATGCGAGATCCTCCACAACTTCCTTGAAAGAGGATGGCTGCAATCACCGATACACTTGCTCATCGAAGGCCATGTATCCAATAAATCGGTCGAGGAGTGATTGTCTGTCTACGATGTGATGTAGGTGCTCCTGCATTGCACTTTGCATCGGGTCGGTCGCTCGGCTTACGTAGTGCGCTTCCCGCCCTGCGATGTTTGGCGTTGCATGAGTGGTTTCTTCCACTTTCCATGAACATCCTCTTGTGGGCGATCCACATACGAGGCTCATCTTTAGGAACTAGTAGCTCCTCATGCATGCGGGGGTGGCTCCCTCTCGAAGTGACAACTTCGTGGCTTTCTCCTCGCGGAAATTTGATATCCCATCGCACAACGAGTCATTCGAATGTGCGGAAAATACACACGATAATTGTGGGGTGTTTGTGTGCCCCACCAAAATATCAACCTTTGCGGTCGGCTCCGGCTTCTTCCTGGCATCCTTCGTCACATGAATGTAAACCAAAAATCTTCAAATGAGAAATATCGGGCTTCTTACCAAAACGCCTCTTCGGATGTACTCATGCCCGAGTAATCTATGAGGACAATGGTTTTGCACATAAACGCGGTGTTGCATACATCGGCCCACGAAGTGCATGGGAAGGCCCGATCATGCGACATCACTCATGCGGCACCCACGAATCGTTGTTCTTTTTCTCGCGACCCCATTCGCTGTGGGTTATGAAGAGTATTTATGAGTTCTCTTTGAATTCCGCTTCTTTCTTTGTAGAAGTCTTTGGAATTCGCAGGAGATGTATTCACCACCATTATCGCTCCCTTAGAGCTTTCACACACATCCCGATTCTTTTTCAACCGGCACCTTAAAGCTCATAGAACTTTGAGTATGTCTCGCTCTTCATACATGAAGAAGATGCAGCACTTACGAGAAAATTCATTAACAAATATCACATAATACCTGTGCTTTGTTGTCGAAGCAGGCGAGAAGGTCCACACATGTCTGTGTGAATTCTCTCAAGGATCGTCGTGGCACGACTATCCTTCTCATGAAAGGTGGTCTTCACATATTTTCCCAAAGTACATCCTTACCCTTTGATCCTAGCTGCCTGAGTGTACCCTTGGGAAGCCGGTAGAAATCTACTACAAAATTTTCAAAGCGCGTGGTGAAGATGGCCCCGATCTCACATTGCCACAATTCACCCTCAATACGGCTCACCACTCCTTGCTTTGCACATGCATTCTTTGTGCGGCCATCTCTGCAATTGATAAGGTTCTTAACTCAAACCCACTATCCTCGAGTTTGACCCGGTTGTTTTTCTTGCCCACGGGAAAGCCTTTCCCTCGGCCCAAAAACAACATCATAACCCTTGTCCCGACATCACCACGGAGATCGATTCTTCTTCAATCACGGAACATGCATGACATCCTTCAATATGAAAGGTTTACGATTTCCCTCTCAAAGGAAATGGTCCGATACCCGGTCGCATTGTATCTACCATCATCGCCCATCTCGATGTACACTCCAGATCCTTTCATCGGATCACTAAACAAATCTTTGTCGGTCATATGGAAAGACGCACCATTGTCAAAGAAACCACCATGATCCCATCAAACTTGAAACGAAGCATGCTATCAAAAGAAAAATCCAGCTCAAGCTGAGGCTAAGGCCTCTCAGTGCAAATCTAGTAGCCTACTTATTTTCTTCTTAAAGTTTGTGGAAAATTAGTGGCGAAATGTACGTATTTGGTGACCGGTAAGCACTTAACCTTCAACGAGTCACGCTATGCCTTTCACACCGGATTGAGAAGGATTTTTCTTCCCCCTTCCTTTCCTTTCTTTGGCAGCCAAAGCGCAATTTTCTTCATCTTCATTCTTTGATGAAGATCCATCCACAGCACCACTGCCGTTATCTCCTCTGCCCTTAGTCCAGGCCAAAGTCGCTCCCATCTGGCAGTTTCTCAGGTCGGTGTGAGTCTTCATAGCTATGCCGTCTTCGGAAGCCCAAGGAGAGCTAAGCTCACCAAGTCCTCTTCATCAACGGTAACCCCCACACTTCCCAACTCATCCTTGTAGTGGACGAACTTCATGAGGTATTTTGATGTCTGTCGCCTTTCTCCATTTTTATTTTTTTGAGCTTGTCTTTAAGCGCCAACTTCCTCTGAGTCGGCTTCTACTTTGGAAAAATTCTGTCAAAGCTTTCCACATTAAGAATGGGTAACTTTACCATAAAGGCTACACACAATGTGATCCTTCACACCTTCCAATAGAATTCTTCGACACTTTGTTGTCTTCTTTTGCCATGCGTCGAGTGTGGTACACGCCGCTAAGCCGAGGTTTCGGAATATTAGCATCTATGAACTCCTTCAACCCATTATCATCCAGCACCACCTCCATCATGTCCTTCCATGAAATATAATTCAAGCTGCCATCAAAGGGCATACTCCAATCGCAATCCGTTGAAAGACATTTCAATGAATGCTTTCAACTTCGACACCGAAAACATTGCGGCAAATTCGAATTCCACCGGCTACAAAACTTAAGGTTGCTTCAATAATTGCAATCGATCCAATGATCCATTGCTTTCTGATACCATGTAGAGAACAATTATATAACTTATGTGTTATATGTCCAATATTCTCATAATCTCACACTATTTTAACTTCATGCAAAATACGAATCTATTCACCATTGATCATCACATGGAGAAATTAAATCAATTTCGATGCGCACGTAAACGATAAAAATTCACACACATTAACACGGTTGTTTAACGGGGAAAGCACAAGAAAGTGAAAACCCCAACTATATGTATATAATATATGTCATAGAGATCATGTAAAAATCCTCATACAAAGCTGAACATGTCAAGCTCTCGGTCTGATACAATCGCTACGCCGCAATCGAAACTGAATCTTGCAAATCAATGCACCTATCTTTGCCACATGCTAGTCTACCTCTACTGCGCAATCCCTGCTGAAGAATGGCTCTGAATGAGTTTGAATTCCTCCAATATTGACTATGCAATCCTCATTGGCATCTCCACTGAATGTGTGTTGCAAACAATGCAACACTATAGTCACAACTGATAGTCACACTTGCTCTTTCACCTATCTCCATGGTCTCCAGGAGTGCCATGCACGTAGTTAACTAATGTATTCTTCGGTTGATTAATGAGTTATTATTTAGTGAATTAATTAACTAATTAATTCACACCACTCTCCTTGAGTGTATCAATCAATTAGACTAGATACAACTAGCTCAAGCGAGTCTAACTGAGTTCGCCAGAATACAACTCCATCGGCCTTACATAACTCCCACCGACTTTGTCACATGAGTTATAGCGGGAGTCACTATGCATTAGCTCCGGTAAACCCTCGGTAATAGCGTAATTCATACATCCGGTACAACACATTGCCACATGTTGTGCACTTAGCTGAAGTGCTCGAGAGATAATATAATGTTTAGAGTCCAAGGAATATTATTAAGAGCTAATAATATTCGACATATCTATTTTTAGGCGGCATTCTAAAAATAGATTCCGCCCAATATGTCTAAAAATAGAGTCCATCTATTTTTTCAACTTAACCAACCATCCTGGAAATAGCATCCTGCAAATCATAGAATATGATCGACATGTCTAAAAATAGACTTTGCGCGAAAATAGCCTGTGGGCCCACTTAGTGAAGGCGACTCTTTTCACTAAGATCATCATCTTGTTGAATCTCAACAAAGGATAGAGCTTTAAAACTACAACTAATTCTTCATTGGTTGAATTCAAAAATATCCAAGATGGCTGGAGATTCGACAATATTGTCTATATGATCCTAATCTAAATTGATTTTTCCTATATACTTTCCAAAAGACTCCTATAACTAATGTATATCTGTAATACTTGATTTAACACATAAAAAGCTAACCTACAGCGAGTGGATGGGTTCAAATTTTTGCTCTTCATTGTTCTTTATCTTACCTCTATTTCATTTGAGCTCATTTATCACCACCTCTACATCCTTCTTCATCGTTGAGCCCTCGACACCACGCCCCATTGCTCGGACACTCTAACATCTGTTCACCATTTCCTCCCACGAGTCGGTCGCGTTAGGAAATGTTCCATATAATCACTTCTCACCTCGATCTATCAACCTTGGTCTAGAGAATTTTTCTAGTTCAAAAAAAGAGCAATTGTGTTTGTGTCTCCATTGCTCCCATTTCCCTTGTGGTTAATAATGATATAATATACTCCATTATGGTTATGAGATATCCCAAATGTTGATCCAAATTCTTCCTTCTTTGAGTCCAATGTTCCATCCATGTTTGCACTAGTGATTCAAACCTCCTCACCAATTGTGTCTTCAAAGATACAAACTCATTCTTCATTATAAATTATGGCAATTCACACCTTATAAACAGTGAGCACCGGCTAGGCCAAAAATTATCTTCTCATATTTAATGCATTTGAAGACCCAACCGAGGTCCTCCTTTCACGACATTAGATTTTTAAATTGATATCCTTATTATTCTCCATTAAAACTTCGATCCACGATCATTATCATCCTCCCTTTAGATTTGAATGCAGATTCCCTCGGCTTCCTCTTGCATTTATTTTTGAAAATAATCTCTTCTCCATATATCCCTATCCATGCGTGTATTCACTGGGTAGGCCAAGTGTGATCACGGGCTGGGCTTAGATGCGGTAATGAGTTGCCAAATATATAGGCGGAGAAGATAAACTCATATATCCTGGAGTTGAGTTTTCTTAGGATAACAGAACCAATATCCAAATACTTCCCCATTTTCCACTATGTACGATATTTTTTTCCCGGTGATTTTTATTTGAAATTTCCATGGCAATGGTCAAAAAATACCCCTTCTTTCATCCTATACTAATATCCCTTTAATGCAGGATGACTCCCTTGTTTTCTAGCTCATTTTCTTTTGAATTTTTGATGCATGTTTACATTATAGAATTAAAATAACTCAAATCTTGCAATTTGTAAGCTTGTTACATGAAGGGTGAAGTTGAACTTGTCGATAGTTCTCTTGGATGTGCATACATTTTGGATGAATATCATCAAGTCTCCATAGATTGTTAATTGTCGGAATTTTGAGTGAGATATCCAAAGACAACCCCATACAAAGCTAAAAACTCGGCTTGATTATTTGTATCACTTCCCAAACCCCATGCATATCATATCTCAATTTATTCATCGGGGCGATATATAACTCTCCCACTCTTGCTTCCCCTTTAGTTACTCATTATTATAACCCTCATTTTACACTTTTCTGTCTTATATTACAAGGTTATTTCATTCTTGCGTAAACTATTGTATTTTTGCAAATTTCAATTTAAGAATCTAGTTTATGACAACCCGAAGCCTGCTATAGATTGCCATGTGTTTGGGGAACATATTTGAGAATCTATTGGTTTTCCTAAGCTAACACCTATCTTCAAGCCATAATAACCTTTAAACTCAAAGCTTGAAGTTGATCTTCTATCCACCTTAAACCCTAATTCTTATTCTTGTCTTGGGTAGCATCTATTGTAGAACCCTTTGGGGGCCATTTAGCTTAAGATAATTGGGTTACTTGATCCCTAAGATCTACTAAGGAAGCCTCCTTTTGTTGGATTATCCATCACTAAAACAAGGGGAGTTATTGTTGAGTGATAATTATAACACTCCCATTATTGCATTTAATCTAGGTTTTTAAGTTGAGGCTTCGCACTAAGGTGTTAAACTTTGTTGTAATATAACCCAATCTTATATTTCACTACACATATTTTATTTTAGCTTGTTGAAGTTTTTTTTTTGTTTACCTGCGATTATTAGTGGGGGGTTAAGTGTTAGCTTAACATAGTCTAGATATGAATGGATTCGAGGGTTTTTTTCTAGCACCTTAAATTTATTCTCCTTTTTTCTGATACAAATCCAAAGCTGAAAATAACATATATGTATTTTCGATCGAGATGATGCCCTCTCCCGATATAGAGAACATGATGTCTCTGCTAGGGTTTCATAATATGGGTCGGGAGATTTTGGGTTACACCATCCTTCTCTTATGTTGAATTTGAGTACTACACTTTTTAGGACCAATTTCTTTATTAATAGGTTCTCTTCGGTGTTCTCCTCATTTTCAATTTATAGGGTGTTTGATTATACATAGGGTTTATAGTGTCTCTCTTGTCTACGAATTATATTGGCACATCCTTTTATTATACCTTTTCTTTCCGTATTTGGATTTTTGATGGCATCTCTTTATACGTAATTTTTTTCCGTAATACATGGAAATGATATCTCAAAATCACCCCAAGGTGAGGTTGATATATGTCGAGTTATGACATATGGTGTCGAGGTGGGAAAAGGAATCGAGTCCTTGTCTATTCTCCCATCTGGCGTCCTCGGGATTCTCTGTCTAAATCACAGACATCCTCTAAATCTCTTCACCCCAGTGGATAAACCCTTGCTAACCTAGATTGTGACATCGAGATGAGTAGAGTCTCAATTTTTCTTCCAAAGCAATCATGGAGAGATTTTTTTACATATCTCTCGATATATCTCGAGATTCATTCATGGGTATCCTGCCTTTGGAAAACTCTTTTTGTTTATTGTCCTACTTTCATTTCTTCTCATGAATCATGAGATCCATTTCCACTTCTGGATAAGGGCAACCATAAAATTATTCTTGAGAGGGCTTGGGTTATCAAGGGTTATCTATGGTTGCGATGATTGCGGCTTCGGGCTCAAACCTATTTCAAAAAAGCCCAAATATTAATTGCCTACAGGTGAAGTAGGTGGGAATTCTCTTGGAATTCTAGGCCAGGCGGTGTAATGAAAGGTAGAAAATTGTAGAAATCTTTTCTTCTTTGGTGATATATCTCTAGTAGCATACGATAAATCGATCGTGTGGGTGTTGGTCGAGATGGATATATGTAAGGGTTTCACTAGAACTAGAGATTTTTTGAGGGATGTGACCTTATTGTTAGTATGAATCCTTTGTCGAAGTGTACGAAAAAAGACCACTTTTAGCTACGCATAACTAATAGCCCTAACATCTGGCTCTTGTTTTTGACATCTTGGTCTGCCGGTTAGTTGATCGAAACGGAAATTTCTGAAAAACCGAATCTATGCATAGAAAGACACTAAACGGTAAAAGAAGGGTTTGATCCATATATCAATAGGCAAAGAGACGAGAACAATTTTTGAAAGAATTTTTTGTATTAAGGGCACTGGGAGGAAAACAAGAAGATGTTTCCAATTCTCCTCGATGGGATGGGTTCTTGGAAGTCCTCGGCACTTCGGATCACAGAATCTCTCTCTTGTTGGTGTAGAGAAAACCCAGGTGAAGATAGAACTCAAAGGGCTCACCTGACAAATGTGTAGAAATGTGACCCAGTGTATAGATCCGGGAGTGATCTAATAGGCAACAAAGGTGAAGAATGATAGGAAAAACCCTCATTTATTTATAACAAATATTGGGTCATTCTAGGATCTTGGTGCATGATTAAAATAAAATTAACGAATCTAGATCCACCTTTTATGGAATATTTTATTATATTTATTGGAGGGAAAAGGTATTTGACTTGGGTCAAATCCCTTTATTTGTGAATAATAAATAAATAAATGATTTATTTATCATTTTAAGGAAGTGGTTGAAGGGATAATCGAATAATGATTTATTTAATTATTTATGGGTGATTTAGTCATATTTAACAAGAATATTATTTAAATAAGATTTAAATAATTATTCCTAGAAAATGTATAAGATAATAAAAGATTTATCTGTTAATATCTTTGTTTTGGGTTAAACATGACCCGGGAATAATAATTGAATTATTGTTTAATTAATTATTCCTTGACGAAATCAAACAAATATAGGTTTGTTTATTATTTCCTTTGGGGTTTCTGTTTAGACCATAAACAACTAATAAATGTGTTTTATTAAGTTGGCCTACATAGTGAAAGCAATTTTACTTAGGGTAAAGTGGTCTTCCCTCGTGTACTTGGGTCCATCTAATGATAGTAGGTTAGATGACCCAATGGAGTGTAACGGTGCCCCCCGTACGCAGTGTTAGGAGGCGGAAATCGTATGGCCAGTAGTTAGCCAGAACTCGATCATGACATCAAAGGGAAGTCGAGAGAGAGAAATGTAAGGTAGACTAATGTCTTGAAAAAGAACTAGACCACGAGGAGGCAGACACAGTGCAACAAGTCTCTTTTTATGAGAGGGTACATCTTTAAAGGCGGCGGGGGAGGCATACCTATGCCCCGCATGGGAGCCAATACAAAAGAATAGTGTGTCCGGTAAACGAGGAATGAACCATAAGACCATGTGGCCATAAACATGAGCTAGATAGAAATACAATGAGGGATCCCATATACATCTTGTGCCTGGGATAACGGCCCGGGACTTATACGATAATATCTGAGTACATGAGATACGAATACAACCCAAATGCCCCCTACCAGCGGGGAAAGGGCTCACAAATACGGCGATACATGCAAATCAAAGAGGCGAGCGCAGCGTCGTCGACATCATAAAATATGGAGAGTACATCGAAGGCCCCAGAAATGAAGAGGTCATTCGGGCATGTGGGGGGAGCCTACCGAGCCACTACCCCCCTGCATGAAGTGAGACATCTCACACACTTGGGCATCACCGAAGGCTGCTGCTTGCATCATTTGGACCATCGGAGCATACGGATCTCGATCATGTTTGAAAGAAGTGAAATGGAGAAGCAATCCAGTCGAAAAGTAGAGATCCCTTTGCACGATCCAAGGCACCTAACGAGAGTGGGCTTGGAACGGGGTACACGCTCTCACAGACCTATCCTGGAATGAAGGAGCTAATGTCGACGGATGGAGGTCCTGCGTAGGTGAGCGATGAGAGATCCTCAACTAAGGCACGAGAGAAAATAGTAGAAGCGAACGACGGACTAATACGATGATGATGGAATGGAGGGAATCGAGTAGCGAATGGACGACTTCCCTTGCTAGAGCATAAAGGACATGAATGACATGGCGACGTGACACCTGTCCTTAAGGGATAGGGGACGATTGGGAGTGAAGGTCATAATATGCGTCTGAGAGAGACCCGAGCAATGAAGGATGGAGGACTATAGCGGGGTACAAAGGGACTCGGGATAGACTCCATGAATGCGATGATGACTGACTTGGATGCTACAACGAAGCGACTCGGTCTTTACCACACGAGTAAAAGGTCATTTTATGGGGGGCCAGTGAAAACATGAGTACAAGATGGTATCTCATGACGAAAATCAACACGAGCATGGATAAGTATGGAGGCCAAATGGTGCCCCTAATATGAGTGTTGCGAGTAAAGAAGTCGATTTTGAGGAGGGTTATAGTTGAGGGGCATAGGTGCCCCCGAAGCATGGTGTGGTCATGCCAAAATGTATTTAGAAAAGGGAATCTAAACACATTTTAATGATGTGGTGTGCCATTTATTTTCGTTATGGTTATGCGGTTTGAGAAAGGAAATGGAGGATTACCAATCTCTTTTAGGACTACATATATGAAGAAAATGGACTTTAAGTTTTCGGGTTGGCATACACAGTGTCCTTTATCCCCGAAGAGAGAATTTTGAGATAATGAATTGATGCTCTCCCTAGAAAACCCATGGGTTGGTCAACAACAATGTCCCAGAGATTGGGTTGCGATGGAAGATGAAGGAACGATAAGGGGTATCATGCGTAGAGTGATCGGAAGTGATATGGGACTACAGAGGTTCTTGAAATGTGGAAGAATAATGGTACTAAATTCGGCACGACCGAGATACACACTAGGAGAGTTGTGGAGAATTGCTTCTCTTGGTCTCTCAAATGTGGGTGCCCCCTTAACCAAACATTGGGTTTCAATTTAATGGCCACAAGGTGTATGTGGTGTGAGCATGGGTTCGATGTAAGGGGAATAGATAAAGTCGGGGGTGGGGATTTATTCCATAATGTCGTCATCATGATAGAAGATGGGGTGGTGGAAGAAAGACCACGGCCTTCAGCAGCTTACGACTCATCATCATGAGAAGAGAGGTTCACATGCACATCGTCACAAGGGGTGACGAAGAGTAAGTAGATAAAGGATCTACATAGATGTTGAGCCCGAGGTGATCGGCGAGTAAGGTCGAGCGAAACAACAAGGGAGGGTTCGGAGGGAATGTTCCCAGAAGGTCTCATGGATGATGATAGGGGAAGAAAATGCTAGACGAAGGCTCCATCGTCTCGACATCGAAGGGGGAGATGTCAATGGGAGGGCCGGTCATGTACGGTAGTTTTGCCAAAGAAAAATCTTGTGAATATGGGAGAGGTGGACTCGTGCGCTTGGCCTCGAATTGGAAGATCGCGGCGAGAGAGGTGCGAGCGAAGTCCTTGAGGCGGGGACAAAGGTGGGTGTAATGGCCATGGAGATCACACAAAGCACGGGATTGGTTGGTGTTAATAGTCTTGGGGTTCTTGGTCACGGTGAAGGAATAGAGGCTTCGGGACCATGGACTCGAACGCGACATTAACCATGGGCTTAGATGAAACGGTCAAGGGATAGGTATGGGTGGTGTGGCCAGAAAACATCACACAAAGCACCTTTGGATGGTATGCTTTGGAGGCCGAGGAGGGCGGGGTTTGTCGGGGCAGCGTGTCCTTTGATGCCCTCTTGCGAGCTTTGCCCTTCTTACCGGCCGGTCGCAACGAGGAGGTGGTTCCTGTTGAGGTGGTAAGAACCTTGTTGCGACGGGAGAAGTCATGGGGATCGGTTGAACCGGGGGTCAAAGAAATATAAGGTTTGGGTTGACCGGGCGAGGTTGCGCACGGAGGATACATGGTACCGGACGGGGATCCCGAGGTCGGAGGTTAGGAAGAGAGAGGGGTGGCCATGACGGATGCAGAGTGTACACTCCTGGTGGGAGGTAGGAACGGTATGCGACCGGAAGGGTAATGGCCGGAGTGGGACGGCTCACTAAATGGCTAAGGCTTGGAAGAACCGTTCCGGGGGGGTAAGAGAGCTCATGAATACCGAGCTACCCGGGTGAAGGGCTAGGAGCGAGTTGCGGGAGAGCACGGTTGGCGACTAGCGCGGCGGGTGGCGAGAACGGCAGAGACGATTGCATCATGCAGACATTCGATGAGGGCGAGGTCGAGACGAGGAGGAGGAGGAAGACCGGGGAAGGTTCCAAGCAAAGAGGAGTCTTTGTAGACGTCGGGAAGACCTTCGAGGTCGAAAAAGAATCGACGAGTTTGTTGATTGGCTACGGAAAGATGTGGTCGACTCATGGGAGGCACCGAGACCTGGCTCATGATACGTCCATTTCGGAGTCGATGGTGACTATCTTTCCATTATGAGGGGAAAAACATCTTGCGGTGGACTAGGGCACGGGACGAGCGGACGCAAGCGTAAGTGTCGCTACGCCCCCAAAATAATGTTATAATCGAGAGGGGCATCGATGACTTCGCGTCAACGCAAACGGAGTCTTGCCCACAAAGTGATGGGACAATTCTGAAGAAGGCCAATGGGGTAGGAGGCATGGCCATCCCACGCTCGAAGGGTGATCGTGGAAGGGGCCAACTCGGGAAGTCCAGATTTGCTTCCAAGCTGAAGCGGACATCACACGGTGGATGCCCCCTCATCGATTATACCTTAGGAAACGTTAGCGTTACGGATTTTGAGCGGGATTTGGAAGGCTACGGAAGCATGAAGGGGAGGATGTTGATTGATGGGCGTGCGTCATTTGGTCATCGGCCCGAGGATCTCTGACGCCCATGGAAGATAGTAGAGCCTTCTTTGGGAAGAACCTGGCCCAGGAGTTCTAGTGTGAAATGACGAGCGGAGGGTGTGCCAAATGTCTACGATGCTATATGAATGAAAGCTTGACCGAAGCGAGTGTTTCGAGCGTAATGGTCCCTTAGGAATCTTGGTATCAACCGCAACTTTGGGTTGAGGGATATGCGAAAGGGACCATTGGATGTCGAAAGGAGCTCTTGTAGACCTTTGAAGAAGGTGACTCGGGGGACGGGCGGGAGAGGGAGGCTTGGGGGGTGCGGTGGGACCGAGTTTGAAGGTTAAGGTCGACGGTTAGAGGTGGATCGAGTTCATCATGGGGTCCCAGTAGTGGAGGGACCGAAGGGGAAGGTTGAGTGGCCATCTGTACGTCGGTGGTTGGATAGCCATGAATCCATGATGTGCATCCACCTGCTCTTGAGGCGGTGGCTAGCTGTTGCGAGGGTTGAGAAGGCCGGGGGAGGCGAGTGCGTGCGCTCGGAGGTGGGCAAGCGCGGATGCGAATAATAAGGGGGTTGGGTAACGGTATGGTGACGAGAGAGGTTGGACGAAAAGAGGAGGCATGTTGTATCACGGATACGTCTTTACCGGGGAGGGGAACGAGTGCGGGAGGTGCTGCCCCCTCCCCGGAAAACCATAACCCATGGGAGGTTGGGCATATGGATGAGAGAGTTCAGCGATACGTTGGCGACATGAGGTGCCCCTGGTACATTGACACCACGGGTACGGGGAGATCGGAGTAGAACGGTATAAACATAACTGTTGGGCGTAGATCGAGTCATATTTTAACACCGGAAGTTGGAGAGGCGGCTTCTTCGGTTTGGGGGAAATGCGATGCGACATCTTTCCCGATAGGAGGAAAGAGATCTAAGGAACTAGTCCATGTAGACACGGTCTTCGAAGGTAAGGATTGACTTTATGGGCTCTTTCGTCTCCGCCATTCTTGGACATGATCGGATAGGCGAATTCATGAGATGATTGACAAAAAGAAGTCAAAAGTTCGATACCGGTGTCATAACGAAGGGGAAGAGTTTGAGTAAGATAAAAAGCTCGGGGCGAAGTCATGAAAAGGTGGTATGAGAGGAAGGGGCCACGATCGACATACCCGCAGAAGCGCGCTGTGGCGTTCGTTGGAGCAACGACGAAGATGGACGAGGAGTCATCGGTAATGGAGGTAGATGAACACCACATGTGGAAAGATCGAACATGATTTGAAGGATCTTCTCCGGCAAGGCCTTCAAACTTTGGGATGTCGGAAAGGGAGATTTGTCGGCATAGCGGACGACTAGGCGTCGTAGTGTATAGAGGGTCATTTTCAATAGGTCCAAATCGGGAGGCTAAGGGCACCGCAACGAAGGGGAGACGAGGCGCGGCCCAGAGGTAGTTCCTATGGCGGTTAAAGCTAGTAGTAGTCCCGGCATTGGGGGTACAGGAGTACCGTAGCGTTAGGCCACGGACTAGACATAGTGAAGGTGACGGGGGAGAGCCGGAGTAAAGGAGAACCCGATAGACCGAGAGAGTTCGGAGTGCGAACTCGAGAGGGAGGTCTAACTCGACGACGGAGGGAAGGAGTAGGTCGGCCAAATGAGAGCTGGTGAAAGGCCAAGAAGTCTGCGGGATGTGTGCCTTCGAGCGCTGATGGTGACGAAACCTGAGAACACGGCACGGGGAAGAAGAATGACCCGGCAAAGGCGGGGAGGTGCGGGAATCAAGAGAGTACGATGTCGAAACAAGGGCGGATAGGTGCGACGCGATTGATTTTAAAGTCTTTTCCTGGCGGTGTAAACCGAGGCTCTTCTTCGCTTAGGGTGAGTGTGTGGCATGTGTTAATTTTAATTTTTAAACCCTTTTTCGTTTTAAGAGCAAGAGAAAAAGTGTGTTGCGTAGCGAAAATAAATACGCGAGGAAGGAAACAGTATATAATTAAAATGACGAGAAAATGAACGACTAACAATGCATCAATCTAACCCAAAAAAGCGGGTCTCTCAAAACTAGTCCTGTGAGAGGGAAAAAATCTAGTCAAAACACACTATAAAGAGGCCAATAGATCTAGGGTCGAAAGGGACAGGGGGATGCAAGGAGAAAGCTGGCCGAAAAGAGGGCGAACACGACGAGGCGGAGGCAAGGTGGGCGGAAAAAGGAGGGAATCGACAAAAAGCGAGATGGGGGCGAGGAGGAGGCCCTAAAGGTAGATCCAAACAAATCTTCGGGGAGGTGATTTGAAAGGGAGAAGAGCTTATTAAAAGGGATCGAAAAGGAGGTATCGGATACGAAAAAGGAAATTTGAAACTACGAAAAAATAGACACACGAAACGAGTTAAAACTCTTCCACAAAAAAGTGGAGGGTACTAAAGCCCTAGGGGCTAGGTTCCCACTTAGATGAGTAAAAGCAGTTAGAAACGAGGTCTAAGCAGTGAGGCAGTGGGAGAACCTTACGAAGCTTCGTGAGAAAAACACAGAAAAATTTCGGGAAAATTCGAGAAAAAAAAAAGTCCGAATTCGCGATTTTTGACACATTTTTTTCACTCGGAGTCGCGATTTTAAGAACATTTTTCTGCGACACGAAGCTCCGGACGCGAGTTTTTGGGCAAAAAGTGCGGCCTGCACTTCTAGCACTCTCGGCGGCGGATTTCGAAAAATTTGTCGTCTCGGTTGACAGTGTACGTCACTGCCTTGATAGGGCCGGAAAACACACGAAAGTTAGAAATTTTAATGTTTTAGGGTTTTATAGTTGAAAAACAACATGAAAATAGGAAAAAAAAAAAAAGTGAAAAGAAACCTAGGGTACGGAAATGTTGGATATGCGGGAATATGAAAAACGACGGTGGTCGTAATTGAAAACACGTGTGGAGTCGCCGATTGTTAGTATGAATCCTTTGTCGAAGTGTACGAAAAAAGACCACTTTAGCTACGCATAACTAATAGCCCTAACATCAAAGATGGTTGCCAATATCTTCGGATACGAGTTAGTTGATCGAGACAAGAAGTACACGAAAAACGGATACATGCATAGAAAGACATTAGCGATAAAAAGAAGGGTTTGCTCCATATATCAATAGACGAAATGAAAACGATTTTTTGAAAGAATTTTTTGTATTAAGGGCACACAGGAGGAAAACAAGAAGATGTTTCCAATTCTCCTCAATGGGACCAGTTCTTGGAGAGTCTCAGCGCCAGATGAAATCTCTCTCTAAATTGTTCTTAAAAGCCTTGGACAGAATGAATAAAGAGAATACAGCTGACTATGCAGAAATACATTGAGTATGATCGAGTGATCAAATAGGAAAGCAAAGGTGAAGAATGATAGGAAAAACCCTCCTATTTATAACAAAATATTGGGTCATTCTAGATCTTGGTGCATGATTAAAATAACATTAACCAAATCTAGATCCACCTTTTATGAATATTTTATTATATTTATTGGAGGGAAAAGGTATTTGACTTGGGTCAAATCCCTTTATTTGTGAATAATAAATAAATAAATGATTTAGTTATCATTTTAAGGAAGTGGTTGAAGGATAATCAAATAAATAATGATTTATTTAATTATTTATGGGTGATTTAGTCATATTTAACAGGGAATATTATTTAAATAAGATTTAAATAATTATTCCTGAAAATAATAAGATAAATAAAGATTTATCTAATTAATTTCTTTGTTTTGGGTTAAACATGACCGGGAATAATAATTGAATTATTGTTTAATTAATTATTCCTTGACGAAAATCAAACAAATATAGGTTTGTTTAATATTTCCTTTTGGGGTTTTCCTACAATTTGAATACCATGACTAATAAATGTGTTTTATTAAGTTATTTCACATAGTGAAAGCAATTTTACTTAGGGTAAAATTGGTCTTACATGGTGTACTTGGGTCCATCTAATGATAGTAGGTTAGATGACCAAAAAATGGTGTAACACTTATTTCAAGGAATATACATCTGGAAGATCCCTTTTAGATGCACAACATGTCATCAGATAAGCCACTTGAAGGAAGATTATGTTTCAATGGGGAAACTCAAGTCTTCTTACCCTAGTTTTAGAAACAAGGTTTAGTGTATGTTTAAGCAAGTTTTCTTTGTAGTGGAAGATACCTCTCATTATGGTTTCTTGATAACGAGGGGTGGGTTAATTTTCATTGGAATCCCTCTAGCCCCATGACCCCCTCGGAGAACTCTCCTTAGGAAAATGGTCTTAAAATAATAGAGTCTCTAGAAGTAGAGCCCTTGAATACTACTCCCATTTATATTATGGAAATTGCTTCGGACGCCTTGGCATCCAGGTATTCACTCAGTGCGAAGGAGGTCAACATATTCTTTTATGGAGGAGATGGGGTTTTGGTACCTCCTCCAAACTATATCAAACTCTGCACCCATGGGATCTCTTTGCTATTTTTGGAATCTCTTTCAGGCAAGATCCTAGAGTCCCTTTCTACATATGAAATTTTTATATTGTACAATTTAGCCATTAACCAACCTAAATCAAACCCTAATAATGTTGAGAACCTTAATTATTCTTATTCCTACCTTGAAACCCCCCCCCCCTCCCCACCTTAACCTATGCACCTTCATGACCAACACTCCCCCTGTCTTTGCATCTACCATCCTATATTAACCCTATCATATGATCCCACTTTATCCCTTGGTCTTCAATTTTTTTTTGAGTCTCCTTAATAAGTAGAACCGTTCCTCTAACATATGCCCCAATATTAAAGCTCAACCTTTGACTATGCCTTACCCTTCACCAGATTTAACCCCTTGATGGGCTTCTCTTTGATGAAGGAATCTCTTACCTTGGATCCCTCCTATTAGTCATTCCTCAATATTATTATTATCCCTTCCTACCACTCTCCTCAACCCTATATTCCTCTCTCAGATGACCCTTATCCCTCCTTTAAAAATTACATTTAAAAGAAAAATAAATTAAACAAAAAAGAGCTTGCTCGTGATGGAGCTTACTAAGGTGGTATCTTTGAGGAAATATCAAATGTATCTGAATCACCTAGAGCCCTTAGAGTACATATTATCTCTATCTCGAGGGATCCATGATAATTATGTATTTTAACATTAGAGGAGTTTGAGGCCCTCCCAAAAAAGTTTCCTTCAGAAATTGGTGAATGTCCACTATCCCTTTGTAATATTTATTCGAGAAACTATGGTATCTGGAACTAAATCCAGGGAGGATATTCTTAAAGTATGTCCTAAATGGTGTATTTTCACCATTGATGTGGTAAGGCACTCTAGTGGTCCTCCAGAACCCATGGTTTGCTGCTCTTAGGCCTTACTCTTCAATGGATGGAATCATTATCAAGGATATATTTGTGGTATATATCGGAAAGTCATTTTGGTAAACTATTATGGGCCTTACAAGGATCAAGAGACATTTTGGAACCATATACTTCATAGCAGCCTACTACAAGAACATTCTCTCATCCTTGACGGGGAATTAAATTTCATGACAACGATCAGTGAGGTTTGGGGATCAAACACCATATTCAACCTTTTTTCTCTTATCATCTCTCAGATTATTCTTGATTCCATCCTCATAGATATTTCCCTATCTCCGTGGTTGCTACCTAGAGGAATGGGAGGTCAAGGGTTCTTGGAATTTCTAAATGTTTGGGTCATTAATTAATGGTAGGTTCATTTGCAGCCTCTATGGGTAGATATCATTCCTAGATTATCTTGGAGGTTAAATATGATCACTCTCCCATTTTTCTTTAGTTGGATGTCAATGTTTCTCCTCCTATGTCTCATTTTAAATTTAACCATTGTTGGCTCCAGGAGGAATCTTTCTCTAATTTCGTCCATGCTTATTGGAAGTAGTGCACATTTGATCCATCCTTTCTGAAATGGAATCTTGGACCTATAATATGAAGGTTCTCAAAACACAAGTTAAAATATGGGCTTGCATTCATACCCTTGGGAAACAAAGAGAGATAGTTGAGATTGAATCCCTCATAAATTCTTGTCAATCCTCTTATATTGTTGAAGGTTTTCTGGATAAAATTAAGTCAGTTATGTTGTTTGGCAGAGATAAAATCCCTTCTTCTCAAAGAAAAAGAGGAGAGGTGGTGGTTAAAGAGGAGGATTATTTAGGTTCAAGTTGGTGATGGAAATGCCAAATTTTTTCATCAATTTGTCTCTCATAAAATGAACAAAAAACACATTTGGGATATTCAATAAATTGAATGGAACACCCATTTTTCCTATTGAATACTAGTAAAGGTGTCCTAGGCTCACTTCTCAAGCATATTCAAATATCTTAGTGATAACCAGATTCAGACGTGAATACAGGTTTTACAGCATTTCCCCTGACTCTTCTCTGATTTTGACTCTGACAGATTGGGTGGTCTTGCCTCATTGGAGGATATTAAGCATGTTCTCAAATCCTTTTCCAAGGACAAGAGCCTCGATCTTGATGGTTGGACTATTTATTTTTTCCTTCCTTTTTTATTTTCTTAGCAAATATATCTTGCAAGTTGTGGAGGAGGATAGACTTTTTGGAAACATTTTTGTTGATATTAATGCGCCCATCATTGCACTTATTCCAAAGTGCTCTAATCCTCATACCTTCAATCACTATTGGTTAATTTCTCTTTGTAATATAATTTATAAGTTCATAGAAAAGGTGATATCTAACAGATAAAAATAATTTCTCTCATTTGCTTTATCTCCCAAACAATTTGGTTTCTTGCCAGGTAGATTGATTCATGATGCCACTTGGTCAACTCATGAGTCCATTCACTCTATTAAGATTAAAACGTGTTGTGCTCTGATTCTTAAAATAAACTTGGTTAAATCATATAATAGGGTTAATTAGAGTTTTCTTATGCTTCTTATCCTTCATATCGGGCTAGATCCTAAGGTCACTAATTGGATTAAAAGGATTGAAAATTTCATCAGCAATAGATGTTACAAGTGGTTCTCCCCAGGTGGCAGAATGGAGTTGGTAAAATAAGTCCTTAAGGGTATACCATTTTATTGACTTTCTCTCTCTAAGACATCCAAATCCTCCATTAGGAAGATTCAATGGAGCATGTTTGATTTTTTATGGATGGGTAAGAAGCAATGGGCTATACTTCATCTAGCTAAATGGGATTTACTTTCTTAGCCAAAATATTTTGGGGTTGGGGATTCAAAAATTTACATTGGTTTGGACTATCCCTCGTAATGAAGATATTTTGGAGAGCCATTACAGGTTTGAGCATTTGGTGTCATATCATCTCGCACAAATATCTCCATAATAGGCCATTTTCTAAGTGGTTGAGGTCTTATAAACATCATATATATATATATATATATATATATATATATATATATATATATATGGACCATATATTTGTAGAGACCTGCTGAAGGATCTTCCTTGGATTCATAGTTGGCTTTCTTGGAAAGTGGTAAATGGTGATCAAGTCACTCTTGGAAAGGACCCTTTTATAAGTGGCTCCTCTTATTATCGCTTACACCTTGACTTAATCTCATCTTAATGCACGGGGATTTTTCCATCTTTTCCATGCCTCATTTTCTCCTATGCAAGTTCCTCCCCTCTGTGGATAGAAATGTTCCTTTGTCTTGGGATTGCATGACTCCTTGGATATAGAATGGGACTCTTTTGTCAATAATATAGCATCTAATGGTATTTTATTAAAATAATAGCAATACTTCTTAGTTTGGAGTTGGAACTCCCTTTCCAAAAGATCATTTCCAAACATTCCTATAATTCAATATATGACTCATTCCTTCATCCCATGGACTTCTAGTATACTAAGATGATTTGGAAATGGCCAATTCTGCCTAAGCTTAGATGTTTTATTTGGATCTCATTGGAAAAAAATATTCTTACATGGGATAACTTGCTTAGAAGGTGTTTCAATGGCCCTAATGTCTATTTTTTACGTTATTCTGGCTCTAAATCTATTGACCACCCTTCTTTCCAGTGTGAATATTCCATACCTATTTGGGAAGAACTCCTTACATAACTTATAATTCTAGACTTTGGAACCATCTCTTCCCTTGAGGTATGTTTACAATGATGGGATCATAGGATCGATTATTACAAAAAAACTTCCTATTTTCATTGCTTGGGGTATTTGGAAAGTCCAAAACTTCCTTATTTTCAAGGGGAAACCCATCAAGATCCCATGCATATTGTCACATATTATAGGCTTTTTCATGGATTACTTGAGGCCCCAAAAACCCAATTTGGCATGTCCTTTTATTTTTCCACCTAGTACTATTTCTTATAATGTGGGTTTCTTTGATGAAGCTTCTCAAGATAGTTCCTATGGAGGGGGATATCTTTTGATTCTTCCAAAGAACATATCCTACCTCATCTGGATCAATTTAGGAATAGGTTCCAACACGAATTCTAAAATTAGTTCCTATTGGGCTCTTTTGCATTTCATTGCTTCCTTAAACATTGTTTCTTTACAATCTTATGGAGACTCAAAGTGCATCATTGATTGGTTAGCAGGGAGAACCTATATTTAGGTGCTTAAATTATAGTACTAAATGGACCTCATTATCAACCTAAAGACCAAAATTAAGTTTCTCTCTTCCTAACACATATATAGGGATTGGAAGTTATAGGCAGATTACCTCTCCAAGAAGGCTCTCACTAAGGAGATGGGTCACATCTTTTTTTTTTAAGGACAAGGAATTCAATCTATATATCATGGGAAAATTAGAATTTCAACTGGTCAATTGACCTTGTTGGAGTAACTATGGATCCAAAGTGCCTAATTACAAAATTTTGTTGGCTAATCTAGGATTTTTTTGTGGGACATCATTTTATTCAACATACCAGAACTTCTTAACAGTTTATTTCTTTGTTCTGATACATCATGGAAATTTGATTTTTTTGTCTAACTTATGCATCTTTCTATTTTATCATCTATAATTATTAAGTTTTAGCCATGGAAATTTGTTGAAAAATAATAAGGCATATAGCTCAAATTTACACCTGGGTTGCTCAGGTGGGATACTATGACTTTTGGATATTATCTTTCCAATGTATTCATTTTTTTCTTAATAGAAAAGGATGAATTTTTCCCTTCTAAGAAGAAAAACTAAAGAAATAAAGAAAGAAAAGTAAAAGAAAAGAAAGAAATTTGACAATCAAAAAGGTATTTTTACCCAGAACAGAGCCTTACTTCTAGAAGATTGAGCAATGATTTTCACTTCTAATAGTTTCTTGAAAAAATGTGCATTATATGGTTAAAGATTGTCATGATATATTGATTGAATTGTAAGGGCCTAAGAAATTGTTCTTTCATGCTCAATGGGTGGATTCAAATGAGCCATGATGAAAGGGTTTATGAGTAAGGAGGCTAGGTAGTAAGGGTTAATACCCTACACACAAATAAAGTTTTATCTCCTCATTTTCACTTTTAAGATTAATTTTGTTTTTAATTTTAAAGTTAAAATATAAATTATATTTTATTTTTTCGATAAAAAACGTTATAGTAAGTCATCAAAATTTTACAATGGATAGGCATGATAACCCCTTCTGATCTAAAAAATGAAAGTGAAGGTTTCATTAAACAATTTGCAAGCTAGTTTATGTATTTTAGGCAACAGGTCGTGGTTGCAAAAGTACAAAAAGTTAAGTTAATTTGAAGATTTTTAACAGTTAAAAGAGGACAAAAATGCAACATCAAACACAAGAAAATTAATAACGGAGTTCACCCATCTTGGGCTACATCTCCAGGTCCAACTTCCAGTGGTGATCGCGTTACTATATGCTCAAATGCTCAATACATCAACATAAAAGCTTCAATCTACAAAATAACACTGCCATTGGGTCCATAATGATCAAAAACTCCTATCGAGGCTCTTCTTGAGCTCAAAAAGGCTAAAAAAGGAGAAAGTTATGCCTCTTTCTTCAAAACTGTCTTTAAACTCTACATCAAAACTAGAACGCTCTGTAAATTTTGCAGCAAAATTATCATAGCCCAATTGGTAGGGCGCTGGAGTAGTCTAGCAGAGGTCATGGGTTCGACTCGCACCTCCCGCTATTGATTGCATTTTTTTTTATTAAATATATTAAAAATAATTTTAATGGGCATCTTCCCCCACTTGAATCCTCTACCCCTGGTCCTGCGCATTTTTATGTGATCACAGGTCGTCAGCCATAGGCCATGTGCCCATGCTAACCTCCCATCATCAGTTATATGTTTCCATATGGCCACGACCATGGGCTCGGGAAGTGTGCCACGCGCCCTATCCCCCCAAAACTTTGATGGTTCTACATATGCCAAAAACATTCGGTTGGACTAGTCGAGCACGCTTGCTGAAACAAACTTCCCCCCAACCATCACTTCCATTCACAATAAATATTAAATTTCGATTATGGATTAACGAGCAACATTATAACCCAATTGGGTAGGTGCTGGTTTGTTAGTTGTAATGTTATGCATTCCAACCCTATAGAAGCATGTCTGTTGGTCAACCAATTTTTTGCAAAATCCAAAGTGCCATGTGGTGCCCTGGGATTGGGCCACGTGTCACTCTGTGATTGGCCCATCTCACAAACCTTCAAACCAATACAAGTGTGCCACGTGTCCTCATATGACTTGGCCAAATGTCAACACCTGATTGGTCCCCTTCTGACATCCATACAACTGAGTCATCAGATGACATCATCACCACATCAGCGTATGGACTGCACAGTCAACTCTACAACCTTGACTTTTTTTTTGCCCAAAACTTCAGAACATGATAACTTCCTCATAGGGTGTCAGATTGAGGTGATTCAAGTGTCATTGGAATAACAAAAATGAGCTCTACAATTTGGCATTGGTTTTAGGATATTTTGAGCACTTTATTTTTTGAGCATATTTTTATCCCATGGATTACTCCTCCCCACTTGAAGCTTTTCGACCACCAATATTCTATTTTTAATCGGCAAGTAAGTGAGGATACAACTCACTCATTTTCCCAATCTCTATCCACCTTTATTTGCTTGGATTTGTACCTTTGAGCCTCACACAAAGATACTCCACATTGCCTCTGCGTGAAGTTCTTATCCTCTTGTCAAGAGTAGTGTCTTCTTACAAATCATTTAAATATTCAGTAGCAAAATATTCTATAGATGGAATTTGAACATTATGTTCTTAACAAATGATCATAGGAGGCTCATACAATCTCAATTGTTCCACATTCACAATAGAATAAATTTGAATGTAAGGTGGCAAATCTAATCGGAAAGCATTGTTACCAATCTTCTCCAAGATTTTGAAAGGACCATATCTGATTGGTTTGAGATTTTTACCTTCACCTTGTAATCTTTCCTTGTTGATGTACAACCAAACTTGATCTCCCACTTGGAAATCATGATCAACCTGATGCTTATCATGTCTTGCTTTTTACTTGGCTTGAATTTTCTCTAGTTTTTCTTGTACCCTTTGATTCACTATTTAGATTTTTTCAATGAAATGTTTGTCTTTGTCCACATCCCTATTTCCATCTACTACAATATCTTTACCAAATATGAAATCCAAAGGATTCTTTGGAAAATAACCCAAACAGACTTCAAATGGAGATACTAGTGTATATGAATTATTTGCACGATTTTAGGCATGTTGGATGTAATGCAAATGCTCATCCCAAAATTTAGGATGTTTACCACAATATCCTCGAAGGAGATGCACTATTGTTTTGTTCACCACTTCTTTTTGGTTCTTCGGTTTGTGGATGAAATGTTGTGCTCTTCTTCAACTTTCTGTCTATGAGTTCCTATAAAATTGACCAAAACTTCTCAATAAATTGAGAATCTCAATAAAAAATAATCGAAGTAGGTAACCCAAAATGAACTCATACATTTTGGAATAACATATTTGCAATGTTTTCGGTTGTGACCTATTTCTTACAAGGAATAAACACACACATTTTGTTGAAACGATCCACTACAACATATAAAAAATTATTACATTTTCTAAACATTAGTAGTCCCCCACCAAAATCCATAGAAACACTTTCCCAAGGACAAGAAGGGATAGAAATTGGAGTGTACAAACCCAATTTCATATTACTTGGCTTGCTAGTAGTGCACATAGAACATCCTTTTACATATATTGATACATTTTCATTCATACGAGGTCAATAACAATACCTTTGTAGCTCAACAACTTTTTTTCCTACACCAAAGTGACCAACAATAAAAGAAGTATGGGATTCCCTTATGACATTAACTCTTTCACCCTATGGATTACACAACTTGAAAAGATGATACAACAATTTGTTATGAACATGAAAACCCAACTATTCAATATGATTTCCTTGACTCAAATTTGCATAAACATATTTAAAATCTTCATCTTGAGCATATTATTCAATATAAATTTCATGCATGATTAAATTATGCTTAAGAATGACATATGCATTAATAATAGGCCTTGATAACATATCTGCAACTTTGTTGTAAATACCTTTTTTATACCTAATAACCAAATGAAATTGTTGCAGAAATCCCATCCATCTAAAATGTCTAGCTTGTTGTAGCTTGGTTTGTGATTGTAGATATTGAAAAGGTTAATTATTAGTATGAATAATCATTTCTTTACCCATCAAATAATGTTTCTAATTCTTTTTGCTTTGTACCAAAACATAAAACTCTTTATCATAAGTTGGATAGTTAATTAGTGCCTTGGGAAAGGTCTCAAAATGATAACATATTGGCTTACCATGTTGCATCAATACTGCTCCCATAGCATATTTTCTTGCATCGGTTTGAATTTCAAATGGTTATTTGAGGTCTATAAGTTCTAGAACTGGTGTTGTAGTAATTTTCTCTTTTAAAGTGTAAAAGGATTTATGTTGCTTTCTTCCCCACTGAAAGACCTACTTCACACTTTTCAAAGCATGCAATGGTGTTGCAATGGCTGAGAAGTTAGTGATAAATTTTCTCTAATATTGTGTTTCTCCTAGAAAACTCATAACTTATGTTACATTGTTGGGTTTAGGCCAATTCACAATAACATCAAATTTTGAGGGATCAATCTTTAATTCAACACCTCCTACAATATGAGCTAATTAAAGAAAAGAGGTTTTCCCAAATTCGCATTTAGACATCCTCAAATACAAATTTTCCTTTTTCAGAACATCTAGAACTTGTTTCACATGCTTGACATGCTCTTCACGAGTCTTACTAAAAATCAGAATATCATCTAAGTAGACTATGACAAAATGATCAAGGAATGGTCACAATGCATCATTCATAACTCTAATGAATGTGGAAAGTGCATTCCAAAGCCCAAATGACATAACTAACCATTCAAACAATCCTTGTTTTGTCTTGAAAGAAGTTTTCTAAATATCATCTTCAACATTTCTTATCTGATGATAACTGCTTCTCAAGTCTAACATAGTAAAATAAACAATATCCTTTAATTAATCTAGAAAATAATCAACGTGACGAAGAGGATAGCATTTTTTACTGTGATCTTGTTCAAAGCTCGGAAATACACACACATGTGCCATCTACAACCTTTCTTCGGAACCAAAACAATAGGATACCCATAAGGAGATACCAAGTGAGACAGTCCTTTTTCAAGTAGCTCTTGGATTTGCTTCTCAATCTCTGCATTCTCCAAAACTGAAATTTTATACATTTCAATATTTGTAAGTGGTGCATCCTATTGCAATTGTATCTCATGTTGGGTTCCTCTTTTTGGAGGTAACCCTTCAGGTTCTTGAAACATCTAGTCATAAGGATTTGAAAAATTCAACCAATTTTTTCCCGAGTTTAGAATCACATCTTGAGCAAGCTTCAAAATCAACAAAATCTTTAGATTTAATCATCAACGACACAAAATTCTTACTAGCATCACAATCCTTTTCATTTGATTTGCACTAAGAAGAGATAAGCTCATATTCTTGCGATGTGCTCTAGCATTATACTCAACTCCATCTTTGAAAAGATTATATTTTTTCTCATGACGATATAATATGGATTTTTTGTCATTATAAATATGGACTCCCTAAGAAAATCTCACAAATATCAAGTGGTACAACATCAAGCTCTACCTCATATATAAAATTAGCACTAATGGAAAATTTGAGTTTACATTTTCTTGTCACTTGCAATTTGGCATCATCACATACCCAACCCAAAGGGTAAGGTTTTGTATGAGGTGCAGTCTCTAAATTAAGTTGCTTGACAATTGCTTCAGAAATAAGATTGACTTGGGATCCATTTTCAAATAGTGTATCAACCTTTGTATGTTTTGTAATGACCCTGATATGAAAAAGCTCACTTCTTTCTTTATCATTTTGAGATTCAACAGGCTTTCTAGAAGAACTAGTACTTACATTAGAATTAATACCTTTCATTCTCATTTCCATGATTTTGGTTTCATCACTTGAATCAAATCCTAAATCTTGTTGAGTCGTAGCAGAAATATTTTGTTTCCCCTTGTTATTGAACTTATTTGGTCTCAATTGTGTAATTTCCAACAATGATCTTCATCATGGCCATCTTTTGAACAATTTTTACAAGTAAGTTACTCTCCCTCTTTCTTGACGGTGGCATTATTTTTAGCTTTTCCTTTAAATTTCCGCTTTCCTTTGTCTCCATGTTTAAAGGGTTTCTTGTTGGACCCTTGAGGAACATTCTTTCCTCTTGACTCTAAATGAGTAGCATGAACACATACTTAATCTAGATTGGTGGGATCCAACAAGAATGTCTCAAATAACTATGAAATCCACCTATATATTTAAGGAGAGTATCTTGTGAGGTCAAATCAACAACCAAGATTAATGTTCTTTTTCTAAATTCTTGTGTGTAATTTTGGACACACTAACCTTTAGCTTGTCTAAATTTTTCCAATACATTATTGCTTTTTGCATATAAGCTAATGGATAAAATTTCCTTCTTAATGAAGCTATAAAATCATTCTAAGAAGAGATAATTTTACCACTTTTCTTCAAATCTTCTTGAGTTGTGGCCCCCACCAGATAAGAGATGCACCTTCCAAGTGAAGGGAAGAAAATTGGATCTTTGTGACAACATCATCAATATTTTGGATCCTACAATAAACTTCAATTTCATGAACAAATTATCCAACTTTTCATAATTTACTTCCCCATTATAAATTGGTAGTTCAAACTTGACATCAGGCTTAAGAAAAGGAGAATTAGCATGTCCTCTTGGAGATGTAGGAGGAGTAGGCCTATGTGAAGAAGGAGGTGAAGAAGGAGGTGAGGATGGATGTGAAGGAGGAGGAGAAGGTGGAGGCTTGCTCCCATAACCACCATTACCTTTTGGTTCATTATAACTTTCTCCTTGAAACTTTGTTCTTTCATTATACAACACTTTCACCGTCTTATTCATATCAAAGAAATATTTTCTAAAATCTCTCTCATCCTCAAACATCAATTCTTTTCATTGTCCTTCTGCGTGTTCCATAACTTGTGGATTCTGTGGTATTCTTGAGCCAAATTGAGGGTTAGGTTCTTCAATTTCTCCTTCTCCTCTTCTCAATCTAGACCTTATAAGCAATAAAAAACGTTGCAAATTATGTCAAACCTTCACAAAAACCATGCTCTGATACCAGACTGATCTAAAAAATGAAAGTGAAGATTTCATTAAACAATTTGCAAGCTAGTTTATGTCTTTTAGGTAATGGACTATGGTTGAAAAAGTACACAAACTTAAGTTGATTTTCAGATTTTTAACAATTAAAATAGGACAAAAATGCAACATCAAACACCATCAAATTGATAACAAAGTTAACCCTCTTGGGCTACGTCTTTAGGTCCAGCTTCCAGTGGTGATTTCTTTATTATATGATTAAATACTCAATAAGTAAACATACAATTCAATCTACAAAAATAATGTTTCCATTGCGTCCATAATGCTCAAAAAACCCTATATAGACTTTTATTGAGCTCAAAAAGGCTGAAAAATGAGCAAGTTATGCCTCTTTCTTCAAAACAGCTATAAAATCTACATCAAAACCATAACGCTCTGTAAATTTTGCAACAAAATGATCATATCCCAATTGGTAGAGCATTGGAGTGGTATCACAGAGGTCATGAGCTTGACTCGCACCTCCTGTCATTGATTACGTTGTTTTGTTACTAAATATATTAAATTTTATTTTAATGGGCCTCTGCCCCTGGTCTTGCGCATTGTTATGTGACCACAGGTCACAGGCCATAGGCCACACATCCATTCTAACCTCTCGTCGTCGGTTATACGTTTCCATATGGCCATAGCCATGGGTGCAGGAAGTGTGCCACGTGCCTCAACCCCCAACAATTATGTCGATGGTTGTACGTATCCCGAAAAACTTGGGTTGAGCTGGTCGGGCACGCACGCAAGCCCACCCTCAGCCCCCAACCATAATTTACATTCACAATAAATATAAAATGTCGACCATAAATTAACGAGCAAAAACGTAGCTCACTTGGTCGAGTGTTGGTTTGTTAGTTGGAAGGTTATGCGTTCGATCCCTATGGAGGCTTTTCATTCGGTCAACCAAATTTTTTCACCATCCAAAGTGTCGTGTGGCACCATGGGATTGGGTCATGTGTCACTATGTGATTGGCCCATCTCACAAACCTTCGAACTAATAGCAACACACCACGTGTCCTCGTATGAATAGCTGAAATATCAGCTCCTGATTGGCCCCCTTCTAACATCCATATTGCCCAATCATCAAATGAATTCCACACCACATCAGCGTACAGACTTCCATGTCAGCGTACGGATTGAACAGTGAACCCTACAACTTTGACTCTTTTTTTTTTGCCCAAAACTTCAGAATGCGATAACTTCATCATATGGTGTCAGATTGAGGTGATTCAAGTGTCGTTATAATTAGAACGATGAGCTCTACGATTTGGTATTAGTTTCGGGAGAGTTTGAGCACTTTTATTTTTTAAGCATATTTTTGATCTCCTGGATCACCTTCTCTCCTGACCTCACTCTAACCAGATTTGTTGGCTAAGAGAGAAAAACAAAATCTAAGAATAACTTGTCAAGCTTTACAAAATAGCCATAAGCAAAAATACCATAAGGCCCAAAATACAGAGAGAATGAGAAGACAACCAATATCCATCAAGGGACATGAGGGAAATTAGGTGCACGATCTACACCTGGGGCATCTGGAGGGTGAGCCTCACCATGAGAAAGGAATTCCATGTGAGCTAAATGCCCCTCCATCTAGTCTATGGAGTCGTTGGTACATCATTGACTCCTTGTTATGGAGCCCAATTAGTCGAGGATATCACACCGGTTTTGTTGCAGATTGATCAAGAAGGTGATGGCTTTGTTATGATCACCATGTCTTTGCTACCTCATTTCCTCCGACACTGCAATGATATGCCTCATTTATAAGTTTAGAGATTCCAAAGAAGGAGGTTGGCCATAAGGCCTCGGGAAGGGGCCCAATCCTAGGCCAACTCCCCCTCAAACTCTACCCTCGCACCCCCATCGTCATCCATCGCTCTTACTTTTCCTCCCCGCCTGCTAGCCACACAGCCCCAACCCTCTCCGATCCCAATCTTGTTACCTAAGAATCTCTACAGGTGCACCAAACTGCTAAAAAGAAAAACCTTTGTAACGTAGAAACATGCCTATTTCCTGCTAGCCCCACACCTTCTACCCCTAATGATAAAATTGACAGTATTAACCCCTAGTGTGTCCCAAGGCCCCAATACTAAACTCCAGCTCTACCCTCGCCTGTCAGGTACAATATTCACATAGACTCCCTAAGAATCACATTCTAAACCCCTGCAACCCCAACTAACACCAAATTACCAAGTCTCACTGCATGACACCCATATTTTACAGACCAATGATTCATTGGGCAAGGTATCACCCAGTGCACCATTCCTCCCCAAAATACAAATGAAGTCCACCTCCAAAAGACCACTCCTAGGATTGGAACACAAACATAACATTGAAAAAAACAAAACCACACTACAGAACTTACTGAAACTCCTTTGCACGTGGAGCTCATCCACTAGGAATGCCACCACACAAACCAGAGGCAATGAAACCATCAGTGACCTCTAGCCCCCAAAATCCAAAATCGTGTGTCTTGGCTTCTCCACAAGATTGCCCTGAGATCATTGCCTCCCAACTACAATAACATCAAACGAAAGTACCAAGTAATCTAGAATGCATATGTTGGCGGCTTGTGCATACTCAATATTGTTTTCCGCTACCCACTCATTCTCCCATACCATGAAACCATAAAGAGTAAAACCAGACGATCATTCAAAGGTTATATTCCTAGCCCCACTTCGTGATGCTTCCAAACTTCCTTCACTAGTTATCTTAGCGACTCTTCATTATATTGTCGTTTGTCATAAAGCTATATCTCGATCGCGCCAGTGAACATAGGTAGTACCTTGTTCTTCCACCCATCAAAATAAACTTAACATATAAATAAATAAATAAATAATTATTTAAAAAATATTTGTATATTATTTTCAAATTATTATTTTTTTAATTAAAATATATTTATTTACTTATTTTAGATTTCTTCGGCAAAATCATCTTACCCTATAATATAATTTTGAAAATAATGTTGACATGTGATATGACTAAACATGAGCATCTACTTTATGATACAATTGTGAAAAGAATACGAGAAAGAGAAAGTGAAGGACGAAGAATCATTATTAAAGGTTAGGTTTTCAAATATGCATCTACTTCATGTTAGAAAGTCAAAGAACGAGAATCACATTTAAAGGTTAAGCTCTAAAGTGTTCAATAAAGGGAGAAAATATTTTCATATAAAGTAATTCAAAAATTTTAGGAAAATGACCATTGCTTGAATAATTTATGAAAATGACAGTTGTTTGTTCGCAAAATACTGCTAGAAATTAGCAGCCATTCCATGCTATTAGACTACCCACCTTCAAAGTAAAGTTGGTTGACGAGAGAAATATTAGGCTAAAAATTTGAAAACATCTTATTAGTAGTAAATATATAAATCCATTATTTAAAAAAAATTAGGAAGAGCATCTCGTTTTTCATTTACCGAAAATTATTAGCCATTCCAAGCTGTTTACTTTCCAAGCAAAGTTGGTCGACGGAAAAAATATTAGGCAACCACCTAAAAATTTGAAAGCATCTTATTAATAGTATCTCAGTTTTTCATATATATATATATATATGATTTGACATAGTGCATGTTTATATTAATTTGGGATTTTTTTTTTCATTTTTATATGATTTATTTAAATTTTTATTTATGTTTATGGGATTTAAAAATATTTATTTTGAATTTTAATATATATATATATATATATATATATATATATATATATATATATATATATATATATATATAAATTTTGGGGAGTGTGCTTATTTATTTTTTTAATGTTTTTGTTGAATTTTCAAAAAAAAATTATAGTTTTATTTTAAATTATTATTAATAATTATTATATGAAAATTATTATATGAGTTAAATATATATACATTTTAAAATCTTACGAGATAATATTTGAAAAATGGCACGAGATACTAGGGTTTCATTGTGATGTAAAAGTGAACAGGACATCGCCACCATGTGTGGTCTTAGCCCTAATGCTCTTGTCTACACTGGTTCACGATTTAGTGAGCTCCTATATGTGAATATATATGAATATGGTAGGGTTTGGTCCACCTCTTTGCCGAAACAGTTGTCTACTCTCCATGAAGCTCCCTGAAGCTCCCAAGGAGATCAAAGTTAGTGGGTAGCCTGAATGTGCACATGGAATTTTGTCCCTAGTACGTTCAAAGTTTGGATGTGGTTATAGAAAAAAACAAGAACCATTGTTGACTCCAATGGCAGTCCTAATTAGATGGTGCTAGAGTGGAAGAAAGCCTTGCCTGCTATTTTGTTTTATTTCCCCTTGTCAAAGGTTTATTTTCTCAATGTTTTTTTTATTCTGGGGATATTCTATGTCCACGTAGTCCTTGTCATTTTAAGGTATATGCGGGGTTTGTGGTTGGCTTATTCTGGTTGATAGGCCCCATGTGGCATATTACCTCATTCCTAGACTTTGATGTTATAAACCAATTCTTTTCATATTTTCATTGGAAATCCCAATGGTAAATCATTTACTTTCTGGTCCAATAGATCTGCCCCTGTTTAATCTCTTAAACATATTGTTACAAATAAATGGGGTATATCTATTAGTTTTCAATGTTTGCAATATGAAGGGAAGATTCTACATGATTCCTTCTTGCTCATGGATTACAATATCAATAAAGATTGAACCATCATTTTGAACACATGGTTATGTGGGGGTGTTCCTGGAGCAAGAACATCAAATGGAACAATAGTCTCATTCAAAGAAGTAGTTCAAAGAAGGGGTATTAGATTTGTTGTACAAAACCAAAACATTCCAAGTCCCTATATTGCGGAATAAATGGAACATGCCCCAACTTTGGTGGTCAATAATGTAGAGGTTTCTTCTTCTTTTTCTGCCCTTCAAAATAAGGCTAACATTTGTAGATTCAAAGGGTTTTGGCCAAAACCTAAAGCACTAACACAATAGATTTTCACTTCATGGACACCAAATTGTGACATATACTTGTGCTCTAAAGGATTATTTTTAGTCCAATTTGACACTTACAAGGTCCTGGATTTTGTTCTACAAGAAGGGCCATGGTTTTGGGGAAATGCTAGTTTATCCATCTTTCCATGGTTTCCAGAGTTCGATGCCACAACAATGGTAGTAACAACCATGCCTATTTGGGTTAATCTTCCAAACCTTCCCCTTCCTTTCTAGCACCATAAAGTTCTTGAATACATCAGAAATG
Source organism: Pinus albicaulis (assembly GCA_034641835.2). NCBI lineage: Eukaryota > Viridiplantae > Streptophyta > Pinopsida > Pinales > Pinaceae > Pinus > Pinus albicaulis. The sequence goes on along the minus strand of JAXQQM020089305.1, from coordinate 92,722 downwards.
CTTTGGGTAAGTACAAAAATGGGGACATGGAAAGAATAGAAAAAGGTATGTTCACCATTGCCAAAATATGTGTGGAAATAGATATGAGCAAAGGACTTCCATATCACATAATCTTCAATCACAATTATTTATAGTGGTTGTGAGTTTTGTACTATGAGAATATGCCATTAAGATGTTGTGAATGTTTTCAAACAATTCACCTATAGGATTCCTACCCATGGGCTAATAAAAACCCAAAAAAATAAAAAGAAGCTACCCAAGCAGACAAAAGGTTAGCAGTTTTTTGAGATTCCCCTTTCAAAAGACAAAGAAGAATAATTCAAAGAGAATGCCCAAGACCAATTTGAAGAGGAGAATCTGGTTGGAAGAGGATTAGCCAGCATAGATAGGATTAGTCATTCACATTCAACAAGGATCTTCCCCTATAGGCATGCATATTTTGGATGGGCTCGGGGCCACCAAAAGAGCCCATGTTTCTGAGAGTTCTAACTCTAATAAAGAAGCACCCTAGGTGGATGCAGATAGAGCATTGGCATTTTTTCCTATCGAACCACTTCAGATAGTCGGCACAAGGTGCATAAAAATAAGGGTAAAAAGTTTGGCTAATGTAGAAAATGTTAGTTTTTAATCCCTACTTCCATTGCAAGTGTAATATTTATATTATAGTAGTATTCTTGTTTTAGATCTATTGCTATGTGGTGGTTATCTATGGAATTATTCATAGCATATGAAAAATGTAATTTTATTTTTCCTGAAAGATAAATAAAATCACTCGTCTTTTTCTATCGGAAAAAATATATACATTTTAAAATCATGGAACAATATCCTTAACCATGGAGATTCAACTTTATTTTACCATGGAGATTCTTAATTTGTAAATAACCTTTGTTACAATACCATGCATTATCAATACCAAATGCTCAATATGACACATGTTGATATGTCATTTTCTTTAATTAATTAATTTGATATAAATTAATTATAAGGGAATAACCAACTTGGAGATAAATCTTAACCCTTAATCTGTGAGTACTACTAAGTATATTCTGGCATATTTTTTGAAGGTTAAATCTCTACCATCCACCTGACAATTAATAATTAAATAAGAAATTTGGAAGGAAAAATCTAAAATAAACTTAATCCAACCATATAAACTAGCACACCCATATAAATTAAATGTTTGGTAAAAGTAAATAGGAATCAATCCATAATAAGCGTCAAAACACTTACTTCATGATATATCTTACATTGCTAAACTTAAAAAAATCATAAAAACTAACGAAATTGTAACTTTATTTTAAATTACTATTATTATTATTATTAATCATAAAAGGGGGTTCAAACACTTTAAGAGATTTTATCCCTCTTGAACCTTGATAGATATGAAGTTAAGATGGACACACACACACACACACACACACATATATATTACTCTCCATTTGTTGGCCTTTTACTTTTAACATCTAATTCTAAATGTTCCTTTAATTGTTGAATCCAACACCTCTCTTCACATATTTATAATCTTGTTGCACTCTTTTTTTATCATTATTGCTTCATTTGGTCCCTAGTGTCCACCTGAATTTTGGACATAATCCTCTCATTTACATAGTAAAAAACTCTAAAAAACAAACATTCTTATTTAAACCAATATAAATCCATCTTAATTGGGGATGGTAAATTGTAAATTGACCACCAATGATAAATTATTAATTTTTTATAATGTAATTTAACTGAGTCAAAGTGTTTAGGACAGGACATTACAACATCTCTTCATACTAGGTTGGAGAGAATCTCTTGCACAAAAATTGTTATATGAACAAGTGTCATATGAAATGAGTTATAACTTATGGTTATTTAAACATGTGGCATTGATAAGACATGGTATTGTAACAAAGTATATTTACACATTAATAATCTCCATGGTAAAGTGGGGATATCTATCCATCAATTAGAATCTTGTTCCATTTGTTTTCAAATTTATATATGTTAAACTTATATATTAATTATATTTATAAATAATAATAATAATAATAATTTAAAATAATGTTGTAATTTAGTTTGTTATTTTTTATGTTTTTTATTTTAACTCATATATTAGCATAGAATAGTCGGTAAATGCTAATATGCATCAATTCATAATAAGCATCAATGCACTTACTTCATAATACATCTCACCTTATTAAAATAAAATCATAAAAGTAACTAAATTATAACTTTGTTTTTAATCATCATCATCATCATCAATATAACTAATATATAAGTTAAACATATATATTTTTGAAAAAAACATGGAACAAGATTCTTAACCATGGAGATTCATCCCCACTCTACAATGGAGTTCTTAATTTATATATATAATTTGTTACAATACCATGGCTTATCAATACCACATGCCCAAAAATTCATAATTCATTTCATATGGCATTTGTTTTTTAATTAATCAATTTAAATAAAAGGGGAAAAAGGGAATAACTACTTTCTAGATAAATCTCAACCCTAGATTTGTGAATATTATTAAGAATATTCTAGAATATTTCATGGAGGTTAAATACCTGCCATCAACCAAATAAGGAAAAAATCACTATTAATATTTTTTTAAATTAAATAAATTTTGTGATTATGTGGATAGCCATGTTCATTTTGGAATAGCCAAAGGGATCACTTCCCACTAGCTTATTAGCAAAGCCTAATCCCAAGGACATTTGGGGAAAATTGACCACATGACCTCCCGTTAGCAAGGTGCTTTTAGCAATGAAAACCCAACCAATTGAGCTAACCCTCAAAGGTACCAAAGTAATTATGTTTATTTTTTCCCTTTTAATTAAATTAATTAATGAAAAAAAACATATTAACAAGTGTCATATGAAATAATTTATGGTTTTTGGGCATGTATTATTGATAAGCCATGGTATTGAAACAAAACCTATTTATATACGAAGAATGTTCAGGATAAAGTGGGGTTGAGAGAGAGAGAGAGAGAGAGTAAATTAGAAATGTGAAAGCAAGTTTAAAAGAATATTTATAAAATGAATACGTCATTCTAAAAGGCCGCGTTGAATTAAGGAAGGAAGCTCAAAAGATAAAATAAGCCTACAAAGGAAGGAAATGTGAAATATTATTACGGATATAAACAAAAATGATAATAATAAATAGTAATTTAGGACACTCTAAATACTAGTGACTTGAATCCATGGAGAAAAGGGTTTGTGTTAAGTTGGGTAACAAGTGAAATTGATATTATATTTCTTATGGAAACTTGGGAGCATGAAGAACGTAAGATCCATCACATACAAGTAATTGTTTCATGATCAATAAGGAATAACATATCCTACTACAAAGGGATTGGAAGCATAACTTGTTACATAAAACATGAATTTTTCCCATTATTAAAATTCCCAAGAAAGACCCTCTTAATCAATACATGAGGATAGAAATTTTGGGTATTAATGCTATATATATATATATATATATATATATCATTTTTTTATTCCATGCCTAATAATTCTACCTCTTATAAGAAAACTGATCTAGATAATAATAAAAATGTCCTTATGATTGTTTAGAAAAAGGTATCTATAGTTTAATAAATGAATGAAATATCCACATGTTAGGGGAATTTAATGCTAGAATAACAACTAATTGAGCTATTATTTTAGGCAATGATTCCAACCCTAACACTCTACAGCTATATGAGAACCTTGTTTTAGCTAGCAGATACAATAAAACTCTTACGGCTTGGTCAAAAAAAAATTTGGCATTAAGCTAATCATGTTCTGCAAATCTCAAGATCAAATAATTTGAAAAGGTCTAACAAACAGACCAAAATTAAATCAAATGACTTGTATTCATGAGCTTGGTAGCAATGTCATAGATTATTTGATGTTTAATGTTCCCATAAAAAACCAAATAGAAAATTTTGACCTCGTAAAAAGCCATGGGCCTAACTATAATCATAGACCTTTAACCCTAACTTTAAACTTTGTCATGCACAAAAGCCCCATTGAAGAGAATATCGATAACCAAAATCATTTGCTTTTTGACAAAAATAATTTTGAACCTTATTTAAAGAATCTATACAATAATTAAATCTCTTATCTAATCAGAAAAATATTGAAGACCTCCATCATAATTTTATGATAGCCCTCTCTACTTTAATTAACAAGTTCTCTATCGAAGTGTTTTGTAACAAGGAAAATAGAATGGGAAAACCTTGGTATGATAAATACTTTAATATTGCTAGGAAATCCATTGGTGATACTTCTAAAGAGTCCTCAAAATTCAATAAGGTAATTAAATAAAAGGCATCATTACAAGGGAAAAAGGGTATTATATAAATAGAAAGCAAAAGAATCTTTTTCACCTATCCAAGCTAGGTTCTAAGAAATTATGGACACAAATTCTAACTTGTAAAACTAAAGAAAACAATAATGTTCCCTTGAGGGAGTTGAATTTCTACCTTAAAAATATTTATGAAACTCCTAATGTCATTGAAAACATTTAAACCATTTCTATACAGGAACAAGTTTTTTCAATAGAAGACAAAAAGTGTGGCTTTAAAAAATTCACAAAAGAAAAAGCTAAGTACATCGAAGGCTACTGAACTGAAACATTAAAATTCAAGGGCATCTCCTCATCCCTCACATATTCAAGCTCTTTAGATTGTTAGTTAAGAAAGCCTTACCTAAATAGACTCAAAGCCTCATTGCACCTATTTTTAAAAGTGGGAATAAAAAACAATCCCTCTGATTATAGGGCCATTATGATTATCCCCATTTTAGCTTAGTTATATGGAATTATTTTGGAACAAAAATTCAATAAGTGGCTAGAAATCCGTGGAATGAAAGTTAAATTCCATGCCAAGAGATACCATTTAATTATAGACAACCTTATTACACTTACAATCATTATAGAAGAGTGTCACAATGGTAAACCCTATTGTTTTATTTAATTGCCTTTAGAGAATTTTTTGTCACAATGCCAAAAATTAACCTTCGGAATATGTTAGAAGAGTTGAAAGTTACTTTCGAGCTGAGAAATACTACAGTAAGGTTGTGCAAGAATGTTTATTAAGTTTAGGAATGTTAATAATTGGTTGAAAGGAATTAATTGTAATATAGGACTTGAGCAAGGTTTTCACATGTTCTATATTGACAAGTTAAAGGGTTGTTTGGAAGATGTAGGTTGTCCTAACTCGACTCTCAATAGTATAGTCATCATCTTAGTTTATGTCAATGGTGTTGTTCTTATGGTGAAGAGTACCTATGATCTTGATTCTTGACAAGAAACTAAAAATCCTCAAAGATTTATTCTCTAATATTGATGTGGGTGTTAATAATGACAAAATGAAGGTGATGGTAATTAAATCCAAAAAGATCACTTACATCAATTTCATGTATGACAAAAATAGCTTGGAGGAAGTGACTTCATACATATACCTTGAAATTGAGCTTCATCATGGGTTTAATTAGAACAAAAACAATGAGAAATAAAGTTAAAGTGATGGTGGAAAGCTTACTATGGACTTGAAAACAATTATAAATCAATAAAATTTTCATTATTGTACAAGAATAAACTCCTCTTTACAAATATTGTCACCCATATTATCATATATGGTTTTTAAGATTGGGGTTGTAGTATTTTTAGCTAATCATGGATAATGAAAATGAAAATATTAAGGTGTTTTATAACTTATAATACCAAAATTGAAGTAAATACACCTTATCATATCCTTCTGATAGAAGCAAGCCTTTCACCCATTGAGAGCACAACTATCATTAGATACCTAATGTACGAGAATAATATAAACAACATGGAAGACAAGAAGGTTCCTAATATTTCTTGAAACTCCATCCAAAACCACCTGTTACTCAAGCGAGGGTAGAATAAAGATGTCAAGTATTGGTTAAATCATTGGGAATAAAGGAGGAGGTCAATTTGCAAAATAATGATAATATTAAAAATATTCATTACATCTAAATTTAAGGAGAAACTATGGTGCAATAATTAATTATAGGATATAAGAAAATTAGGATAATATAAGGAGGTAATTAACCCTAATCCATAAAATGAAAAGTCTCTCTTTGTTAGTGTAAAGAAGAAAATTGACTTTGCTAAAATAAGGAAAAACTCTCATGAATTCCATAGTGAAATAGGGTATTGGACAATTTTGAAAACATATCAAATAAATATAGTTTTCCATCTTTATGACATTAAGAGGGTTGAATATAAAACACTTTCTCTTAGAATGTCCTATTTACACCCACATTATATCCTAATTTCAAAACACTTGTTACAATGCTAACCTTCCTAGTGTTTTTAATCATCAAGGTTATGGTGATTTAACACTTCTCTTAAATTTTTTTGAGCATATAAATAAAATTATAAAGCAAACCAAGTAGTTATTATCTTTATAGTGATCTAGGAACACTTTTCTTAAAGCTTTTTGAGCACATAAATAAAATTTTAAAGCAATACAAGTAATTTATTATCTTTCTTAAGTTCCAATAAACCAAAATTTGTCTTAGTGATATTGATTTCACCATCATCGTCATCATCCTCATAATCACCATTTTCATCATCATCATCCTCATCATCGTGTTCATCCCCACAGTTCTCATCCTCCTCCTCCTCCTCATCCTTGTCATCATAATTTTCTATCGTCATTATTGTCATATTCATCAACATTTTCCTCATTGTCATCATCATCATCATCATTTTCATCCTCCTCCTCCTCTTCCTCATCATCATCATAATAATTATCATTGACATCATAGTCATCATCCTCATATTGTCATCGTCATCATCATAATCATCCTCATCCTCATCATTGATGTCAACATCGTCATTGTTCTCATTATTGACTCCATTCTCCTATTCCTAATCATCATCATCCTACTCCTCCTCCACCACAACATCCTCATCATCATCACTATAATCACCACCACCACCAAAGATCATCAACAATCATCAATCATAAACAATAAATAATCATCATCATCATCGTATATTTTCCAAATTGCATAGCTTGGGGTAGTTCTAGCAATTCAGATTTGTGAAGCAATCAAGGATTAAAGAAATGTTTGCATAAGAAAAAATATTTTCAAGGAGATTGGTTCATCTCGCAACAATATTTTCCTCTTCGCAATTTTGTAAGTAAGATCCCTCCATGATTTTTCATCCCTTGACATCTTTTGGTTGATTTTTACCATGTGGCTTGGTCATATAATTATACAGTGAAAAATGGGGACTCTCCAACTTTCGTCCTTTTAAGCCTATAAATCTTCCCTGTTCTTCCATCTTTATGGGATCCCCATCCTAGTTCTCAAGAGAAAACATAATCAATTTCTTGTTTAGGTATTATTCATAGGGGTCTTGTTAAGGTTTTTAATGCCTATTATTCCTAAATATCTTGAACATTTTACATTTGAGAATTTATTGTTTGAATTTAGTGTCATAAAGATCTCTTCGACTGTCATTTAGGTTCATGGAAAATTTGTCAAGTTCCATATGTTTTTAAGGATTTCTATACTATTTGATACAAGTGGAACCTTGAGTGGATGGCTCTTTTCAAACTTAGATGATTTGCAACAAAATATTATTTTAAAGTTCTTTAATGACCATAGCCAAACCTTTCTTTAATTCCATTTTTCAAATTCATGGTTAACTTTCGTGCTTGCATCATATGAAGAGATGTTAAAATTTATTTTTTGAGAAAATCTAATTATCCTAAAATTGTGTTACATCTACTTATTTTATTTCATTGACAGTTTGTCAACAACTAGAAATCCCTAATCCTTTCTCAATTAACATAGTTATTAAAAGAATATATATTATTTTAATAGATCTTATGTTTTCTTGAAATAAAAAGAATGTGTGAGGTCTCATTTCCTAAAATTCTCCCATTCCATTCATCTGAGTCAATAAAGAAAATTTGCTACTTGAGAAAGAGGAACACCACTTATGCAAAAATGGAGGGTTTCTTCTTTTCTCCCAGTTTCCCCCCTACCTTGAATTGTATCCTTTTCTTGCAAGGTAAATGGAGTGCCGCCTAACCACTAGTTGTATGCATTGACCAACTCACCTACTATATTTGAAGTTTATTTAGCTATAAGTCCTAAGTCAATATTATATTTATTGAAAACGATGATTTGTGAAACATTGAAATGGAATTGTGAAAATAAGTATACAATTTATATGTGTTTTTATTGTTGCATATTAATGCTAATGCCTTTAAGATGTTAGGTTTTACACATTATGTGGACAATGAAAAAATGTACGAGATAAATTTTTCCTTAGGAATAATTTTCCACCTTTTTTTATCCAAAAAATTATTTCCCAATTTCCATTTTATTGAATAATTTTTATTTTTATTTTAAAAGGATTGAGTAAGGGATTTATATTAATAAGTGCTAGATAAAGGACTAAAACAATCACATTTTTTTTCTGATACGAAATTTCTACTATCAGTAGTATATTCAAGAAGCTTGTCGATTCTCAAGCTGCAATTCCATCTTAGTCTAAATATTTGTCCAGTATAAACCCAACAAAAATTTCCTAGCATATAGCGAAATTTAAATAACAACATAGAAAAACATATTTTACAAAATGCACCACCCACTGACGTGAACCTTAAGACTCAACATCAACTTTGACCATTGACATCATACCCCCTTATGTCGTAGGTTCTTTTCCTTTCAACAAAGAAATTTGAGTGATAACCTCTCGAACTCACATGTGTGTTTCGGCCTCTAGAGGCCTCCAAAGTAGATAGAAAAACACCAAGCGAATGTACTTCCTCACACAAATTTTCCTTTAGTTGTTGCATTTTAGCCTTGTGCCTAAGTAGGTTTTCTTCCTGGAAGGGCTGGAAATCATTTCTATACCTTTAAACCATGTCTTCAAGTTTCTGAATTAAAACTAAGAGACTTAGAGATTTGTCCAAAAATTTTCAAGCACAAGATTGGCGTCGACGTTTTCTGAAGGAGCCAAAGAGTCCACCACTGCATACCATTTTTTGTCACTCAAAAAAGTGAAACATTATTTGACATGGTCATAGAGTTCATTTGTCACAAGTTGGTATAGGAAAATTTAATTTTTTTTCATTTTTAACCTATCTTAAGGTTCAAACCCATCTCCATATAGATCACATAAGGTCTCATCAGTCATCATTAGGTGTTAGATTCCATCTCCCAAGTGTTTAAATCCGAAAAGGACAGTTTAGCCAATTTTTCCTCTTTTCATAGCATTTTACACTGTAAAATAGCAGTTTTTGCTACGAAACTGCCAAATAGTTTCGTAGCGAAATTGTCAGAAAATGAACTAGCCACACTACAAAAAACATTTTTTCTGTCTGCCTTATCAGATCCCATGAAAGGTGTCTATTCATGATTAGAGGGGATAGGGTGAATGCCATTCGAGTCAGTTAGGGTTATTTCAAATGTACAAGGTCATCCCTGAGGTCATCATTACCGTTTTTAGCATGCATGAGTCATGATTAAGGCATGAGTTGCCATCGAAACCATAAAACATTACCCAATTGAGTCTTTTTGTCATTATTTGTTTTATCCTTGCATGTTATTGAGTTGTTGGAGAGCTGCTTCACCAAGCCAAGCTAGTTGCTGGCGTTTTCAAAAGTTGCAGGTGCCACTAATCAAGCAAGCCCGAGAAGACATAAATTCACCATGGCTGCAAGAAAGAAGACTAAAAAAGGTGGTCACTGCCTTAGATATGAGCCCATGGACATGAATTTTTTAAATGAAGACCCAACTGCATTGGAGATATTCAGAAGAACAGGTTGTTTGCAGTTCTGCCAAAGATTGCAAGGATGTTATTTGCAAGTTTCTAAGGAGTTTGCTATTAGTTTCAATAGGACAGCTTCCAAGGTGGGAATCTTAAACCTCACAGTAACACCAGAGACCATTGCAGCAACAACAAGAATCCCTAGGGGATGGGAACAATGGCTTAAAGGTATCAAGTTCACCATGCAGGACTGCAAAGAATTCATAAAGCTAGAGCATAGTGAAATTAATCTCACAAATTCTATCCCAAGGAGCTACATGAAAGACAACTTCTCAAAGTTGTTGCTAATTATTCATAAGTACTTCACCTATGAAGGGAGGTTCCACATGGTCTATTCCTACCACCTTAGGCTTCTACTGCATTTTGTGGGTAAGAGGTCTCTTGACTTGCCCTTCTACTTATACAGAATTCTAGCTAAAATGTCAGATAAGTTCCAAGTTAAAAAAGAAGGAAATGAAACTTCTCTCTTTCATCATGGTTTGATCAAGTTGTTGGTGTTGGAGGAGTTAAAAATACTAGGCATAGATTGTAAATCCTTTCTGTTTATCAGTGGTTTTGAAGTAGATGTTGTCACTCCTAAAAGAGTTCCCAAACCTAGATATGTTTCATCACCTACAGTGGCAGAGAAAGTTGAGCCAGTGAGCATGGAGATAGAGCCTTTGCAGAAGGTTGATACACCCAAAGCTACACCTGCAAAAAAAAAACCAACAGTTAGCAAACATGGCAGCAAGAGAGTTAAAAGGAGCCAAACAATGGCTAAGGGTAACTTAGAGTACATCTTACATGCCATTGATATTGAAGAAACTCCCATAGTCTAAGATGAAGATATAGATGAGGGAGGAAGGAAGCTTAAGAAAGGAAAAACAGCTAAGAAGTTAGAGTTTGCAGGTGATGATGCAGGATTCATGTTTCAAGCTAGAAAACCAATGAAAAAACATGCAGGAAAGGTATTAGAAAGTAGAAAATAGGCTCAGAAGGTCAATGAAACTATTCAACCACCACCAAGCATCATAGACGTCTCCTCACCCACAAAAGAAGATCTGGTCATCAAATTAAAGAAGGGAAAATACAAAATCATTGAAAAGACAGAAGTTGAATCCCTTAAGGAGTAGTTAAAAGATGCAAGTGAAGAAATATCAATTTTGAGGAAAGAGGCAAAGAAGCATAGAGTTGAAAGAGTGCAGTTTGAACAAATGAGAAATATTTGGGAGGATCAAGTCACAAGTGCCTCAAAGACCTTGGACAACACAAAAAAACTAATAAAATGGACTCAGCCACTAAGAATAGAAGTAAAGCACATTAAAAAGGTAAACCTACACTTACAGTCCAAGAACAGGACACTGAAGGACCAAGTCAAAGACCTTCAAGAACAACTGGACCTGATTCATGAAAAGCTGGAAAAGAAAGGTTTGAAGATGACTGTGGTTGAGGAGCCCATTGCTCAACTGATCATAAATGAAGAGGAAACACCAGAGGAACCATAATTTGAGATTGAATATGCTTCAGAAGGTTCATTACATGGAGAAAATCAAGTTTTAGCAGTTGGAGGTCACTTTTTGGAGACAGTTTGAAATGGAAAATCTATGCACTTTTACACAATTTCGTAGCGTTTCCTAGGCTTAAAGTCGGGAAAACGCTACGAAAAAATATGTAGCATCCTTTTATACTTTAAAATCACTTTTTACAATTTTCAAAGAGGGATATTGATGGTGGTGATGTGTCATGACTTGATTGACACCATGGAACAACAAAGGAGTGAAGTTATTGTGTGCAGAAGCTACTTTTTCAACGCTACCAAAACTCACTACGAAACTATCTTGTTTTCATAGCAATTTATTTTTAAAGTTTTTGGAGCATCTTAATGGTAGTTTTGGATAGTTGGACTCCTCCAACATGTCAATGGATCTTATCATCAAATAATTATGACTCGAAGTAAGTGTTGTGGAGACAGGTCATCAGCCAAAGCAACTTTGAAGATAAGGGTTATGCATTCTTGAAAAATAGGGTTATGTTCCACAAGTCTAGGAGGGTTTTTAATATGTAAAGTGGTGATGAACTATGTTATGGATTTTTCGAGCATGTGACACTTATGTTGTAACCATCATATAATGGTTTCAAAGATAAGGTAGAGTTATGTAATAAATAGAAGTTAGAGTCCTATTAGGAGATGTCTTCTTTAAGGTGTAGCTGTCAGTTTTATGTTAGAAGTCATGTTTTTCAATTATGTGACGTGTCATAGGATAATTCGATGGTCTAGCCACCAGGAATATCATCCTTATTGTAAAGAAGGTCTATTTAAAGACAAAGCATCGAAGTAGTCAAGGGTTGGAGATTTTTTGCACTAAACTGTTGCTTTTATGTATTTGACTCATATCAGTAATACAGAGTGACTTTCTTCTTGACATGCTTGAGATTCTCATGGGGTTTTTAATGTCTTATTGATCTATATCTTTATGTTTTTATCACTTGCAGTAGATTTCATCTCTATTACTCAGAATTCATAATTTATTCTCTAACTTCCTTTAGTGGTGAAATGATAGTGTTGCTCTACGTTTTATGTGTGAGTTGCCTCTGTTAAAGACGACTATCTGCCTCAGATTCCATGTCAAGAAACCTTGCCACTGAAACTACTGATTGTTGACTCCATATGCCCAATGGTAGCAAGCCTGCATTCTTTTCAACCTTCTAACATAAAAAACAAGTTACATTCCCAATAGATTTAGCCATCTAATACCATCATTATTCAATATCATGAAACCCCCTTGAGAGAGCCCTCTCATACTGAAGAGGCTAAGCTTCAGTCAAAAGCTCGTTTGAAACAGTTACACTGAGTTGTTTGATAAGCAGCCAATCAAGTACAATTTTGTGATAACACTAGTGACATAATACCCAACAATATAACCTGTGGATAATAATACTTTCAACTTTAGAACTAAAATGAAATGAAATCATATGGGTCTGGAGAGTCGAGGTGTTCAAAATATAGGCATAATTGAAACCATTCCATTAGCCAAACTGCAAAAATGAATCCAACACCATCTCCCATATCTCAATCAGACAAAGAATTTACATATGAGGAATGACGTTGGACATCAGAACTAATTCCATTCTATATAACAGGGGTATGATCTCCATGGTCAAGATGATCCTCCACAGTTCCCACCAAGAAAGAAATAAATAGACAAAACAGCCTTCAATTGAAGCGAGAAAAATGACATGCCACTTGTAATTCCATTTAAAACCAAAAGGAGAGATCAGAGGGATGGGCCATTGAATATTGAGGCCTATCCCCTTCAAGAAAATAACTACATCTGCATTTTTATGGAGGGATCCGACTATGTATTAAAACCAAAAATTCCCCCATGGGTGATCAAACAAATTAGAAAATGATTGCAACTTGGAATACTCAATGAAACATTGTTATGGGGAATATATGCAAACCTCTAGTCTAACAGTGGATTCATCCTTCAATGATTATTATGGAATTTGAGAGATGTTAATTCTATATCCATTTCCAACCTTCCTTGCTCCAAGGTGGAGTCTTTTTTTGGCTAAAATATCTACTTCTGACTTTAACTTCCTATATATATATATATATATATGAAAGAATTTCAATTTTTAAATTGAGAGGAAGAGACGAGGACTCTTTGATTCAAAGGAGGATATCCAAAGAAAATATCCTTCTTGTCCTTAGTCATTTGGAGAATAATGAGCATAAATTATCAAAATACTAATAGGCTTGAAATTTTGTCGTCAATAACAATTTCCAAGCCTTTCCATAATGCAAGTGTTATGAAACCAGCTCCAAAAATAGAAGAAGAGAGAGATCAATGCCTTATAATTTAGCCACTTCGAGGGGGCAACCTCCAATACTTTACATAAATGAAAAATTATTGGATGATACAAATGATAGAACCTTCTTCTATATATAGGATTCCATGGGGTCATAATATAATCCTAGCCGACCTAACAATAATAATGTAAGGGAACAATAATAACAATATGGGGGTTACAGAGGTACAACAATAACAATAAGGGGGCTACAATAATAACAATAAGGGACTACACTAGTAATATGGGGACCTAACATGCCCCTCTTCTTCAAAAAAGTGTTGTCCTCAATGTTTGAGTAGCTTAGGATGCTTCTGTATAAAATTCTCATCCTCCCATGTAGAATCTTCAATGGGTAAGTTCTTCCAATTGATGAGATACTTTGAAATTCATCTATTTCGTAGCTGTCGAGTTCTTGTTTCCATCATTGTTTAAAGTTCCAATATGATTTTTCCTTCCTCATCAAGTTCTGGAAATATTTTTTGAACTGGAATTTTGTCACCTATAACCTTCTTTAAGCATGAAACATGGAAAATTGGATGCACACGCGAAGAAGCAGGAAGCTCCAATTTTTATGCCATTGTACCAATATTTTGCATCACCTTGTAAGGACCATAGTTTTTTGGTGATAATTTATTATCCTTCTTAGCTTGCTTGAGGGACATTTTTTTTATGGTTATAGCCGCAAAAATACCCAGTCTCCTACATCAAAACTTCTCTCGATGCAATGTTGATCTGCTTGTTGTTTCATTCGATTTTGTTCCAAATTTAGTTTATCCTTTAAGAGTTGGAGAACTTGTTTTTGATGCTCGATGTGATCTTCCACTACTTTCACCTTAGAATTTTCTCTTAAATATGATGTGATGCATGGTGGATGATATCCATAAAGTGCCATAAATGGGGTCATTTTTGCTGCAGAATGGAAGGAATTGTTATACCACCATTCAGCCATAGGTAACCACTTGACCCATTGTGTTTGTTTCTCAGATACAAAACAATGAAGATAACCTTCCAAACATTTTTTCACTATCTCAATTTGACAATCGGATTGAGGATGATAAGTTGAGCTATGAGCTAGTTGAGTACCCAAACAAGAAAATAATTTCGTCCAAAAATTTCCAGTACAAATGAGATCTTTGTCGCTTACCATAATCTTTGGGTTTCCAAGTAGCTTTTGAATTGTTTCCATAAATGCAATAGCAATTATACTTGTTTTAAATGGATGAGATAATGCACAAAAGTGTGCATACTTAGTAAGTCTATCAACTACCACCATGTTGACACTCTTTCCTTCGGACTTAGGTAAACCTGTGATAAAATCCATTGAAATATCCTCCTAACGTTGACTTGGAATGGATAAAGGTTGTAGAAGACCCGGGGTCTTAATTGTCTCAACTTTATTTTGCTCGCAAACCAAACATTCTGCCACAAAATTTTAAATATCAGATTTAAGGCCATCCCAAAAAAAAAAATTCTTCACCCTGTGGTAAGTTTTAAAAAATCCTGAGTGTCCTCCTAAAGGAGAAGTTTGCAATTCCAAAAGAATAATTTGTTTTAGTTGGGAATTCTTACAAAGATATAAGCGATCTTTGTACCATAAGGAATCATTTTTCCAACTAAGTGTATCAGATGTACTAGGATCTTGTTGCAACTTTTGAATGAGTGCCCACACTTCTTTGTCCTTCTTCCATTCATCCCTTGCTTCAGTTATCCAATATGGTTGGATAATAGAAATTTCATAAAGCAATGCTTCCACCTCTTCATCCTTTCTTGAGAGTGCATCTGCAACAACAATTAACTTCCCTTTTTTGAAGATGATTTCAAAGTCATAACCCAGAATCTTTGTGACGCATTTTTGCTGCTCTTCTGAAGATATTCTTTGTTACAAAAAGTGTTTAAGACTATCATGATCATCTTTTACCTTGAAGTTCCTTCCCATTAGGTAAAGTCGTCATTTCTTTAGTGCATGTAGTATTGCCAAAATTTCCTTCTCATAAATAGCTTTCTGTAAATACTTTCCATTGATTGGGTGACTTTCAAAAGAAATGGGTCTTCCTTCTTGCATTAAAACAACACCAATTCCATTTCCTGAGGCATCACATTCCACAATAAAGGTTTTTGTGAAGTCTGGCGTAGCTAAGACCGGTGTTTTTCACATTGCCCCTTTAAAATGTTCAAAGGCCTTAGTTGCTTCAAGAGTCCATGAAAATGCATCTTTCTTCAATAATGTTGTTATAGGTGCTGCTATTCTCCCATAAATCTTAAAAAACTTGTGATAATACCCTGTTAACCCGATAAATCCTGCATAGCTGCTTTATGGTTGTGGGGACTTTCATTCCTTAATAGCTTTAATTTTGTTAGGGTCTACCTTAACACACCCGTGAGATACAATATGACCCTTATATTCCACCTATTTTACTCCAAAGAAACATTTGTATGATTTTGCATATAATTGTTTCTCCTCCGATAGTTTGAGCACACTGTCAACATCTTCAACATCATCCTTCCAAGACCTGTTGTAGATTAGTATATCATAAAAAAATACTAGCACAAATTTTCTAAGGAAGGGTTTGAAAGTGGAATTCATCAACCCTTGAAATGTATAAGGCACATTGGCAAGGCAAAAAGGCATCAACAAAAATTCATAATGACCCTCACGAGTTTGAAATGTTGTTTTTGAAATATCTTGAGTCTTCATTCTAATTTCATGATATCCTGAACGAATATCCAACTTGGTAAAATAAATTGCGCCATGTAATTCATCTGATATTTCATCAATCACATGAATGGGAAATTTATATTTAATGGTGAGCTTATTGAGCTCCCTATAATCTAGATACATGTGCCATGATCCATCATTCTTGTGTACCAATACTGCAGGAGCAGAGAAAGAACATTGACTAGGTTGAATTATACCCGCCTCTAATATTTCTACAATCATATGTTCAATTTCGCTCTTTTGGACATAAGGATATATTTAAGGCCTGATGTTTGGAGGAACAATTCCTGGAATCAAATGAATAGCATGATCATGATCATGAATAGGTGGGATTCCTTTGGGAGTTTCAAACACCTCAGAATGATTTTTCAATACTTTTTGGAGATCTGGAGAAATAGATTATTTTGATGTTGGAACTTCTTGTGAGGATAATTGTGAAATTACGCCTCATTATTATTTCTTCAAAATATTTGTCATGACATTAGAGCTTATTATCTTTCCCGGCTTCCCTGCGATATCCCGTAATTCAACTTCCTTTCCTTCTGAAAAAATTTCAATAAAAGTTCTCTAAAATTAAAAGCTGTCATCCCCAAAGATTGTAACCATTGTACTCTAGTATAACCATCGGCACCTCCCATTGGGGTAGCATTGGAATATTCAATACCTAGTCCCCCATGGTTAGCTTAATTTTATGGCATTTTCTAGAGCAATTTATAGTTCCTCCATTTGCAACCATCTCTTGACATTCTAGTGCTGGGTATAGGAAACAATTCAATTCCTTGGCTACCTTACAATGAATAAAATTATGGGTACTACCCGAATCAATCAACACTATTACCTTTTTCTTCTTGATATGTCCTTCTATCTTGATATTTTGAGGAGTGGTAATTCCTTCCAATGCATTACATGATATGGTCGGACTCATTTCTTCTTCTTGTAGGGTTGGTTCCTGGTGTGTATCCTCTTCTTTTGAAGTTTCTTGTTCATTTTCTTCCTCCTCTTCACAATATATGTAAAATAATTTCTTCTCGGCACACTTATGACATTTAGTGTATTTTCTATCACAACTGTAGCAAATCCCTTTTGCTATTTTGTCTTCCAATTGTTGTGGTGTCAACCTTGTAGGCTGTGGAAGTCTAGGAGTAGCAACATATTTATAGATGTGAGTGGTAGGCTTCCTTGTCGCCATAATTTCACATTCAATTTTTATTGCCAACCTCATTGCCTTCTCCAATGAATCGGGTTCCCAAACACGAATTTCATGTTGGATGTTATCCTTTAAAGTCCCTATGAAGACATCAATCATGTGTTCCTCTGTAATATCAGTTACCCTTATATTCAATTTTTGGAAGTCCTCAATGTGCTCCACCACTGAACCCTTTGTTTGGGATTTATCAATTGGCTAAAGAAGGTGTTGCTCTTTGTATCCTCATAATGTTCTATCATTTCCTTTGTAAAAATTGACCGAGTGCCAATTTTTTACCGGGAGCAAAGGCATCGTTACCATACAAATGTATTTTTTTCTAGATGTAAGTTTGCAATGTGTACCTTTTGTGTGCTTTGCACATTATTGAGATCAAAATTGCTCCAACTGTAGTATCCATTTTATGGGATCCTTTCCATCAAACTTCCTTATATCCATATTTGGGATATGGTGGTTCTTCCATCCAACATTAGAGTTTATGAAATCATGATTAACAATTTTTTTTTCTCATCATGAGTTTCATCTACTATCTTTTCGCCATTAGGAAAATTTTCTTGTATCAACTTTGTCAAACCTTCCATGTCTTCTTTTAGATCATTCTTCAGGTTTTCCATGGTTTCTTTCATTTTTTCTTCCATGTCATTCATCTTAGCTTCCATGCCAGCTCCCATGTCATCCATCTTAGCTTCCATGTCTTTCTTCAAACCTTCCATATTATTCTTCAAACCATCCATCTTCACTTCCGCACCTTTCTTCAAAACTTCCATTTCATTTTTTGTTGCTCTTTGCAAGAGAGAAATTTGGTGCACTTGCTCTTGTAATTTTGATAGATCATGTTGAAATTATTCATTTTCATGAGTCATAGTAGAGTATTATGAGCGTTTAATGGGTGTTTAATTATTTTTAGGGGGGATTTTAGAACCCAATACTAATATCTATGCTCAATATGCCCTTCGAATCACTTAAAACTGATTTTTCAAACAAGACTTATGCAATTTGAAAGAAAATACACACCTTTTCCTTACTTTTGAGCAGCTCGATATTGAAAATGAATTATATCTATAATTGTGGATCTTCAATATCTCATAGTCAGTCATATAGTAGATCTCCGAATCTTCTTTCAAATGCCACAAGTCTGACCAAATTTGGTTACTTCAAGATAAAGCTATGTTGAATCTCCCACATTGACCTAATTATGGACTGGTTCAGTAGAGTGCACTTGTATGGCGTGCCATGCCTCATTGTTTCCTCCTTTGGCTCAGAAATTGATATACAGCAAACTATATTCCATGTAATTTTACCCACTTTTTACAGAATTCCAATCCAATGCTTAGAGAGAGATTTATGATGATTTTCCCAAGGTCACCACTTTGAGATGAGATTCAAAAGCCTGAAAAAACCCTAACTTCCAAAGATGATATCTATGAAAATATTGTGAACCAAGATCTGAAATTTTTACAAGAAGTTTCTCAGTTTTTCAGCTTCCCTCTGTAAAAATTTAAGCATCTGAACCTTTGCAGAAAACAAGTTATAGCGAAAATTCCACGATGACATGTTTAGGTGAAATTCGACAGCCTGAAAAAACCCTAACTTCAACAGATCATGTCTCTGAATATTGCGAACCAAGATTTGAAATTTTTACACGACGTTCCTTAGGATTTTAGCTTCTCTCTGTAAAAATTTCAGCTTCTGAAACTTCGTCAAAAAATCGTTATAGCAAAAATGCCACGATGGCTTGTTTGGAGCAGTGAAACCTTAGAATCCAAAGCTCTGATACCAAATCTTATGAAATGAGCACCAAAAATAGAAGAAAAGAGAGATCAACGCCTTAGAAATCAGCCACTTCGAGGGGGAAACCTCTAATACATTACATAAATGAACAATTCTTGGATGATACAAATGACAGAACCTCCTTCTATATAGGAGTCCATGGGGTCACAATATAATCCTAGCCGACCTAACAATAATAATGTAAGGGAAAAATAATAACAATATGGGCGTTATAGGGGTACAACAATAACAATAAGGGGGCTACACTAATAACAATAAGGGACTACACTAGTAATATGGGGACCTAACATGCCCCTCTCCTTCAAAAAAGTGTTGTCCTCAACGCTTGAGTAGCTATGGATGCTTCTGTATAAAATTCTCATCCTCCTATGTAGAATATTCAGTGGGTATGTTCTTCCAGTTGATGATATACTTTGAAATTGATCTATTTCGTAGCGTCGAGTTCTTGTTTCTGTGACTGTTTCAAGTTCTAATATGATTTTTCCTTCCTTATCAAGTTCTGGAAATATTTTTTTAACTGGAAGTTTGTCACCTACACCTTCTTTAAGCATGGAACATAGAAAACTGGATGCACTCGCAAAGAAGCAAGAAACTCCAATTTGTATGCCATAGTACCAATCTTTTGCATCACCTTGTAAGGACCATAGTATTTCGGCGATATTTTATTATCCTTCTTGGCATGCTTGAGGGAAATTTTTTGTATGGTTGTAGCCGTAAAAATACCCAATCTCCTACATCAAAACTTCTCTCGCTACGATGTTCATATGCCTGTTGTTTCATTCGATTTTGTGCCAAATTTAGGTTATATTTTAAGAGTTGGAGAACTTGTTGTTGATGCTCGATGTGATCTTCCACTGCTTTCACCTTAGAATTTTCTCCTAAATATGATGTTATGGACGGTGGATGAAATCCATATAGTGCCATAAATGGGGCCATTTTTGCTACTTATGGAAGGAAGTGTTATACCGCCATTCAGCCATAGGTAACCACTTGACCCATTGTGTTTGTTTATCAGATACAAAACAATGAATATAACCTTCCAAACATTTGTTGACTATCTAAGTTTGACCATCAGATTGAGGATGATAAGATGAGCAATGACCTAGTTAAGTACCCAAACAAGAAAATAATTCCGTCCAAAAATTTCCAGTAAAAATGGGATCTCTGTAGCTTACCATAATCTTTGGGTTTCCATGTAGCTTTCGAATTGTTTCCATAAATGCAGTAGCAACTGTACTTGCTTTAAATGGATGAGATAATGCACAAAAGTGTGCATACTTGGTAAGTCTATCAACTACCACCATGATGACACTCTTTCCTTCGGACTTAGGTAAACCTGTGATAAATCCATTGAAATCTCCTCCTAACGTTGACTTGGAATGGACAAAGGTTGTACAAGACCCGGGGTCTTTATTGTCTCAACTTTTTTTGCTGGAAAACCAAACATTTTGCCACAAACTTTTGAATATCAGATCTAAGGCCATCCCAAAAAAAATGTTTCTTCACCTAGTGGTAAGTTTTTAAAAATCCTGAGTGTCCTCCTAAAGGAGAAGTGTATAATTCCAAAAGAATATTTTGTTTTAGTTGGGAATTCTTACAAATATATAAGCGATCTTTGTACCATAAGGAAGCATTTTTCCAACTAAGTGTATCAGATGTACTAGGATATTGCTGCAACTTTTGAATGAGTGTCTGTTGGACATTGGGTTCAACGCTCCCCGTGTGTTTCGCGACATGGACTAACCGCCTCTTGTGGATCCGTTATTCCAACAGTTTCCACACTTCTTCGTCCTTCTTCCATTCATCCCTTGCTTCGGTTATCCGATCTGGTTGGATAATAGAAATTGCACAAATAAATTCTTCCACCTCTTCATCCTTTCTTAAGAGTGCATCTGCAACAACATTTAGCTTCCCTTTTTTGAAGATGATTTCAAAGTCATAACCTAGCATCTTTGTGACCCATTTTTGCTGCTCTTCTGAAGATAGCCTTTGTTCCAAAAAGTGTTTAAGATTATCATGATAAATTTTTACCTTGAAGTGCCTTCCCATTAGGTAAAGTCACCATTTCTTTAGTGCATGTAGTATTGCCAACATTTCCTTCTCATAAATAGCTTTTTGTAAAAAATTTCCTTTGATTGGACAACTTTCAAAAGCAATGGGTCTTTCTTCTTGCATTAAAATAGCACCAATTCCATTTCCTGAGGCATCACATTCCACAATAAAGGTTTTTGGGAATTCTGGCATAGCTAAGACCGGTGCTATGCACATTTCCTCTTTAATATGTTCAAAGGCCTTAGTTGCTTCAAGAGTCAATGAAAATGCATCTTTCTTCAATAATGTTGTTAGAGGTGCTGCTATTCTCCCATAATTCTTAACAAACTTGCGATAATACCCTGTTAACCCGAGAAATCCTCGCAACTGCTTTATGGTCGTGGGGACTTTCCATTCCTTAATGGCTTAAATTTTGTTAGGGTCTACTTTAACACCCTCGTGAGATATAATATGACCCAGATATTCCACCTCTTGTACTCCAAAGAAACATTTGGATGTTTTTCATATAATTGTTTCTCCTGCAATAGTTTGAGCACCCTGTCAACATGTTCAACATGATCCTTCCAAGACCTGTTGTAGATTAGTATATCATCAAAAAACACTAGCACAAATTTTCTAAGGAAGGGTTTGAAAATGGAATTCATCAACCCTTGAAATGTAGAAGGTGCATTGGTAAGGCCAAAAGGCATGACCAAAAATTCATAATGACCCTCATGAGTTCGAAATGTTGTTTTCAGAATATCTTCAGTCTTCATTATAATTTGATGATATCCTGAATGAAGATCTAACTTGGTAAAGTAAACCGTGCCATGTAATTCATCCAACAATTCATCAATAGAGGAATGGGAAATTATCTTTAATAGTGAGCTTATTGATCTCCCTATAATCCGGACACATGCGCCATGATCCATCCTACTTGTGCACCAATACTACTGGAGCAGAGAAATAACTTTGACTAGGTTGAATTATACCAGCCTCTAACATTTCTACAATCATACGTTCAACTTCGCTCTTTTAGACATAAGGATATCTATAAGGCCTGATGTTTGGAGAAACACTTCCTAGAATAAAATGAATAGCATGATCATGATCACGAATAGGTGGGATTCCTTTGGGAGTTTCAAACACCTTGGAATGATTTTGTAAGACTTTTTGAGGATCTATAGAAATAGATGGTTTTGATGTTGGAACTTCTAGTGAGCATAATTGTGAAATTACGCCTCATTGTTCTTTCTTCAGAAGCTTTTTCATGACATTAGGGCTTATTATATTTCTCGGCTTCCCTGAGATACCCCGTAATTCGATTTCCTTTCCTTCAGAAAAAAAAATAAAAATAAAAATAAAAAAATAAAAAATTCTTGAAAATTAAAAGCTATCGTCCACAAATATTGTAACCATTGTAATCCTAGTACAACATCAACACTTCCCATTGGAATGGAAAGAATTGGAATATTCAATACATATTCCCCCATGGTTAGATTGATATTATAGCATTTTCCAAAGAAATTTATAGTTCCTCCATCGCTTGACATTCTAGTGCTAGGTATAGGAAACAATTCAATTCCTTGGCTACCTTATGATGAATAACTATGGGTACTACCCGAATCAATCAACACTATTACCTTTTTATTCTTGATATGTACTTCTATCTTGAGAGTTTGAGGAGTGGTAATTCCTGCCAATGCATTACATGATATGGTCAGACTCATTTCTTCTTCTTCTAGGGTTGGTTTTTGGTGTATATCCTCTTGTTTTGAAGTTTCTTGTTCATTTTCTTCCTCCTCTTCACAATCTATGTAAAATAATTTCTTCTCAGCACACTTATGACCTTTAGTGTATTTGCTATCACAACTCTAGAAAAGCCCTTTTGCTCTTTTTTCTTCCAATTTTTGTTGTGTCAACCTTGTAGGTTGTGGAAGTCTAGGAGTAGCAACATCTTTATAGATGTGAGTGGTAGGCTTCTTTGTTGCCATAATTTTACATTCACTTTTTCTTGCCAACCTGAATGCGTTCTTCAATGAATCAGGTTCCCAAACATGAACTTCATGTTGGATGTTATCCTTTAAATTCCCTATGAAGGCATCAATCATGTGTTCCTCGGGAATATCAGTTACCCTTATATTAAATTTTTGGAAGTCCTCAATGTGCTCCACCATCGAACCCTTTTGTTTTGGATTTTTCAATTGGCTAAATAAGGTGTTGCTCTTTGTATCCTCATAATGTGTTATCATTTCCTCCATTAAAATTGACCAAGTGAGAATTTTTTTATGGGAGCAAATCCATCTATACCATACAAATGTATTTTGTTCTAAATGTAAAGTTGCAATGCTTACCTTTTGTGTGCTTTGCACATTATTGAGATCAAAATATTGCTCCATCTGTAGTATCCATGTTACGGGGTCCTTTCCATCAAACTTCCTCGTATCCATCTTTGGGATATGGTGGTTATTCCATCCAACATTAGAGTTTATGAAATCATGATTAACATTTATTTTGTTCTCATCATGAGTTTCCACTACTATCTTTTCACCATTAGGAAACATTTCTTGTATCAACTTTGTCAAACCTTCCATGTCTTCTTTTAGATCATTCTTCATGTTTCCATGTTGTCTTTCATTTTTTCTTCCATGACATTCATCTTAGCTTCCATGCTCATTCCCATGCCATCCATCTTAGCTTCCACGCCTTTCTTCAAACCATCCATCTTCGCTTCCGCACCTTTCTTCAAAACTTCCTTTTCATTTTTTGTTGCTCTTTGTGAAAGCTAAATGTGGTGCACTTGCTCTTGTAATTTTGATAGATCATGTTGCAATTATGCATCTTCATGAGTCATAGTAGTGTATTATAAGGGAATAATGTGTGTCAAATTCTATTTAGGGGGAATTTTAGAACCCAATACTGATATCTATGCTCAATATGCCCTTGGAATCACTTAAAACTGATTTTTCAAACAAGACTTATGCAATTTGAAAAAAAATACACACATTTTTCTTGCTTTTGAGGAGCTCGATATTGAAACTGAATTATATCTATAATTTTGGATCTTCAATATCTAAAATTCGGTCCTGTAGTATCCCTCTGAATCTTCTTTCGATTGCCACAGGTCTCACCGGATTTGGATACTTAAGGACAAAGTTATGTCATATCTCCCACGATGACCTAATTATGGACTAGTTCAATAGAGCAAACTTGTACGGCGTCCCACGTCTCATTGTTTCTTCCTTCGGCTCTGAAATTGATAAACAAGAAACTAAAATCCATGTACTTTCAGCCACTTTTTACATAATTCCATTATGATGCTCAGAGAGAGAGTTATGATGATTTTTCCAAGGTCACCTCTTTGAAATGAAATTCGAGAGCCTAAATAAACCCTAACTTCCATAGATCATGTCTCCGAAAATATTGCGAACCAAGATTTGAATTTTTTACAGGACGTTTCCCAGGATTTTGGCTTCACTCTGTAAAAATTTCAGCATCTGAACCTTTGCAAAAAATAATTTATATCTAAAATTCCACGATGACCTGTTTAGGTGAAATTCGAGAGCCTAAAAAAACCCTAACTTCCACATATCATATCTATGAATATTGCAAACAAGATCTGAAATTTTTACATGACGTTCCTCAAGATTTCAGCTTCTCTCTGTAAAAATTTCAACTTCTGAACCCTCGTAAAAAAAAAAATTATAGCGAAAATTCCACGATGACTTGTTTGCAGCAGCGAAACCCTATAATCCAAAGCTCTAATACGAAATTTTATGAAACCAAACTCCAAAAATAGAAGAAAAGAGAGATCAACACCTTAGAAATCAACCACTTCGAGGGGAAACCTCCAATACATTACATAAATTAACAATTCTTGGATGATACAAATGACAGAACCTCCTTCTATATATAGGAGTCCATGGGGTCACAATATAATCCTAGCCGACCTAAAAATAATAATGTAAGGGAACAATAATAACAATATGGGGGTTACAGGGGTACAACAATAACTATAAGGGGGATACACTAATAACAATAAGGGACTACACTAGTAATATGGGGTCCTAACATGCCCCTCTCCTTCAAAAAAGTGTTTTCTCAGGTTCCAGCATAATTTTTCCTTCCTCATCAATTTCTAGCAATATTGTTTGAACTGGAAGTTTGTCACCTATAACCTTCTTTAAGCATGAAACATGGAAAACTGGATGCACTTGCGAAGAAGTAGGAAGCTCCAATTTGTATGCCATAGTACTAATATTTTGCATCACCTTTTCAGGAACATAGTATTTTTGTGATAATTTATTATCCTTCTTAGCTTGCTTGAGGGACATTTGTTTGTATGGTTGTAGCCATAAAAATACCCAGTCTCCTACATAAAAACTTCTCTTGCTGCGATGTTAATCTTCCTGTTGTTTCATTCAATTTTGTGCCAACTTTAGGTTATCCTTTAAGAGTTGGAGAACTTATTGTTGATGCTCAATGTGATCTTCCACTAATTTCACCTTAGAATTTTCTCTTAAATATGATGTGATGGACGGTGGATGATGTCCATAAAGTGCCATAAATGTGGTCATTTTTGCTGTAGTGTGGAAGGAAGTGTTATACCACCATTCAGCCATAGGTAACCACTTGATCCATTGTGTTTTTTTATCATATACAAACAACAAAGATAACATTCCAAAAAAAAACACAGTATCTCAGTTTGACCATCGGATTGAGGATGATAAGATGAGTTGTGAGCTAGTTGAGTACCCAAACAAGAAAATAATTCCATCCAAAAATTTCCAGTAAAAATGAGATCTCTGTCGCTTACCATAATCTTTGGGTTTCCATGTAGCTTTTGAATTGTTTCCATAAATGTAGTAGCAATTGTAATTGCTTTAAATGGATGAGATAATGCACAAAAGTGTGCATACTTGGTAAGTCTATCAACTACAACCATGATGACATTATTTCCTTTAGACTTAGGTAAACCTTTGATAAAATCCATTGAAATATCCTCATAATTTTGACTTGGAATGGATAAAGGTTGTAGAAGACTCGAGGTCTTAATTGTCTCAACTTTATTTTGCTCGCAAACCAAACATTCTACCACAAACTTTTGAATATCATATTTAAGGCCATCCCAAAAAAATTCTTTCTTCACCCCGTGGTAAGTTTTAAAAAATCCTAAGTGTCCTCCTAAAGGAGAAGTGTGCAATTCCAAAAGAATATTTTGTTTTAGTTGGGAATTCTTACAAAGATATAAGCGATCTTTGTACCATACCGAACCATTTTTCCAACTAAGTGTATCAGATGTACTAGGATCTTGTTGCAACTTTTGAATGAGTGTCCACACTTCTTCATCCTTCTTCCATTCATCCCTTTCTTTGGTTATCCAATCTGGTTGGATAATATAAATTACACAAAGAAATGCTTCCACCTCTTCATCCTTTATTGAGAGTGCATTTGCAACAACATTTAGCTTGCCTTTTCTGAAGATGATTTCAAAGTCATTACCCATCATCTTTGTGACCCATTTTGCTGCTCTTCCCAAGATAGTCTTTGTTCCTAAAAGTGTTTAATACTATCATGATCAGTTTTTATCTTAAAGTGCCTTCCCATTAGGTAAGGTCACCATTTCTAGAGTGCATGTAGTATTGCCAACATTTCCTTCTCATAAATAGGTTTATGTAGATACTTTCCTTTGATTGGAAAACTTTCAAAAGCAATGAGTCTTCCTTGTTGCATTAAAACAACACCAATTCCATTTCCCGAGGCATCACATTCCACAATAAAGGTCTTCGTGAAGTATGGCGTAGCTAAGACCGGTGCTATGCACATTCCCTCTTTAAGACATTCAAAGGACTTAGTTGCTTCAGGAGTCCATTAAAATGCATCTTTCTTCAATAATGTTGTTAGAGGTGATGTTATTCTCCCATAATTCTTAACAAACTTGCGATAATACCATGTTAACCCGAGAAATCTTCGCAACTACTTTATGGTTGTGGGGACTTTCCATTCCTTAATGGCTTTAATTTTGTTAGGGTCTACCTTAACACCCCCGTGAGATACAATATGACCCATATATTCCACCTCTTGTACTCCAAAGAAGCATTTGGATGTTTTTGCATATAATTGTTTCTCCTCCAATAGTTTGAGCACTCTGTCAACATGTTGAACATGATCCTTCCAAGACCTGTTGTAGATAGTATTTCATCAAAAAATAAAAGCACAAATTTTGTAAGGAAGGGTTTGAAAATGGAATTCATCAACCCTTGAAATGTATAAGGTTCATCGGTAAGGCCAAAAGGCATGACCAAAAATTCATAATGACCCTCATGAGTTCGAAATGATGTTTTCGGAATATCTTCAGTCTTCATTCTAATTTGATGATATCCTGAACGAAGATCCAACTTGGTAAAATAAATTGTGCCATGTAATTCATCCAATAATTAATAAATCACATGAATGGGAAATTTATCTTTAATAGTGATATTATTGAGCTCCCTATAATCTGGATACATGCACCCTGATCCATCCTTCTTGTGCACCAATACTACTGGAGCAAAGAAAGCAATTTGACTAGGTTGAATTATACCACCCTCTAACATTTTTTCAATCATACGTTCAATTTCGCTCTTTTAGACATAAGGATATTTGTAAGGCCTGATGTTTGGAGGAACACTTCCTAGAATCAAATGAATAACATGATCACGATCACGAATAGTTAGGAGTCCTTTGGGATTTTCAAACACCTTGGAATTATTGTCCAATAATTTTTGGGGATCTAGAGAAATAGATGATTTTGATGTTGGAAATTCTAGTGAACATAATTGTGAAATTACGCCTCATTGTTCTTTCTTCATAATATTTTTCACGACATTAGAGCTTATTATCTTTCCCAGCTTCCCTGTGATACCCCGTAATTCGATTTCCTTTCCTTCCAAAAAAAATTTCAAGAAAAGCTCTTGAAAAATGAAAGCTACCGTCCCCAAAGATTGTAACCATTGTACTCCTAGTACAACATCAGAACCTCCCATTGGAATGGAAAGCATTGAAATATTAAATACATATTCCCCCATGGCTACTCTTGATATTATGGAATTTTCCAGAGCAATTTATAGTTCCTCCATTTGAAACCATCACTTGACACTCTACCTTACAACGAATAAAATTATGGGTACTACCCGAATAAATAAACACTATTACCTTTTCCTTCTTGATATGTCCTTCTATCTTGAGAATTTGAGGAGTGGTAATTCCTACCAATGCATTACATGATATGGTCAGACTCATTTCTACTTCTTCTAGGGTTGGTTCCTGGTGTATATCCTCTTCTTTTGGAGCTTCTTGTTCATTTTCTTCCTCCACTTCACAATCTATGTAAAATAATTTCTTTTTAGCACACTTATGACCTTTAGTGTATTTTCTATCACAACTGTAGCAAATCCCTTTTGCTCTTTTTTCTTCCAATTGTTGTGGTGTCAACCTTGTAGGTTGTGGAAGTCTAGAAGTAGTAACATCTTTATAGATGTAAGTGGTAGGCTTCCTTGTCACCATAATTTTACATTCAATTTTTCTTTCCAACCTGAATTCCTTCTCTAATGAATCAGGTTCCCAAACACGAATTTCATGTTGGATGTTATCCTTTAAAGTCCCTATGAAGACATCAATCATGTGTTCCTCTGGAATATCAATTACCCTTATATTCAATTTTTGGAAGTCCTCAATGTGCTCCACCACTGAACCCTTTTGTTTGGGATTTATCAATTGGCTAAAGAAGGTGTTTCTCTTTGTATCCTCATAATGTGCTATCATTTCCTTCGTAAAAATTGACCAAGTGACAATTTTTTTACGGGAGCAAAGCAATCGATAACATACAAATTTATTTTTTTCTAAATGTAAAGCTGCAATGCGTAGATTTTGTGTGCTTTTCACATTATTGAGATCAAAATATTACTCCATCTGTAGTATCCATGTTACAGGATCCTTTCCATAAAACTTCCTCATATCCAGCTTTGGGATATGGTGGTTCTTCCATCCAACATTAGAGTTAATGAAATCATGATCAACATTTATTTTGTTCTCATAATGAGTTTCCTCTACTAAATTTTTCTCCATTAGGAAACCTTTCTTTTATCAACTTTGTAAAACCTTCCATGTCTTCTTTTAGATCATTCTTCATGTTTTCCATGTTGTCTTTCATTTTTTCTTGCATGTCATTCATCTTAGCTTCCATGCCAACTCCCATGCCATCCATATTAGCTTCCACGCCTTTCTTCAAAACAACCATATTATTCTTCAAACCATCCATCTTCTCTTCCACGCCTTTCTTCAAAACTTTCATTTCATTTTTTGTTGCTCTTTGCGAGAGCGAAATTTGGTGCACTTTATCTTGTAATTTTGAGAGATCATGTTGCAATTTTTCATCTTCATGAGTCATAGTAGAGTATTCTGAGGGATTAATGGGTGTTGAATTTTTTTTATGGGTCATTTTAGAACCCATTACTGATATATATGCTCAATATTCCCTTGGAATCACTTAAACCTGATTTTTCAAACAAGACTTATGCAATTTGAAAACAAATACACGCCTTTTTCTTGCTTTTGAGGAGCTCGATATTCAAACTAAATTATATCTGTAATTCTAGATCTTCAATATCTCAAATTTGGTCTTATAGTGGCCCTCTGAATCTTCTTTCGAATGCCATAGGTCTAACCAGATTTGGATACTTCAAGGAAAAGTTATGTCGAATCTCCCACAATGAGCTAATTATGGACTGGTTCAGTAGAGAAAACTTGTACGGCGTGCCACGTCTCACTGTTTTCTCATTTGGCTCTAAAATTGATACACAGGAAACTAAAGTCTGTGTACTTTCAGCCACTTTTTACAGAATTCCAAGCTGATTCTTAGAGAAAGAGTTATGAAAATTTTTCCAAGGTCACCTCTTTGAGATAAAATTCAGGAGCCTGAACAAACCCTAACTTCCACAGATCATATCTCTGAAAATATTACGAACCAAGATCTAAAATTTTTACAGGACATTTCTCAGGATTCGGCCTCGCTTTGTAAAAATTTCAGTGTGTGAACCTTCGCAGAAAAAAAATTATAGAGAAAATCCCACGATGACTTATTTAGGTGAAATTCAGGAGCTTGAAAAAACCCTAACTTCCACAAATCATATCTTCAAATATTGTGAACCAAGATTTGAAATTTTTACACGATGTTCCTCAGTATTTTAACTTCTCTCTGTAAAAATTTCAACTTCTGAACCCTCGTCAAAAAAACATTATAGTGAAAATTCCACGACGACCTGTTTGGAGCAGCGAAACCCTATAATCCAAAGCTCTGAGACCAAATGTTATGAAAGAAACTCCAAAAATATAAGAAAATAGAGATCAATGCCTTAGAAATCAGCCACTTCGAGGGGGAAACCTCCAATACATTATATAAATGAACAATTCTTGAATGATACAAATGATAGAACCTCCTTCTATATATAGGAGTCCATGGGGTCACAATATAATCCTAGCCAACCTAACCGTAATAATGTAAGGGAACAATAATGACAATATGGGCATTACAGGGGTACAACAATAACAATAAGGGGGCTACACTAATAATAGTAAGGGACTACACTAGTAATATGGGGACCTAACATGCCCCTCTCGTTCAAAAAAAAAAAAATCTCAACGTTTGAGTAGCTTTGGATGCTTCTGTATAAAATTCTCATCCTCCCATGTAGAATCTTCAGTGGGTAAGTTCTTCGAGTTCATGAGATACTCTGAAATTGATCTATTTCGTAGCTGTCGAGTTCTTGTTTCTGTGACTGTTTTAGGTTCCAATATTATTTTTCCTTCATCATCAAGTTGTGGAAATATTGTTTGAACTAGAATTTTTTCACCTATAACCTTATTTAAGCATGAAACATGGAAAACTGGATGCACTCGTGAAGAAGCAAGAAGCACAAATTTGTATTCCATAGTACCAACCTTTTGCATCACCTTGTAAGGACCATAGTATTTTTGCGATAATTTATTATCCTTCTTAGCTTGCTTGAGGGACATTTGTTTGTATGGTTTTAGCCGTAAAAATACCAAGTCTCCTACATCAAAAATTCTCTCGCTACAATGTTGATCTACCTGTTGTTTCATTCAACTTTGTACCAAATTTAGGTTATCCTTTAAGAGTTGGAGAACTTGTTGTTGATGCTCTGTAAAATTCCTAAATTAGCATGCAGCTAATTGGAATATTTATTTTTTCTTTTGTCATTTAGATAGATGAATAAGTGGGTAGGGAGACCCATAAATCTCTTTAGTAGGAATAAAATCCATATTAATGTGAAAGGGATCATCTTGATAGCTGGATAAAGCACCTCCATGTGTGAACAGGGGAAAAATCATATGGACAATGTCAATTTTGAGCAAATCAACAGCACTGGTATGGAGAGAGTAGCTTATCAATGTGAAACAACGAAGAGTTAATGGGAGATAGTCTCCATGAGAGTAGTGTCTTTAATGAGTGGGACCCAAGGTGATAAGGCTCAAAATGCATATAAGTAAGGGCACGACAACCATAGAAGAAGGTTTTTGATTATTTATTTTAAGGTCGGTATGACTGTTTTCACTCTTCATATGTTTAGCGTAGTCTGTTGTACTGTTTAGTATAAGGGTGTTTCCGAGCGGGAATCCCACACTCATCCTCAAGGGACTTCGAGTGCCTACTCAAGAGAATTATTATTGAGCTTCATATCCACATTCTGGCATCAGGCTATGCTTCAGTCTTTAGCTACATCACAGTTTCTGTTCAGAGTTGTGTTGTTTTATAGGGTGTTGCAGTGGAGGGTTTGACAGGGCCATATTTTGAGCTAGTTTTCAATGGAGGAAGCATTATTTCCATTGGGAGGCTAGCAAGGAAGGTACTTGGGCTTCATTTCATATTTTGGCTCCAGGCTAACCTATTTCCATCACCTATAGTGCAGATTCCCTCATAGATTGCGTTATTCTAGTGAGCATTTGCAGTGGAGGATTCAGTGCATGACTTGGAGGGTGAGATATTCAAGGGAGCGATCATCCTTTCACTTGGAGGATCTATTGGATGAGATGTATACATTCATATGAGTTTCAGCCACCTCCTTTCCAGTGTTTAGTTGCAACTTTTATTTAGCCTTATGGCTGCATTCCAGCATTTTTTTGTTTTTGGTATTTCCGGGAACCCTTTCTGGGTTGTCTTGGAAATGTGCTTGGGAGCATAGATCTCTATCCCTAGCACATTTTGAGCTATATAACAGAAGATCCATATGGTTATATATTTCATGTAGCAGATTATGCCCTAAAACTATGTTGTCTTGGCTGATGGTATTTGTATAGTAGCTATAGTTCATGTATTAGCATATTTTCTTAGTGGAGGCTTGTGTTGTATTGCTTGAGTGACTTGATCCTCAAGATTTTCTATCCATTATTGTTGATATGTTTAATAAGATGGATATACGTTTTTCTCATGTATTGGTGTATTGATTTATTCACTGTTATTTCATTATTTTTTTCTATATTCTTGTCTTTTCCATTTTGGAATATTACAGTGGTATCAGAGAATAATCTTGGCTCAGCATGTGCATCTCGGCCATTATGCTATCGGGAGAATAAGAAGAAGGAGAAAGAGATCAGAATGATGGAAGGAATGAATTTCATCTCATCACTTTTTATATCTACGAGGGAACTCACCAAGGAGGTCAAGCAAAGAAGAATGAAAAAAAAAACAATGAAACCACAATAGGGTTTTAAGATGAGGAAGGTCCATGCACTTCCTATCAGCAGAAGGGAAAACCAGTATTGCATAGAGCTCCAAAGAAATACACTATGTATACTTTATTTGAAGAGGAAGGTTAAAGACACGGAGATGGAGGTAACTTAGATCATAAGATTCTAAGTGAGTATCTTGCAGAATACAAATCTCAATCAAGAGCTTTCAAGGAGAATTTAACTCTCCCGCAGTTCATTCAGCTCAAAGAAGAAAGAGGACCTTGAAACAATAGAAGAAGAAAGCACAATAGATTTATATTGTGGAAATTTGATGGGCTATCCACATCCACAGCAAGGGCTTTGGGAATGGAGTTGGATGCATTCTTCCTACTACATCCAGTAGTAGAAAGAGAATTTGTTGAGACTGCAGCGCTGCACCTTGCAGGTGAAGCAAACATTCGATGGTTCATCCATTTGATTCATGCAAGAGTGACTGCATATGCAGATTTTACTCAAAGGTTGATCAAGAAGTTTGATATGAAGAAATCATAGGAGAAGAAACCTTCACCACCACTTGCTGCAGGGGTACTTGCATCAAGAGAAGGAACGCTTGCACCCTTGCAAAGTGGTCTTGATATCTTGACATTTAGAGTCCCATGCACTATTCTAAAGATGCATGAGGAGGAGGAGACGTATACCAGTGCTGGTGCAGCCATAGAGGAACAGCCATCATCATCAGTAGTTGGGGAAGTCATAACACTTGTGGGAGGAACCCTTGTTGCAATACAAGATGTTCCCAATCAAAACCAAGGTATGAAAATGTTTCCACTTTCTGTTATTTCATCACATATTATGGAAGGTTGTGGGAATATGCCATTGCATGACCTAGGGTCAAGATACACTATTGAATTGGAGCAGCAAACTATCACTGCGCAGAGAACCCATGATAGAATCAAGGAGGGGATATACTTTCATCCTAGTATGTCATTTTTGACCTGCACACAACTCTTTGGGTTTGAGTGTATATTTTTGGAGGATAGGATTAGTATTGTCATAAACAATTCAATGCAGAACTATATGTTCAGCATTGAGCACGATCATGAGAGAGTAGATGCACCATCATGGAGATCAACAACGTTGTCATTGAGCAGCAGTGATAAGTTGGGGGCCCAACTATTATTGGGTCATTCTGATGACCATTATACTTGTGTGACATTGGATAGGAAGATGATTGATGGAAGACAACTTATGATGGATGATATCACTCATTATTATGATGGATCTTTCTTTATGAGCATATCACAACTCAATGAAAATATTTTGCCTACAACATATTTGGATCCTTATGGGGTCAACTTGGTCATTGCTGAGTGGTCTTCATTTGGAGATCTCCAGGAGGTTGTACTTCAACATCCCATGATGTGAAAATATAGTGAACTGATCTGATGGTATTCTCCATTGGAGGGATACCAATTTGGAGCATGATAGGAGACACCCACATTTGGATGAATGGGTGTGGATGGTGAGCAAGGGGTTGGTGAGCCACTTGCATATCTATGACACCATGTAGCAGAAGGCATGGTTTCGCTGGCTACTCTTGAAAGAGTTTGGCCATCATGTGACATATCCTATTTCTAGAGGTATGTTATGGTTTGAGGCATTTCATGACACCCATATGATATGGCAGCAGAAGATTTGGTTGTATGGGGAATTCTACAAGTCAATCATCATAACGTTACTACATGACTTGTATGATGAGGAGACACTCTCAAAAGTGAGATGTTGCTACAACACAAAATGCCGGAGAACTACTATAATGCAGTTATAAACACACTGCTACAGCAAAATAATGTAAAAAATATGTAGGGTTGTTATATGCCTGAAAATATATGCCCAATACAGATCTAGGCTTAATACAAACTCCTACAAAGAACCCAGAAAGGGTTTTAAGAAATACACCCTATACAAGATGGGATCTAAAGCCCTAGGGCTGAAGATTCACTGTAAACTAAAGCACATGAGTGTAGAAGGCTGAAATATAGTAGATATGATGTAGATCCCCTTAAATGCCTCCTCCAATGAAAGGTTGAACTCTTCAATCACAGGAAACACTCCAAAGGAGCCACAAGATCCCTCACTGAAGCTTCCCTAAAAAATAACACAATTGCCAACTGGAATAGCACTGGAAATGATGGGAAATAGTTGGCCTGGTGCCAAATATCTGAAATATGTCCAAGAACCCTCCAAAATAATCTCCCAAGAGAAGGAATCCTTCCTCCTATGAGAAACTAGCTTAGAAAATGGGTTTCTAAACCCTCCACTGCAACACCCTACAACATAGCACAATAACCTACAGAAACTGCACTGATGAAGAAAGTTGTAGCTTGGCCTAAAAACCAAAATGTGGAAATGAATGCAATTCTCTTCCAGAGGCCTCTCAAGGAGAGATATGGGATTCCCGCTCGGGAACACCCGGTGCTAAACAGCACAGCAATCTCAACTAAACAGTTGAAGAATGCAAGTAGTCTAAACAGACCATAAACGAAATATTATTCTCAAAAAAATAACCCCATACAGTTGCCATCCTCTTCCTTAAATAGATTATGAGCTTAATTGCCCTTGGCCCCACTCAATTAGGTCATTTCCATGAGATCAATCTCACTCCAAAACTGTGTTATTCCTTATTTAATCTCCACTCCTCCATGACAGCGTTGTTGACTTGGTCAAAGTTGACTGAATCAACATGATCCAACCCCTGTTCACACTTGGAGGTGCTTTATTTAACTGCTTAAAAGGTCTTATTTCACACTTGAAGTGTTTTTATTGCTGATAAGGAGATCTATGGGCCTCCCCACCCACTTATTCACCTACCTAGTGATAAAACAAACTATAATATTTCGTTCAGCTGAAGGCTAAATTTTTGGAATATTACATGCGGATAATGGGCCACTTTATATTTTTCCTAGTTAATCTATGTGACTAACTATAGGGAGATGGTGAATTGTGAATGGGGAGCATTCATATGCTTACCTAGGATCACCGGAGGGTGCAAAGGTAGCAGAGATTACTTGCTCGTCTATAAACAACTCAATCCTAGTCCTGAAATTCCTAGTGCAAAAATTGAACTAAACTAAAAGCTTTTACACTAGAAAAAGGAAAATTAGCTTTGCATGTGTGGTCTTGGGCCACTTACTTGGGCTATTTATCTAGGTGTGTAGGTACCAAAATTTGCAAAACACAATTTTTTTCCGGAATTCAAGTTATTTTCCCCCCCTACTTAAACTATGTGTGAACTTTGCAAAAATCAACTTGAAGCAAAACTGACACTAAGCCTACAAAAAGTAGCTAAGAGTGAGCTTTAACAAGCTACGGGGTACCACAACCAATGCTGGCAGGTGTATTAAGGGATGCTAAGCACCTTACAATCAGGAAAAAACATAAACTTGGGAGAAATTTCTCATTCTGTATTTTGCTCGCAAAAGGCTGAAATAGGGGCATTTTCTATGTGTGGGTCAGCTCTGAACGCGCCCTGCACATCTATGAGAAGAAAACACGTGCAAATTCCTGCAAGAAAAATTTTTGGAGCTAATCTGCTTCAGTCTGTCACTTGGGATGAACTAGGGACTACAAGAGAAATCAGGGGAAATTCAGCTCCACTCCACAGCACAGATAAAGGTCTCTGCAAAAAGGGCACAGCCACATAAACTTAGTAATAAACGTTAGTTAAGTCACCAATCCTATTGTAGTGTGTTTGGTGCACGTACGTATGAAATCACACCAACTTAAGGGGTGTGTTATTATTGAGAGATGGTAGTAATAAGAGTGAAACTTTACCCTCTGGCCAAAGGGCCCCTAGACAATGGTTCTAGGTCCCGATGCAAGGAAGTTTTTGTCCCAAGCTTGCCTCGGTGCAGTCTCCCTCTCTCTCTACTGTGTTGGACTGAACTTGTTGGGTGGCCAACAATTGAGTCCCCTCTATCTTCAGCTCTGGTTCACACACTACTGGTATTACTTGGGAAATTATGGCCAGCATAACAATGTGTTCACCAATTCTTTATCTCACGGTGGTATTATATAGGAGATTTCAAATCCTCCCTTCCCTCTCTTGGTACATGGAGGATGGTGACTCAAGAGAGGGGTATGATTCCTTTGTGTGCTCCAAATATTCCATTTTGTGCTCACATAGTTTCTAATGAGGCGTTGGTGGCTATCCTTAGGCGGATCCAAGTAAGGAATAATTTGTCCTTTGCTTTGTGTGGTGCCAGATAGTGACATTTCGCCACTCCTAGGATTGCGCGCATATCGGGCAAAAAGGCGCGCGGAATGCGCTCTTCACGAAGGATTATGCATGCAAATAGCATTTAGGACTAGTTCAAATTTGACTTTCCTCATACCTTAGAGATTTTTAAATTCTTTCCAGATTTTGTAATGTCTTCCAGCCCTGTAAATCCTTTTTCCTGACACTAATTAATGTCGTCTTCTGTTGTACAATTTTCCAGTGTTAACAGTAAGTTTGTCAAGTCCGCCTTTCATTAAAATGAGAACCGTGCTTCAATGATCTTGGAGAAAGTCCACACAGATGTGTGTGGACCATTCTCAGTTGCTTCAACAACAAAACACAGGTATTACATTATTTTTGTTGATGACTTTTCTCATAAATGTTGCATCTTCTTCATACAGAAGAAGGATCAAACATTCTCAAAGTTCTGTGAGTTTAAGGCATTGGTTGAGAAAGAGTCGGGGAAGCAAGTGAAGGCTCTTTGGAGCGATAATGGTGGAGAATACATCTCGAATGAATTCAAAGACTTCTGTAGCAAAGAAGGAATTCAGAGAGAACTCATAGTGCCTCATAACCCACAGCAAAATGGGGTCGCGGAGAGGAAGAACAGAACGATCGTGGGTGTTGCACGAGCTATGTTGCATGATCAGGGCCTACCAATCCATTTGTGGGCAGAAGCATGCAACACTGCGGTTTATGTGCAAAACCATTTTACTCATAGAGTACTTGCCATGATTACACCTGAAGAAGCTTTTACTGGTAAGAAACCGAATGTTTCTCACTTTAACATTTTTGGCTCATCTATTTATGTGCATGTGACCAAGAACACCAGGAAGAAGCTGGAGCTGATTGCTGAAGTTGGGATATTTGTGGGGTACACAGAAACACCCCATAATTATCGTGTGTATTTTCTAAACATTCGAATGACTGTGCTGTGACGCGATATAAAATTCAATGAGGAGAAAGCCATGAAGTCGTCGCTTGAGAGGGAGCTAGACTTACATGCAGAGGAGGAAATTTTGGTTCCCAAAGATGAGTCTCTAGATGTGGATCAGCCACAGGAGGAGTTTCATGGAGTGGATGAGTCCACTCACACAAAGCCAAACATCAGAACTGGCAAAAGGTGTACCACAGAAGCTAAGAGGCTGAAGCTTGATGCGACACAGAATGTAGGAGTCCCTACTTCACAGCACAGACAAAGACAGTCTCCTGATCGTTTCACTGGATACATGGCTCTAATGAGAAAATGTATTATGACTGAGCCATCTTCCTTTCAGGAAGCAGTGTAGGAGCCCACATGGGTAGATGCAATGGTGGAGGAGTATGACTCCATTGTCAGAAATAGTGCTTGGGAAATTTTTCCAAGGTCAGTTGATAAATCAGCGTTAGGTTCAAGATGGATCTACAAGGTAAAGCAAGTTGGTGATGGGAGTGTTGAGAAATACAAAGCCAAATTTGTGGCCCGAGGCTTCTCACAGATCGAGGGGATTGATTATGAAGAAACCTTTGCACCTGTCGCACGATATTCTTCCATAAGGACCATCCTTGCTCTCTCAGTGGAGATGGGTTGGCACATTCATCAGATGGATGTGAAGACTGTGTTACTTAATGGGATCATTGAGGAAGAAGTGTACATTGAGCAACCTGAAGGATTTGATATCTTCAGCAGGTAGTCACATGTGTGCAGACTCAAAAGAGCGTTGTATGGGTTGAAATAAGCACCTCGTGCTTGGTACACTCATATCAACAGTTATTTCACTAGACTTGGCTTCACCAAGAGTGAGGCGGATGCAAACCTATACCAAATTGTGGTGGAGGGTAAGATTTTAATCATTTTTCTTTATGTTGATGATTTAATATTGTTATAGCATCATTTTTCACCCTCATGTGATTCATGATTGTCTCTTTGGCCTTGGGCACCCATTCCCACAGACTTGAATAAAGTTCATAAAAAACAGTGTTTAAAATCCCATACACGGGTATTCCCAGACTTTTCCGCGTGCATACGCGAGTCCAAAGATATTTTTCCGTGTATGCCATTAAAATCATTAAAAAATATATAAAAATACCTATTTTCGAGGCTGGGTTGATGGTTATTCCCGTAATTCAACCACCCCAGCTCGTGGCCAACTGTTTCCAACAGATTGAAACTACTTTGAGGGAGTATAAAAGCCCCTCATGTGCATGGCCTAAGGGAGGGAGAAAATTATAGACATTATACTCTATTGGAGCCCCAATTCAAGTCTGATTTCCTGTGCCTCCTGCACTTCCCAGATTTTTACAGGAAACCCTTGTTTCCTGGAGATGTTCATCAGCTGATATGTCATCTCGTGTGCACAAGTCTTGAAAGCATCCTAGCGAGGCAAGGGCAGGACGGATTCAGACGACAGTCTGTTCGAAGATCGTGGAAGGATTCAGGTGATCCCTCCACCTTTCTATTATTGTACATGTTGTTCGTAATGAAGAAGAACCATCTTGTTCCCAAATTCACATGTTAATATCTGCTTGCATATGTGAAAAGATGGTTAATTAAGCATTTATTATTGTTTATATGATGTTTCACATGGATTACACTAACATTTAAGAGATATATATGTTGTACAACTAGATTTACGTGCATGTTCTTTCTTGATTTCCAGGTTGAAGAGGAAGAAGGGTTGTTGGGGGTTTGGACCCCGCGGGATCTACATCAAACGTAGGATCTACAGGTGAGTTCTACAATCGATGTTATCTAGTTTTTAGCATACAAGTTTGGTTGTGTGAGTCCTTCTTGAATAGCATGCCCTGATCTGTGGAGGTTTTTGACCCAACGAACTCTAGGGAGTTATTTCCCGAAACAGAACTGGCGACTCCACTAGGTATCGCATTCTTGTGATTCCCCTGTTGGGTGGTTTCAGCTGTTTTAAAGGTTTCCGACAGTTTTAATCATTATTTCCAGTCCAGTTAGTTTGTTCTCAGTCAGACTAAAAACCTGGTTCTTTAGCCAGGCTTGATCATTTTTATTTTTCATTATTTACCTTTTCATACGCTAGTTTTTCTCTACACAGATGCGTATACATGCAGGTTTGGTGAAAGGAAGTCGTGTATACGCATTTTTCCTTTGCCACAGTCGTGTATGCACGCTTGTTGCAAAACTGCTAAGTAGCGTATGCCTAGGCAAATTTTGAAATGTTTGATTTCTTGACTTTTTTGTCTTGTCTACCTGTGGAGACCTATTCCTGCAGTGTCCTTCTAGTCTCTGGATTGTGTTGAAGGTGGTTATTGGTCTTTTTCTCTCTTGTTTGGTTGAAGACTGGCTCGTTTGGCAAATATTGTTTTTTAGTGCTTGCATCTCTGGTTCGAGTACCGAGATCTCTTTTTGGGGATTCTTGGTTGTTTTGCTTAATCGAGACAGAGAGCTTCTACTCATATGCTCTTTCCTCACTTTATGTTTTGCTTTGCACTTTAATTTTTGCCTCCTTTTCAGTTGGTTTTCTTGATTTCATGTGACTAAGTCTTGTTGCAATTTTTGAAGAGTCATTTTTGGGTCTTTGAAGTTTTGTTTGCTGCAAGATTGTGCTATCCTTCTGGGCTGAGTTACTGAGTTTCTTTTCTTCCTTTTGCTCGTATAAATCTTGCTACTAAGTGGCACTATAAGATTTGGAGCATTATTTTTGGAGTTTTGCTTGAAATTCGGATATTGTTTGGCTTGGTAATTGGATAGTTTTCTTGGTCTCTTTGAAGTC
Source organism: Pinus albicaulis (assembly GCA_034641835.2). Taxonomy (NCBI): domain Eukaryota; kingdom Viridiplantae; phylum Streptophyta; class Pinopsida; order Pinales; family Pinaceae; genus Pinus; species Pinus albicaulis. Next base: position 51,617 of record JAXQQM020089305.1, on the reverse strand, counting down.
TTATTTTATAAAATTCAAAAAGCTCAAAAACATTTTGTTTTGCCATTGCTTTTGTTTTGCATTTTTGTTTTGGTTTCTTTTCATCTTTTGAAGCCTTGTTGGGATTTCTTACCTTCGGTTTCTGACTTGATTTGGGAAGGGAATTTTCATTGGTTTCTTTCTCTTATTTCGAGCATATTTTGGTGTCTTTATACTAAGAGTTGCTGATTTGGGAACTAGCTTTGTGGACAACCGGAAAAGTGATAGAACTGAGGGATTCGTGGAAATTTCTCTTTCCTTTGTTAGATTTTTCATCTTAGAATTGACATGCTCGTAGTAATTTTCATTAGGTGCACTTGAACATTTGTAGTCTTTTTCATAAATTTTGCGAGTGTGAGTTTGATATCTGAAAAGGAAAAAATAGTCTCGTAGAACCCGTGTAGAAATTTATTTTCATCGAAAGGCAATTACTGCATTTGCATGTAGTTTGGTTTTCATTAATTTATTTTCTGCGTCATAAAACATCACGAGTTTCATTTCCATATTCCCTTGACTTAATATAACAGCCAACTAAAATAAGCGCATTAATTTAAAAACAACTAGCAAGTTTTTCATTAAGTGTCATACATCAACTAGCTAGGTTGTAGGGCCTTGGATTAGGTGAGTGGAGAGTTAACTCTCCAAGGCCGCTCAAACTAAAACATAGAAGTTTATTAAATGAGTGAAATCCAACTCCGTTAGGTGTACCGGGAAATCTCTCCTCCAGAGAGTCAAGCGCGAGGGGAAGTGAAGGTTGAGACGAGATACCCCCTCTCTGATTTACTGGATCTTGCCTTAAGACCGTTCCGCCCGGCTGCTGACACGGATTGGTGCCCATAGTTTCCATTCCTAGGTTCCTCACAAGTGACTGCAGGGGGGAATACCCGTGGTACCTGAGGCAGACGTCGTATCACTTCCAGCAGTACTTCTGGAGGGTGCTCCGGCGAAGCTTGGGTACTTGCACCGGAAAAGGCTGTTGTTCGGAGGTCGGTGTAATTGTTTCTGTTACCTTCGCTAGTAGGCCTGGGCCGTAATTATCCCAAACTACTTTCGGGAGGTCATATTTTTCGCTTTCTCGTATTTTGGTGTCCAGTCCTAATCACCCGGAACGGAAATACCTGAAAGTTGCTTGCTTGGTTGCATCTTAGGGATTTTTTGTAGTGAGTGATCTTTTCTCCTAGATTTCTTAGCTTTATACTTTTTTGAGTCTAATTAATCTGTTAAAGTGGTTGATCAAGCGCCTCGTCGATAGAGGAGAGTTTGGGGGTTATCTCCCGAAACTATTGAGCCTTCTTCAAGAAGGTGTAGGAGTAATATAGCAGGTGAATATCACCCAGTGGTATCTGACGCAGCGGAGAGAGATCCTCCACAAGGGCTTGAAGGTTTTGTAGTTGGTTCCGGTGTTGGTTCCGAGAGGAGCGCTTCGCTCACCTCGAGAGTCTTATTTCCGCGGGAAGAAGAAGTAGAAGTAGAGGAAGTATCTCAGATTTCTGAATCACTTCCATCTCCTCTTCCTCCTGATTATCCGTTTGTTGTTGAGTACATCGGACCTGAGTTAGAAAGACCGGAAATTCCTTATCCATCTTATTCATACCTTTCGATGGCCATGACTGGGAACACGGCTTTAGCTGTGAGTGCTACAGGCATTCAGACTCCTGCTTCAATAAGGAGGAGGCACAATTGCTATATCTTAGATTGCTTCTAGTACTGTTGTGTTTGGCTCTGGTTTCACCCAAACACAAGCTTCTCAATCTGGTCCCTTTTGTTTTGGAATGCTTAGTAGTGGGATTCCTTCATTTTCCTTTTCCGCTGCTGCAACTGCGTCTGCACCCATGTCTTCCATGGCTAGTGGGTCAGCTTCTTTTCAAGGGTTCCCCTTCGGAAGTGGGCATATTCCTAGTTCGAATCCTTCCTTAGGGTCTTTTCCTTTTACTTCTCAGACTCAGAGTTTTAACCCTTGTTCTGGAGGTCAGAGTTCGACTACCTTTATAGGTTGGAACCCTGTATTTACAGCAATGGGGGCAGGGAATCAGTTTCTCGTTGGTCAACAAGGGAATGCTTCTTTCCCTTCGTCGAGTGCTTGTAAGACTTTTTCCCCTCTTTGTAATGCTTGGAACCCCTATCAGGGGGTTTCCTCTTCATTTATTACTTCGGGGGGGGAACTGGTCCGGTCTTTGGTAACTCTACGTTGGGAGGGGGTCCTTCTCCAAATGCTGGGTCTTATCGCCCAACATTTTCTACGAGTTCTTTCTGGCAACCTGGTGCCTCATCAAATCTAGGTTACTCTTTTCAGAATGTTGGGAATTCATCCCACCAAGGATGGAATCCTTAGGCTCCTCCTCGTTTACCTTTTCTGGCAACGTTGAACTTGCCAGATTTGTCGAAATTGACGAATGATCTGATCCGATATAGTCCGGGGTGGCCTCCGGTTCCTACCAAACTACCTTCAGACATTCCAAAGTTTGAAGGCAAGAATGGAGAGGACCCGGCTGATCATATCACCACTTTCCATTTATGGTGTTCATCTAATTCCCTGATCGAGGATTCGATTAGGTTGAGATTGTTTCAACGCACCTTGACTGGAAATGCTGCCAAGTGGTACATTGAGTTAGCTGGGGGCAGTTTTTCTACTTTTCGAGATCTGGCTACTATATTTCTAAATCATTTCCAGTTGCCTGTCCTTTATGATGCTGGGACTGAACTCCTAGCTAATTTTAAGCAGGACGATGCAACCCACATTTCTGATCATATTCAGGAATGGAGGAGAAGGAAGAGGCTTATTAAAGCTTATATTCCGGGAGAATTCCTTTTGGAATGGTTTTTGAAATCCTTGCGGTCAGATATTTCTAAGGATGTATCCCTCTCAGGGGTATTTTCTGAGGAGCAGGCTATTTTTAGGGCCCAACAGCTTGAATTGATATATTCTCAGTCTGGTGTCCTTCATAAATATTTTCCCAATGCTCCTCGCTCCAAATTAGACATATCCAAGACTAAACCTGGTCCTTATGGTGATGGACTTATTGGGTCAATCAATAGTGGTGCAGCTAACCTGCTTAGTCAATTGCAGCAGTTGTCTATACAATATGCTTCTTCTAGTCAGGTTGTGCCTGCTGAGCCATCGCCTTCTCAATCTTTGTTGGTAAATGTCGTTCAGACTTCTAACCCTAAAGAAAATCAACAATCCGAAGGGAAGAAGAAGGGACGGAATAATAATAAGAAAAAGGGAAAGAATGGGAAGGGTAATGCAAATAAATCCAACGAGCATGTTGGTGAGGGTCCAAAGGATAAAAAGAAAGTGAAGTTTCCATGCAAGTTATGTGTTGGAGACCATCTTACTCACCTTTTCCCTAAAATTCAGGATGTGCAGCGCTTGTTAGCTCAGCAGGGTTCTTCTAGTTCCCAGGCTGTGTTAACAAACCCTTTTCCCCAAGGGAAATAGCTAGTTGTTGGCGCGAATCAAAATACTAGGGCTTCCTCTGGGGGCACCCAGGAAGGGGAAACTCCGTCAAACATATACATGATGAGTGCTCATGGGTATATCGCTACGAGATCCCGTGATTATGGCAAAGATGAGTCTTCGAAAGCCAAGGGTGCTCCCGATGGTACTGAGCCGCTTCATATCACGAGGCCTACTGTTGAGCCTATACCTCGGATGCCAAAATCATCTACCAAGCGTACGAAGATTAATCCAAATGCCAGGGCTACCCAGAACTACTCTATTGTGGAAGATCTGGCGCAGAGTCCTTGTGCCATGTCGGCTCTTGAGGTGCTCCAGTCTTGTCCAGCTCAGTGCAGTGCTCTGCTCACTGCTATTGGGGCTGTCGATCCAAAGAACTCTCTTGTGATTACATTCGATATGTCTAATTTTAAAAAGAGACTCCCCCATCATATGGATTTTCATATCAAGTCGTCGTTTCAAAAATTCAATATCTTTCGAATGGTCGTTGATGAGGGTGCTTCCACATATGTGATGTCTCTCGCATGCTGGAAGGGAATTGGATCTCCCACAGCTGTTCCATCTGCTACTCTTCTGACTGCGTTTGATGGTCATTCTCACAGACCGCATGGTATTGTCCTAGCTTTGCCCATCTGTGTTGGGGGAAAAACTGTAAATATAGAGATTGAGATAGTTGATGCAAGCTTGGACTGCAACCTTCTGTTGGGGTGAAACTGGATTTATGAGATGGATGCTATTGCATCCTCATTATTTCGGGTTATTTGTTTCCCTCACGAAGGGAGGATTGTTACAGTTGACCAACTGGACTGTTCTCCTATAGACCCGAATGCATCTACTGACTCAACTATTCCAAAGTTGGATAATGCCAAGCCACCTGTTGAGAACTTAGGGGTTGGAATGTATTCTTCTTTGATGGGTACTTTTGATATTCCACCTCCTACCGTTCATATAAATGCGATTTCATCCTCCAGGGTTCCTATTCGAAGAGAGTTCTTCAGAACTCATTATTTTTCGGATCCTTGGACCTTGCCTTCCCCTACCTCCACATTAGCGGAAGGTCAAGTGGGTGGAATGGCATTTCTCATGTCTGTAGCTGATATTGCTTATCAATCTATTGTTGACTCTGTAGAGACCATTCCAGCTTCTCTTTCTCCAAAGGAGTGGGATGGCGATGTGGCTCCGGCTTGGACACTTAGTTCTTCTTCCGCCCAGGATTGCCTTGATAGCACTCTTCCATCTGAAGAGGCCATCCTGGAAGCTATGACTGGTATAGATAGACCGTGGGATGATTCGCATCATCGGTCTTACTTTTTACCTGATTTGAGCGAAGTTGAATCAAGTTTTCCAAGTCCTTTGTCTCCTGGTCCTGTTCACCCAGTCCTGAACCCTTTAGCACCAACACGGGTATATGCTGAAGGGAACATGGTTGTGATTTCTCCGACTATCCTGGTGAACATTTCCAGGGATCCCAATGTTATAGAAAATTTCTTCATCGGAGCTGAATGTTCCCCTGAAGAGATTCAGATTTACACCGATCTCTTTAAAGAGTTTAGGGATGTATTCGTTTGGTCTTATGAGGAAATTCCTGGTATAGATCCATCTATTGTCCAGCATGAGATCAAGACTTACGAAAATTCTAAGCCAGTGAGGCAAAAGCTTCGTCTGGTCAATCCTAGGAAGGCTACAGCTATCAAAGCCGAGGTGGAGAAGTTGCTCAAGGCAGGATTTATTTTCCCTGTTCCTTTGACAGAGTGGGTTTCGAATCCTGTTCCGGTAGATAAAAAAACAAGAAACAATTCGAGTTTGCATTGATTTCAGAGACCTTAATAAAGCATGTCCGAAAGATAATTACTCCACACCATTTATAGATCAGATTATCGATGAGTGTGCCAGTAACGATATTTTCTCCTTCATGGACGGTTTCTCCGGATATAATCAAATTACTATCCGTCCTGAAGATCAGCATAAGACTGCCTTTATTTGTTCCTGGGGTACTTTTGCTTACAAGAAGATGCCTTTTGGTCTTAAAAATGTTGGGGCTACTTTTCAGCGGGCCATGTCATATTCCTTCCACGACATCAAACATATTATCGAGGCGTATTTGGATGATTTAGTTGCTCGTTCTCGAAAGAGAATTGATCATCCTGCTCACCTCCATCAAGTATTTGAACGATGTCGTTTCTACAAGATTAGGTTGAATCCGAACAAGTGTGTTTTCGCGGTTACATCCGGTCGGTTATTGGGATTCATTATGTCATCAGAAGGGATTAGGGTAGATCCCTTCAAGGTTCAGGCAATATTTCGGTTGCCTCCCCCGTCGTCTATTCGTCAACTTCAAAGTCTACAAGGAAAAGTTAATTTTCTTCGGAGATTTATCGTAAATTATGCTGAAGTTACCAAAGGATTTATGAGATTGTTGAAGAAGGGAGTTCCATTATTTTTGGATGACTTCGCTCAGCGCTCATTTGATGCTTTGAAAAAAGCATTGACCTCTGATCCTATATTGAGTCCACCTGATTATAGCAAGGATTTCCTTTTGTATCTTGCAGCAGCAGAATCTACCATTGGTATGGTTCTGGTTCAGGAGGACGATTCTCTTGCAAAGCATGTTATATACTATCTTAGTCGAGGCTTGGTAGGACCTGAACTCCAGTATACTCCGATAGAGAAGCTAGATTTAGCAGCTGTTCATGTTGTACAGCGACTCAGACATTATATTCTTCTACGAAAAACTTATGTTTTGGCAGCAGCCAATCCATTTCAGTTTGTTCTCAGTAGGCGAGTGATTGGGGGCAAATACAATAGATGGATTGTGATTTTGCAGGAATTTGATCTTGAGTTTATGTCTGCCAAGTCCAAGAAATCTTTAGTTTTCGCGGAATTAATCTCTGAGTTGCCCTGTGGAGAAGAGATAGTCTATGATGAATCCTTCCCGGATGAACATTTGTTTCTCATCTCTCCACAGGATCCTTGGTATGGAGATATCATTGTGTATCTTCAGACTGCGAAGTTTCCCTCTACTTTTTCGAAAGATGAGCGCCGTAAGTTGTGTCACTTGGCTAAAAATTACTTGATTATTGGTGATGCTTTATACCGTCGAGGGGTTGATTCAATCCTGAGACATTGCTTAACTCTCGAAGAAGCTGAGGCTGTGCTGAATGATTGCCACAATGGAGCTTGTGGTGGTCATTTATCTGGGCTTGCTACAGCCCAAAAGATCTTGCGTGCTGGGTACTTTTGGCCTTCGATTTTCAAAGATTGTATGGAGTCGGTCAAAAAGTGTCATCTGTGTCAAGTTTATACTCGAAAAATGCGCGTTCATCCAGCTCCGCTTTTTCCAGTCATTACTGTCGGTCCCTTTACAAAGTGGGGTATTGATTATACTACTTGTAACCCGCCTTCGGCTAAAGGTCACAAGTACATTATTGTAGCAGTAGACTACTTTACGAAGTGGGTCGAGGCTATGCCTACTTTTGGGAATGATGGTGAGACAACAACTCTTTTTCTTTTCAACCAGGTTATTGCTCATTTTGGTATTCCTAGAGAGATTGTCACTGATCATGGCAATCATTTTCAGAATAGCATGATGGCTGAGTTGGCTATAAAATTAGGTTTCCAGCAGGAGCATTCGTCTCCTTATTATCCTCAGGCCAATGGGCAAGTGGAAGCCATGAACAAATCCTTGAAGACCATTCTTCAAAGGACAATTAATAAAGCTCGATCCAACTGGCATATCATGTTGTATCCTGCACTTTGGGCATATAGGATGTCAGTGAAAACTGCAACTGGCTTTACTCCATTTCAACTAGTTTACGGGTTGGAATCCATATTTCCCATTGAATGTGAGATTCCTTCTCTTAAGTTAGCTGTTGAACTTCTTCCTGACACTTCTAGTCTTGAAGAACGTCTCCTTCATCTGGAACATCTCGATGAGAAGCGTCGGGATGCCGCCACGATGAATGAGGTGCATAAAAACCGAGTTAAAGCTCAGTACGATAAGGCGGTCAAACCTAGGGTTTTTTCGGAAGGTGACCTTGTTTTGGTCTATGCCCAAGAAAAAGATGCCCTAGGGGCAGGAAAATTTAAGTCTATGTGGTATGGCCCCTTCATCGTTAAAAAAGTCCTTAAAAAAGGAGCATATACCTTGGTTGATTTTGAAGGAAATGAGTTGTCGGAGCCCAGAAATGGGCTCTATTTGAAAAGGTATTATGCCTAGGCTTCGACCTGGCATCTTACTTTTGTATATTAGTAGTTTTGTTTTGTACATATCTGGTTTTTAGGTCTTTGAGGTGATGTTGATGTTTTTGATCTGCTTTGGCAGGTTGTGTCGAATGTCATGAGTCATTATGGTTTCACCGATGGTGCTAGTAGACACACCCGGAACTTGGCTTCCGCGGCTTGGGTGCTCCATCATCCATCCGGTCAGTTGTTAGTATCAAGAGTAGTCTGCATTGGCCCTGCTTCCAATAATATAGCAGAGTACACTGTAGTTATTTATCTACCCTCGGAGGCAATATCTTTGGGTGTTGATTCGTTGGTAGTTTTCTTGGACTCCCAGCTGGTGGTGTCGCAGTTGAACAATACTTATCGGGTTCGAGATCCATTTTTACTCCAGTTGTTTTTGAGGGTACGTTTGTTACAAAGATCATTTCAATTTTTAACATTCATTCATATTCCTCGAGCAGACAATTGGATGGAAGACTCATTAGCTAATCAAGCAATTGATTGGCATATTAATCATTCCATACATTAAAATTTAATCATCAAAAACATCATTCATTTTTGTACATTTGTCACATCACATCAAAAATCGTTGTATATATATATCATTAGAGTGTTCAAAAACTATACAAAATTTGGATCCATAAGTCATACAAAATTAGGGCTTATGCCCGATCATGTTCAGTATCAAAAAATATACAGTCATCCGATAATCATATCTATCTACTCCTGTGGTCCCTGCCCAAAATTCATGTTCCTATAGAACACGATTGCAGTAGCGACTGGGCGGAATAATCGCACCCAGTCACGTGGTACTCCCACTACCCGTCTCTAGATGGCCTCAAGTAGATCTTCCACTGCAGCCATAGGCACTTGGCGAGTTAAACCCTCCAAGTTCTTCTGTACAGCATGGAGGGTCCTGTCTGGGTCTACAGTATATGCCTCGCCTCTGCGGCGCTTATGTCGTGGGTAGCCCTCAGGACGGACTGGTCCAATATCTGTATCATGGTCATCATAATATTGTAAGTCATTTTGAATCCAATCAAAAACATGTTTTGTTTTCACATTTTTTCACATATATTGAAAAAATCCAAAAAAATCATATAATTAAAAAATTGCAATCTTACCGATTGTGCCCCATGCCACGCCAGGTGGAAGGACGAGGTCTGGATCACCGCGGAAATCCATCCCGGCATAGGGGTAGTCCTCCACTGCGATGACTTGTTCCACCCACCATTGGAAGAACTCGTCATCCCAGGTGGTTCGGGGAACTTCACTTCCCCCCAGTCTCTTCATCAGATCTGCCCATCGGGCAATTCTTGGGTCTCTTGGGTTATTGATGGAGGAGATCACTTTGGGTCGAAGCCCAGGAATCTTCTCAAAGAAGAATGTCATCAAGATGGTCCCATACCTGAAATGTTTTGTTTTTTCTTTCCGGATGGAAGTCAGTTGTTGCTTCATGTTCATTAATAGAGTTGTACACCAATCATATAGGTGAGCTAGGCATTCCACAGCTATGCTCATCTGAGTCTTGGAAGCCTAATGCAAGGAAGCAGATCCTGCTACCCTGCCAATGGTGAATAGAAGAATCTTCATGTGTAGATCTCTCAAATCTTTAATAGCAATATAAGTCCCTACTTTCTTGGACCCCTCTACACAATAGACGTGGACATAGTCATCCACAGTAAGCCCTCCCAAAGGCTTGTTGTGGAAATCTACTGGGTCTCCCCTCCGTGAGAGTCCCGTAATGAAGTAGATGTCTTCTACCTCTATGTGTATGGGAATTTGATCTATCACGAAGCAATCTTCCTCTGGTTCCCAATAATTTACAAGCATTTCAAGTAACCGGACATTACTCTTCATATTTTGCATTTTGAAAAATTTGAGCAATCCACAATTTTAGAGGATATTGAGCGATTGTTGATCTTGCATTGCTTCATTGTCAATTGCACTATTCTCACGTTCCCTCCAGGTGATAGTCATCCTGAAAAAATTCATTCACTTTTCCATTAGAAATGCTTTTTTACATTTCGGGTTGCGCATACGCGACTTACCCTGTACATAGTCGCGTATATACGCGGCTTGGTCCATACGAACCCACGTATGCACAGAGCCCTCAATTAAAACAAATATTTCTACGGTGAAATTTCAAAATTTTAACTTTATTAATGGACAAAATTGATAATAATGATGGATTAAGAGCTTACCTGACTGATTCGACGAAGTTTGATCACCGATTGCTCCTGTTTTGACGAAAGAGGCTTTTTCTCCACAGCTCTTTTTCCCAAATCAGCAAGTAACAATGAACCAAATGTGAGGTAACATGTGTATTTATGCCCAGAAATTGAAAATTTTTGCAAAAATTTGTTATGCTTATTTTTTCAATCTATCTTAAGCTGCATAACCCGGATGCTTGGAAGTGCCCAGATTGGTATATTTTCAGGTACATTTTGATGAAGTTGAGATTTTTCCGGTTTTTGAGCCATGAAGGCTGACCCGTCATGGCATGTATATGATCTTCACTGGCATATAGGTTAGGGAATCCACTTTTTCGTTGCATTTTTGCATACTAGCCTCCATTCTAATCACTTTCCATAGGGTCGATCCCATCAAGTCATGAGTATTTAACCCATTTCACTCGCCGATTTTTAATCATGACTTGGTGGTAGAGCCTTCCTTTACATGGGCTTCCTAGTTAGTTCCTCGCTATTAATTGTTTCCCATGCTGCATTTTATGTAGGCTCGGGAGTCCTCTTTAGTCCCGCCATGAGGCTCATTCTTCTTCTTCTTCACTATCATTTTTCTGGCTATTACCCTAGAGGCTCCCTGGTGTTGTTGAGTTGTACTACTGCATTGCATACTGGCTACTTGTTTATCCTGGCCTTTAGCCGGCTTCATTTGGACTCGATGTTTAAGCCATATTTTGACCATTGGCTATCTGTACAAGTTAACCATTGCATGCACTTAGCTATCACGACTTGACACCCTTTTTACCCATGGATGGAACATTCCTTTGAGTATCGCTTACCAGTTTTCACCACCTTGCATTGAGCATAAGATCGTTCCTATCCCAGGAATTGTGCTACTTAATGGGATCATTGAGGAAGAAGTGTACATTGAGCAACCTAAAGGATTTGATATCTTCAGCAGGGAGTCGCATGTGTGCAGACTCAAAAGAGCATTTTATGGGTTGAAATAAGCACCTCGTGCTTGGTACACTCAGATCAACAGTTATTTCACTAGACTTGGCTTCACCAAGAGTGAGGCAGATTCAAACCTATACCAAATTGTGGTGGAGGGTAAGCTTTTAATCATTTGTCTTTATGTTGATGATTTAATACTGACTGGTGATGAGCAGCTGATACACTCATGCAAGGAGGACCTTGCAAAGGAGTTTGAGATGAAGGATATGGGCCTCCTTCACTATTTCCTTGGACTGGAAATATGGCAGCGAGAAGGTGAACTTTTTGTGTCTCAAGGAAAGTATGCAAGGGAGATACTGGGTAAGTTTCACATGGAGGGCTACAAACCCATGGATACTCCTATTCCAGGAAACTCAAGGAAAGAGGACACTACATTTGGAGAGGTAGTGGATGCTACTGTCTATCGACAGTTAGTGGGTTCGCTAATGTATTTAGTTAATACAAGACCAGACATATGCTATGCGGTGAACCAACTTAGTCAAGCGATGGTTAAGCATACCAAGCTCTTTTGGAAGGTGGGAAAGCATGTCCTGAGATATCTCAGGGGCACATCTGAATATGGCTTATGGTACAGATAGATGGATGAGGTGAATTTGCATGGCTTCACAGATGCAGATTGGGCAGGCAACCCAACAGATAGAAAGAGCACATCAGGAGGGGTCTTCAGTATCGAATCTACAGTTGTTTCTTGGTATAGCAGGAAACAAAGATCTATGGCACTCAGTTCAGCAGAAGTGGAATACATGGCAACAAGTCAAGATGCATGTGAGGCTATCTGGATGTGGAAGATCCTAATCAGTTTGTTTGGTTCTCATTTAGATCCTACAGCGATTCATTGTGATAATCAAAGTTGCATTAAAATCTCGATTAATCCTATGTTTTATGATAGATCTAAGCATATAGATATCCTGTATCATCATATCAGAGATTGTGTGCAGCGGAAGATCACGTTGCTTCAGTACATTCCTATGGAAGATCAAGATGCAGATATTCTGACGAAGGCGCTCACCAGGAGAAAATTCGAATACCATAGAGATAGGATCGGGTGAAGGATAATCCCTTTCTTGTTGAGAGGAAGTGTTGAGATTCAACAAGATGGTGATCCTAGTGAAAATTAAGCACCTACACTAGGTGGGGCCCGCAGGCTATTTTTAGGTGTATGTCTATTTTTAGAATGGTGAGAAAATTCTATTGATAGCGGGATCTATTTATAGATGGTTGAGAAAATTCTATTTATGGATGGGATTATATTTTTGGAATGCATGTGCGAAGTATATTTGTAGATCGCATGTCTAAAAATAGAATGCATGTCAATTATTATTATCTCTTAATAATAATTAGACAATAAATAATAATCTATTCTCTTGAAGCACTTGATTTCAGTTAACTGATGTGGCATACCAGTTGACTGAAGGAATTACGAGTTCTAAGGTTGGTTGGTGGGACATGCAAGTGGACTTCGTTGTAACTGAGAGATACAAAGTTGTAACAGAGTTGGATGTGTAGTTATGTGAGTTGTAAAGTAGTTTAACTCAGTTAAGTGAGTTAAACTCAGTTCTGCTAATTGTTACTGGTTGTAACTAAAGATACACAAGTGAGAGATCAGTGAATTAAATTTTGAATTAATTCACATGGAGTGATTTCACATGCAACTGAATATTTACTATTGTTAACTACATGCATGTCAGATCCAGTGGAGACCCAGTTGAGAGATAGGTGAAAGGGACAGTTTAACTATCAGTTGTGACATTAGTGGGTGAACTCATGCAACCACACACACATTGGAGATGCCAATGAGGATTGCGAAGTCAAGGCAAGGCAATATTGAATTCATTAAGGGATTGTGATCAGTAGGGATTGTGCAATGGAGGCAAGTTGTCAGGAAGCAGTAAATTGGCGCATGTATTTGCCAATTTTTGTATGACAGTGTGAGACGATTGTATATTGTACTGAGAGCTCTTGGATTAGATTTTTGTATGAGATTGTCTCATGATCCATGATATATACATAATATATGATAGTGGGGTTCTTAGCTTTATGCTTTCCTGGTAAAAACATATGTGTTATGTGTGATTGATCTTTCTTCATGTGTTTGCAATTGGCGATTAAATTTCCGCAAAGATTTAAGTAGAAGGATTTTGTATTTAACAGTGGCATATAATTGTTAGATCAGGAGAATCCAAGCAATACATAATTGTATTAAAATTTCTACAATACATACATGTATACATATATCAACACCAGGATAATCAAGATCACATCACATTTATCAGATAGCATAAGTCCAAGGTTAAGAGAACTTCCTTTAGTTGTGCACAACATGCACAACATTGAGATCAACAGTTCCCGAAATAGCCAAGGCATCTAACACTTCAGATCCATTTTATTTACCTTTTATGTTTGCTTTCTCATGTTTGTACTGCCACCGTCCATTTACCACAATGAACCCAACCAGTCCAACCGACTGTCATATTCTTACCTTCCGCTCCGCTTATTTATGCATCGAGCTTCATCTGTGTCTTACATTACTTGTTGGGTACCACACAACTCTCCTCGAGCTCCATTACTTTCGTCTTTCCCAAACCAATTCCCAAGACTCTCAAACAAAAGGAAAGAACAAGAAACAACAACAAGAAAACCATGAGAATCAATAACAATATGACACAACAACAAGGTGGTATGGCCATACACTGGACATAAACAAACCACAAATCAAGTGCAACAAACCTCAAGAGACTAAAATCACAAGAGTGGAAAAATTCACCATGACTCAATCCCCATGGGTCTCCAGTGCTTACGAGGGAAACTCTGCCTAATCCTTCTCCAAAATTTCATGGTAGTTTCTTTTACCATGCAATCCCTGCATCATACTACCATATCCACACAATTTGTTGTGAAACCAGCTCCAAAAATAGAAGAAAAGAGATATCAGCGCGTTAGGAATAGGCCACTTCGAGGGGGTTACCTCCAATACATTACATGAATGAACAATTCTTGGATGATACAAATTACAAAACCTCCTTTCTATATATAGGATTCCATGGGGCCACAATGTAATCCTTGCCGACCTAACAATAATAATTTAAGGGCACAATAATAACAATATGGGGGTTACAGGGGTACAATAATAACAATAAGGGGGTTACAGTAACAACAATAAGGGACTATAATAGTAATATAGGGACCTAAAATACCCCTCTCCTTCAAAAAAGTGTTGTCCTCAACACTTGAGTAGCTCTAGGTGCTTCTGTATAAAATTCTCATCCTTCCATGTAGAATCTTCAGTGGGTAAGCTCTTCCACTTGATGAGATACTCTGAAATTGATCGATTTCGTAGCTATCGAGTTCTTGTTTCCGTGACCGCTTCAGGTTCCAATATGAATTTTCCTTCCTCATCAAGTTCTAGCAATATTTTTTGAACTGGAATATTTTCACCTGTAACCTTCTTTAAGCATGAAACACGGAAAACTGGATGCACTTGTGAAGAAGCATGAAGCTCCAATTTGTATGCCATAGTACCAATCTTTTGCAACACCTTGTAAGGACCATAGTACTTTGGCGATAATTTGTTATCCTTCTTAGCTTTCTTGAGGGACATTTTTTTGTATGGTTGTAGCCGTAAAAATACCCAGTCTCCTACATCAAAACTTCTCTCACTGCGATGTTAATTTGCCTGTTATTTCATTCGATTTTGTGCCAAATTCAAGTTATCCTTTAAGAGCTGGAGAACTTCTTGTTGATGCTCGATATGATCTTCCACTGCTTTAACCTTCAAATTTTCTCTTAAAGGTGATGTGATGGAGGGTGGATGATATCCATAAAGTGCCATAAATGGGGTCGTTTTTGCTGCAGTATGGAAGGAAGTGTTATACCACCATTCAGCGAGAGGTAACCACTTGACCCATTGTGTTTGTTTATCAAATACAAAACAACGAAGATATCCTTCCAAACATGTATTTACTATCTCAGTTTGACCATCGGATTGAGGATGATAAGATGAGCTATGAGCTAATTGAGTACCCAAACAAGAAAATAACTTCGTCCAAAAATTTCCATTAAAAATGGGATCTTTGTCGCTCACAATAACCCTTGGGTTTCCATGTAGCTTTTGAATTGTGTCCATAAATGTAGTAGCAACTGTACTTGCTTTAAATGGATGAGATAATGCACAAAAGTGTGCATACTTGGTAAGTCTATCAACTACCACCATAATGACACTCTTTCCTTTGAACTTAGGTAAACCTGTGATAAAATCCATTGAAATCTCCTCCCAACATTGACTTGGAATGGATAAAGGTTGTAGAAGACCCGGGGTCTTAATTGTCTCAAATTTATTCTACTGGAAAATCAAAAATTCCGGCACAAACTTTTGAATATCAGATTTAAGGCCATCCCAAAAAAATTCTTTCTTCACCCTGTGGTAAGTTTTTAAAAATACTGAGTGTCCTCCTAAAGGAGAAGTGTGCAATTCCAAAAGAATTTTTTGTCTTAGTTGGGAATCCTTACAAAGATATAAGCGATCTTTGTACCATAAAGAATCATTTTTCCAACTAAATGTATTAGCTGTACTAGGATCTTGCTGCAAATTTTGAATGAGTGTCCACACTTATTTTTCCTTCTTCCATTCATCCCTTGCTTCAGTTATCCAATCTAGTTGGATAATAGAAATGGCACAAAGCAATGCTTCCACCTCTTCATTCTTTCTTGAGAGTGCTTCCATATGACCCAGATATTCCACCTCTTGTACTCCAAAGAAATATTTGGATGTTTTTACATACAATTGTTTCTCCTGCAATAGTTTGAGCACCCTGTCAACATGTTGAACATGATCCTTCCAAGACCTGTTGTAGATTAGTATATCATCAAAAAATACTAGCAAAAATTTTCTAAGGAAGGGTTTGAAAATGGAATTCATCAACCCTTGAAATGTAGAAGGTGCATTGGTAAGGCCAAAAGGCATGACCAAAAATTCATAATGACCCTCATGAGTTCGAAATGCTGTTTTTGGAATATCTTCAGTCTTCATTCTAATTTGATGATATCCTCAACGAAGATCCAACTTGGTAAAATAAATTTCTCCATGTAATTCATCCAATAATTCATCAATCACAGGAATGGGAAATTTATCTTTAATGGTGAGGTTATTGAGCTCCCTATAATCCGGACACATTCGCCATGATCCATCCTTCTTGTGTACCAATACTACAGGAGCAGAGAAAGAACTTTGACTAGGTTGAATTATACCCGCCTCTAACATTTCTGCAATCATACGTTCAATTTCGCTCTTTTGGAAGTAAGGATATCTATAAGGCTCGATGTTTGGAGGAACACTTCCTGGAATCAAATGAATAGCATGATCATGATCACGAATAGGTGGGAGTCCTTTGGGAGTTTCAAACACCTTGGAATGATTGTCCAAGACTTGTTGGAGATCTGCAGAAATAGATGATTTTGATGTCGGAACTTCTAGTGAGCATAATTGTGCAATTACGCCTCGTTGTTCCTTCTTTAGAAGCTTTGTCATGACATTAGAGCTTATTATCCTTCCCGGCTTCCCTTCAATACCCCGTAATTCGACTTCCTTTCCTTCTGAAAAAAATTTCAAGAAAAGTTCTTGAAAATTAAAAGCTACCGTCCCCAAAGATTGTAACCATTGTACTCCTAGTACAAGATCAGCACCTCCCATAGGAATGGCAAGCATTGGACTAGTCAATACATATTCCCCCATGGTTAGCTTGATATTATGGCATTTTCCAGAGCAATTTATAGTTCCTCCATTTGCAACCATCACTTGACATTCTGGTGCTGGGTATAGGAAACAATTTAATTCCTTGGCTACCTTACAATGAATAAATTATGGGTGCTACCTGAATCAATCAACACTATTACCTTTTTCTTCTTGATATGTCCTTCTATCTTGAGAGTTTGAGGAGTGGTAATTCCTACCAATGCATTACACGATATGGTCAGACTCATTTCTTCCTCTTCTAGGGTTGGTTCCTGGTGTATATCCTCTTCTTGTTCATTTTCTTCCTCTTCACAATCTATGTAAAATAATTTCTTCTCAGCACACTTATGGCCTTTAGTGTATTTTCTATCACAACTGTAGCAAAGCCCTTTTTCTCTTTTTTCTTCCAATTGTTGTGGTGTCAACCTTGTAGGTTGTAGAAATCTAGGCGTAGCAACACTTCCTTCTTTATAGAATTGAGTGGTAGGCTTCCTTGTCGCCATAATTTTACATTCAACTTTTCTTGCCAACCTGAATGCCTTCTCCAATGAATCAGGTTCCAAAACGCTAACTTCATGTTGGATGTTATCCTTTAAAGTGCCTATGAAGAGATCAATCCTGTGTTCCTCTGGAATATCAGTTACCCTTATATTCAATTTTTGGAAGTCCTCAATGTGCTGCCCCACTAAACCCTTTTGTTTGAGATTTATCAATTGGCTAAAGAAGGTGTTGCTCTTTGTATCCTCATAATGTGCTATCCTTTCCTCCATAAAAATTGACCAAGTGACAATTTTTTTATGGGAGCAAAGCCATCGATACCATACAAATGTATTTTGTTCTAAATGTAAAGTTGCAATGCGTACCTTTTTTGTGTTTTGCACATTATGGAGATCAAAATATTGCTCCATCTGTAGTATCCATGTTATAGGATCCTTTCCATCAAACTTCCTCATATCCATTTTTGGAATATGGTGGTTCTTCCCTCCAATAGTAGAGTTTATGAAATCATGATTAATATTTATTTTGTTCTCATCATGAGTTTCCTCTACTATCTTTTCACCATTAGGAAACATTTCTTGTATCAACTTTTCCAAACCTTCGATGTCTACTTTTAGATCCTTCTTCATGTTTACCATGTTGTCTTTCATTTTTTCATCGATCTTAGCTTCCATGTCATCCATCTTAGCTTCCATGCCCACTTCCATGCCATCCATCTTAGCTTCCAAACCATTCTTCAAACCATCTATATTAGATCTCACGCCTTTCTTCAAACCATCCATATTAGTTTCCAATGCCTTCTTCAAAACTTCCATGTCATTTTTAGTTGCTCTTTGCGAGAACGAAATTTGTTGCACTTGCTCTTGTAAATTTGATATGTCATGTTGCCATTCTTCGTCTTCATGAGTCATAGTAGAGCCTTCTAAAGGCTTAATGGGTGTTGAATTATTTTTAGGAGGAATTTCAGAACCCAATACTGAAATATATCCTACAATATGCCCTTGGAATCAATTCAACTTGATTCTTCAAACAAGACTTATGCAATTCGGAAAAATAAAAATAAAAAAATACACACCTTTTACTTGCTTTTGAGGAGCTCGATATTGAAATTGACTTATCTCTATACTTGCAGAACCTCAATATCTAAAATTCGTCCCTTTAGTAGTCCTCTGAAGCCTCTTTCAAATGCCACAGGTCTAACTTGATTTGGATTCTTCAAGGCAACGTTATGTCCAATCTCCCACAATGACCTAATTATGGACTGGTTCAGTAGAATGAACTTGTATGACTTGCCACGTGTCACTATTTGCTCCTTTGGCTATGAAATTTATAGACAGGAAACTATAGTCCATGTACTTCCAGTTACTTTTTATAAAATTCTAATCCGATGCTAAAAGGGAGAGTTATGAATATTTTCCCATGATCACCTCTTTGAGATGAAATTCGGGAGCCTGAAAAAGACCTAACTTCCATAGATCATATCTTAGAAAATATTTCGAACCAAGCTCTGAAATTTTGCAAAGTTCCTCAAGATTTCAGCTTCGCTCTCTAAAAATTTCAGCTTCTGAATCTTCGTAGAAAAAAATTTATACCGAAAATTCCGCTATTACTTTTTAAAGTGAAATTCAGGAGCCTTCAAAAAGCCCTAAATTCAACAGATCATATCTCTGAAAATATTGCGAACCAAGCTCTGAAATTTTGCGACGATGTTTCTCAGGATTTCAGCTTTGCACTCTAAAAATTTTAACTTCTTAACCTTCGTAGAAAAAAATTTATAGCGAAAATTCCATGATTACCTGTTTCGAGCAGCGAAACCCTAGAATCCAAAGCTCTGATACCAAATGTTGTGAAACCAGCTCCAAAAATAGAAGAAAAGAGATATCAACACCTTAGGAATAAGCCACTTCAAGGGGGCAACCTCCAATACATTACATGAATGAAAAATTCTTGGATGATACAAATTACAAAACCTCCTTTCTATATATAAGAGTCCATGGGGCCACAATGTAATCCTAACCGACCTAACAATAATAATTTAAGGGCACAATAATAACAATATGGGGGTTACAGGGGTACTATAATAACAATAAAGGGGTTACATTAACAACAATAAGGGACTCCCGGATGTGGGTGGTTATGAGGGGCATTAAGGTGATTAGATGGTCTGGCGGCATTATGGCAAGCCATATGCCAACCGGCCTTGCAAGTGTCCTTCGGCGCATCCACAGGCGAGAGCAGAATTTATTGCATTTACAGCCCGGCGCGCATCACAACCCTGCCTCCGAAACTCGAGATCATTCCACACACTGCGACCTGGACATGGCGATTAATCTAATTTATGATGGTTTAATGATGAAGGTTTTCAGTAGAACAGGCTTATTTTTTCACAGGATGGAGAGCGAGCATAACTCCAGCAGTATTCCCCGGCCTATTACGATTTGTTGCTCCCCGGAAATTTGGCTCTCTTCAGAGCGAACTGCTACAGGTAAGCGAACCAAGCTCCACTACTGTTTAGAGCTCAGTGATAATCTCCACTACTCTATTGCTGGGAATTGTATGATTGCCTCGGTGAATTGGACCGCACATTTGTCCAGTGCTTCTATCCTGCTCCCGCTCCCCCACTCTTCAAATTCGACCAAGAGCATGCCACGTCTCAGACACCGGATGAGGTGCAGAAGAGGCTCCTCTCGGCGGCAGATACGACGCTCCCCCACTTCCTCCAGCACCTCTGTTGAGGCTTCTCCTACTTCTGACAGCACTTCCAGAGCAACCAGGGGTCGTATTATTCGTTCTGGGCGAAGCTTTCGCTCCCCTACACCCCCGCAGTCTTTCGCTCACTCCCAAACGCGGAACTTCTCTTTAAACAGCTCGCTAAACTGTCCAAGAGTCACCGCCTCCGTCACGATTGTCTTTCGGGAAACTCCTCAGGAGGTGATTCTCAATTCCGGTTGGAGGGCAGGGAGTAATGCGGACACGCATGCTCTGAGGCATAGCGCGGGCAGTGTGAACTTGCAGGATGTGGAGATTAATGTCAACCAGGATGGCTCCAGCCAAGGCGAGGCTGCTCCGCCTAGCTCGAAGCCGCAAGAGATGAATATCGACATTGGTTATGATTAGAAAGGGCAGCTCAATGAAAAACTGGTTCATGGGAATGAGAGCGAGCAGCAAAAAAATGGAAATCAAGCGAGTGAGGTGAAGAGGCCCCCTGCTGCTGGGAAGGTAATTCATTCAACTGAGGACCTGTACACGACTGATGGCGAACCGGATGAACTCTGGTGCAGGGTCGTTGAAGAAGCACCTGCCGAGTAGCGCCTCCCTCCTTTCCTGGTTTTTTGCTCTGGCTCTGTCTGTCATTATGAAAATGTTCATGTTTGTTATTCTGTTCTCGGTTCTGTTAATTATGCTTTATATAATCCGGACTATTAGCCTCCCCTGCGTGGGATTTTTTTGGAAAACTCTCAGCACTGGTTTCCCTCGGGGAGGGCAGTGCTCAACTCTGATTTTTTGTTCGAATATGCCTCTAACTCGGGCATGGTTCTGGATGAGACCTGATGTACATATTTTTTGTTGATAAATAGATTACGCTTACTTAGAAAAAAAAAAAAACAACAACAATAAGGGACTATACTAGTAATATAGGGACCTAACACAATTATTAGCACATAAATAAATATAACAATATACAAGTTATCTCACCTTGTTGTGCCAAGCACGCGGACCTATAACTAAACACGCATGTCAGTCATATGTAAAAAATATCAAGACAACATATCTATCAATTTGAAAACAACTTTTACCAAGACTAAAAATCATGTCATAATCCACAATCAACTCGCATTCATCGGTTATAATACACAATGCTACAACTATCACCTACTTACACTCAAGTACATATCAACTGTCTCAACGCATATGTGTTACTACAACCATCTTAAAACAATATCATCACTTCACAAAATATTATAGACTCATATTGCTCATATCGTGTGATCAATTGATCTGAAAGGATTGTATTAGTTTGTTGTGCTAAGTGTCCTTTCAGTTATAAAACATGTACATATTTGTCTCCATTTTGTTTGCTTAAGGAATGAGGAATTTAACCATGAAACATAGATCAAATTGTGAATTTTAAGCATGTAAATAAGCCTAAATAACATTGAATAACAGTGTATAACAAAGAAATAACATCACACATAAGATTTACACAGCAGGCATGATGAAGCAATTCACCCCTCCTGGGCTACATCTGTTAATCCAGCTCCTAATGGCATGTCCATCTTTTCATTATTCTCAAAATTGAAAATACATGTGTTTACAAGCCTCCAATGGTTGTTTTCTCTGCACCAATCGCTCCAAAATGCTCAAATTAGTCTAGGTAGACACTTGTTTCACCCAAATTGGTCTAAAATTGACTTGGCTAGGCTTTTTCTCAATATCTCTTAGAAATCCTCCACTAAAACTGGAGGACTGCAATTTAATTGCAGTTAAAAATAGCATTTTTCCAAATTTTTAGTGGCGCTCCAAATTCCCGCCAGCACAAACTGTTTACATTGAATTTTACAGTCAATGGGTGGGTTGGCCACATGCCGACCCCCCTTAAACCCCACGGTCATGTTTAAAATCCGCATAAAATTTGGAGAGAAACCTTGATTGGATAATGGAGTTCAGAATTGTGAGACTAACCGTCGGAACTGTACATATGACAAGGTTTAAGGTTTAATGTCGCTGGATGTTACGATTCTGTTAACTTTGGTTCATTATAATATATGTCACGATTGTCAATAACATGTGACCACTCCAATCGAGGCTGTCGGTAATTTTGGTAAACCATACAGGGGACACATGACAACCTCAGGGTTGGCCACGTGTCACCAAACCATTTGTTAAATAAATTCCTTCGTACAACAATCAACGATCCAGAAGGTGCCCCATGGAAAAACATCATTGGTCTAGAGAATTGAATATTCTGAGAATATTCTCCTTTTTGTTGGTTGTACCTGCATGCTAACTGGGTATCCTAGTTAACCCTGTCACAAAAATTTTAATTGTTTGGGAAATCGATCAGAACACGATATCTCCCTCATACGACATCAGTTTTTCGAACCATTCATGGTGCCGGAATCAGAATGACGAGATCTACCCGGTCGCTCAAGTCTGGTACAGTTTCAAGCACTTTCAATTTTGAGAAAAATTCATGAACTCCTGATCACACCTCCCCATTGGGAAGATTCTGGACCCCAAAAGACTTTGATTACTTGTTCAATAGATGAGGGTACAACTCCCTCACCTTTCCAACTTCCATCCACTTTGCCTTGGTTGGATTACTTCCTTTGAGCCCAAATCGAAGGTAGTAGACACTTCCCCTCTTAGATGCTCTTGTCCTCCTGTCAAGAATGGTATCCTCCTTAAGCTCATCCAGAAATTCTGGCGATAAATATTCAATAGAAGGCAGCTAAACATCACTTCCTTGATCATCGATCAAAGGTGGCTCATACAAACGTAAATTTTCAACATTAACAACTGAATACATTTGCATATATGAAGGAGAGTCAAGTTCAAATGCATTGTTACCAACTTGCTTTATGATCTTGAATGGACCATATTGAATGGGCTTGAGATTTTTACCTTCTCCTTGCATCCTTTCTTTGCTTATGTGCAACCATACGTCATCTCCTTCTTGAAACTTGTGATCAAATCTATGTTTGTCATACCTCTCCTTGTATTTTCTTTGACTCTTCTTAAGCTGTTCTTGAACTTGTTGATGAATAATCAGAATTTTCTCAATGAAATTTTGAGCCTTGTCAATATCACTATGCCCATAAAATGCAACATCCTTCTCAAAGATGAATTTTAATGGCGATTTAGGCAAATATCCAAAGCATGCTTCAAAAGATGAAGTATTTGTAGAAGAGTGCTTTGCCTGGTTGTAAGCGTGTTGAATGTAATGCAGTTGTTCATCCCACTACTTGGGATGTTTTCTGCAATATCCTCTCAATAGATGCATAATGGTTCTATTCACCACCTTGGTTTGGCCATCAGTTTGTTGATGAAAATCATTACTCTTTTTCAACTTTGTGTCCATCATCTTCCAAAGATTGGACCAAAAATTCCCAATGAACCTAGAATCCCTGTCACTAACAATAGAAGTTTGCAATCCATAATGAACCCATACATGTTGAAAATAAAGTTCAGCAGTTTGTTCAGCAGTAATGGTTTTCTTACATGGCATAATTATACACATTTTACTGAAGATATCCACAACTACATAAAGATATTCATGTTATTTTCTTGACATAGGTAGACCTCCAACAAATTCCATGGAGACACTCTCCCATGGCCTTAATGGTACCGGTAGTGGTGTGTACAACCTAAGCTTCCTATTGCTAGGCTTGCTTGTTGCACACATAGAAAAACCTCTTATAAAACATGACACACTATCTATCATGTGAGGCCAATAGCAATACCTTTGTAGATGTGCCACTGTTTTTCTTACCCCAAAGTGTCCAGCAATAAGAGACGAATGAGCCTCTCTCATGGCACTTAGCCTCTCTCCTTGTGGTATACACAGCTTTCCCAAATGAAACAACAAATTTTTATGCATGTGATAATCATTTTCCTCAACTTGATTCCCTTCACACAAACTACCATACACATCTTGAAAATCAACATCATGTGCATATTGTTCTATGTAACTCTCATGTACAATAGAATCATTTTTAAGTAAAGTAGAAGCACTTATGATTGGCCTTGAAAGCATATTAGCAAATTGATTGAAAATACCTTTGTTATACCTTATAACCAAGGGAAATTGTTGAAGAAATCCCATCCACCTGAAATTTCGTGATTGCTGTAATTTTTCTTGTGACTGCAAGTACTGTAATGGTTGGTGATCGGTATGTATAATCATCTCTTTACCCATCAAGTAGTGTTTCCAATTCTTGATGCTTTGTACCAACGCATACAGCTCTTTGTCATATGTAGGATAATTAGTTACAGCGCCATTGAATTTTTCATAATGAAAAGCGATAGGCTTACCATGCTGTAAAAGTATTGCGCCCATGGCATAATCACTAGCATCGTTTGTCTCTCGAATGGCTGTCTCAAATTCGGTAATGCAAGAACTGGAGCTAAACTGATATTGTCTTTTAAAGCTTCAAAATCTTGCTATTGTTTGCATCCCCATTGGAATCCTTTCTTCACACTTGTCACTGCATGCATAGGATTTGCTATGGCAAAAAAGTTAGCAATAAAATTTCTCCAATACTGAGTTGTGCCTAAGAAAATTCTTACATCGGTTACTGATTTGGGAGTGGGCCAATTCAAAATGGCTTCCACTTTAGAAGGATCAATTCTCAACTTGCCTCCTCCTATAATGTGTCCCAAATAAACCAAATAAGTCTTTCCGAACTCACACTTTGACATCTTAAGAAATAATTTCTCTTTCCTCAAAACATCAAGCACCCTGTTCACATACAAGACACGTTCTTCTCTTGTTTTTTTGAAAATTATTATATCATCTAAATACACAATCACAAATTCATCAAGAAATGGACGTAAAACATTATCCATAACACACATTAAAGTTGTTGGTGCATTACACAAACCAAATGGCATAACCAACCACTCAAAGAGTCCTTGTTTGGTTTTGAATGCAGTCTTTGATATATCACTTTCTGAAATTATTACTTGATGATATCCACTTCGTAAATCTAATTTAGTGAAAAAAATTTCTTCTTTCAACTGATCAAGCAAATCATCTATCCTTGGGAGTGGGTATCGATTCTTTACTATTATCTTGTGCCAAGCTCTGAAGTCTACACACATGCACCAAGTCCCATATTTCTTCGGAATCAATACTATGGGTGAACCGCATAGCGAAATGCTTGGCCTTATGAGTCCCTTATCCAACATGTCCTTGATTTTCCTCTTAATTTCAACATTCTCCATTATTTACATGCGATACATGCCGATGTTTGGAAGAGGACATTCTTGCTGCAACTAAATCTCATGTTGAATCTCCCTTTTTGGAGGCAATCCTGTTGGCTCCTAAAAAATCTCATGATGTGAATCAAATACATCATATAAATCTGATTTCAAATTAGGATCACAATCCTCAAATGATTCATGATTAACATCATCTTTAGGCTTAATCATTAGAAGAACAAAATTCTTACTTGAATTCACCAGCCTCTTTACATGTCCAACATTTACCATAGCAATATTTGTCTTCTTGCGATGTGCTCTAACAATGTACTCCTTGTCATCTTTTAATAAATGGTATTTGTTCTCATGGAAATGTAAGATCGCTTTCATGTCATACAAGTAAGGACTGCCCAACACAATACATTTAATATCAAGCGAAACCACATCTAATTCAACTATGTCAACAAAATGTGCAGTTATTGCAAACCGCAATATGCACTTCTTTGAAACCTGTAAATTTGCATCCTTATAAATCCACCCAAGTGGATATGGTTTTGGATGTGGAATGGTCTCAAGATTAAGTTTCTTGACCAGTTATTCAGATATTAAGTTTTTTGTGACACACTGTCAAAGAGTGTGTCAATCTTGGTATGTTTGGATATAACCCTCACATGAAACAGTTCAATTCTCTCTTCTTCATTTGGAGCTTGTATGTGACAGTTTGATGTACTAGTACTCGGTTTTGTTTCAATTTATTTCCCCTTCATGTTCTTCAATCCCATGGTTGTAATTTTAGATTCATCACCTGAATCTTCTCATAAATCATGTTGAGTTGTAGCTGCATTTTTCTGTTTCCCTTTCTTTTCTGATGTTTGGGCCTCTTTTCAGGATGTAATTTCGAACAATGATTCTCATCATGCCCTTCTCTTGAACAATGTTTACAGACCACTTTTTCTCCCTCTTTCTTGACAGATGCATTCTTTTTTCCTTTAGCTTTTCAGGTCTTCTCTCTTTTTTTCCCCTTAAAAGGTTTCTTCCTACCCTCATCAGTATTTTTTTTCCCTTTAGCTTCTAGATGTGTGGCCTGAACACAAACTTCATCTAGACTTGTAGGGTTAAACATGAGGATAGTATGTTTTAGGTAGCTATGTAAGCCTCCTATGTACTTGATCAAAGTATCTTGGCTCTACAAATCTACCCCTAATGAGATAGCTATTCTCCTAAATTCTTGGGTGTATTCTTGTATATTTTGTCCTTTCAATTGTCTAAAATTTTGCTAGTTCATTATGGATTTCTGCATATGAGCTAATGGATAAATATGTTGTTTTATTGCAATAATGAAATTAGACCATGATAAGATAATCTTACCATGCTTCTTGATCTCCTCCTTTTTCTTGGCTTCCCACCAAACAAATGTTGCACCTTCCATTCTCAATGAAGCTAGTTGGATTTTGGTATCATCATCATGAAGGTTATGAATTCTCAAATAGACCTCCAATTGCCTAATCCAATTATCAAGATTTTCTGCATTGACTTCACCATCAAACGTTGGCAATTTAAACTTAACATCAAGTTTTAGAAAAGGACTTTTAGCAATGTTCTTTGACTTGTGTGGCTGATGTATTGAAGATGAAGTAGAGGATGATGATGATGAGGGTGAGGATGGTGACTTTCCACTGCCTCCATTTCCTCCATTGCCCTTCTTTGATTTATCTTCATCATTTTGACCTCCCGATGATCCTTGTCCTTCCTTATGAAGTTTGGATCCTTCTCCTTCTATTATCTCATTCCTTTCTTGATAAAGGATTCTCACCATCTCAGTCATTTCAAGGAATGCTTTCCTGAACACCATTTCTTCTTCTTTGGGATCCACCTCTTCATGGATTTCTCCTTCTCCTGAAGGCATGCTTAATGTTGCTTCTGCTTCTTTTGGAGGTGAACTAGGTGGTGGAGAATGTGGCAATCTTTCCCTCCTTTGTTGTCGCTCACTTTGACACCCTCTTGCTTCCACCAATTTTCCTTATCCCCTCTTAAGCTTGAGCCTAGTAACCATGTGAAAACTTGCAAACAGTTAAAAAAATCTTTGTACACAAAAACACCAAAGTATAAATCCTGGCTCTGATACCAACCTTATCTAAAAGGATTGTATTATTTTGTTGTGCTAAGTGTCCTTTCAGTAATAAAACATGTACATATTTGTCTACATTTTGTTTGCTTAAGGAATGAGGAATTTAACCATGAAACATAGATGAAATTTTGAATTTTAAGCATGTAAATAAGCCTAAATAACATTGAACAATAGTGTATAATAGATAAATAACATCACACATAATATTTACACAACATGCATGATGAAGCAGTTCACCCCTCCTAGGCTACATCTATTGGTCCAACTCCCAATGGCATGTCCATCTTTTCATTATGCTCAAAATTGAAAATACATGTGTTTACAAGCCTCCACTGGATGTTTTCTCTGCACCAATGGCTACATAATGCTCAAATTAGTCTAGGTAGACTCTTGTTGTGACCCACAGTCTGGTCCAGGGGTTACTAGGCCATGTGTTCTATCAATTCAGATATCCACCTCACTTATCTTTGAATCCATCCAGAAATTCTGCTCAACCAAAGCATGATAACTCCATCACAACATGGTTATTCGGAAATGGCAAGGCTAGGATGAAAACGCTGTCACACCTGGAAAAACCCATTCCATGACAGAAAATAAACATATGCAATACCATGCATGCCAAATATAGCAAGGAAATCACACATGTAAATTGATACCTACAAAGAATCCTATTGTAGCTGCCTAATCCTTCTCTTCCTTGCTTGATATTTTATTTCCTTCCCTTTCCTTCTCCTTCCTTTGCTTGATTTCCTCCTTCTTGGCTCAATGCTGAGTTGCTCCAAGAAAACTCTAAGTGTCCAAGAGTGAGAGAGAGAGAGAGAGAATAGAGAGAAAAACCTTAACCAGAAAAATCTTTCCAACTGATCCGCAGAATCCTTTTTATCAATGAGACCTCTATTTTCTTCCTTTTCCATTATTTTCCTTCATTTTCCTCCTCACATGCAAATTTTGACCTTTCACCTTCCTTTTCTCCTATTTTCCATTATTTTCATAAATAAATGTGACAAAAATTTCATTTTTCCTTTCCAGAGCCTTTGTCTTCTCCTTTTCCAATTTCCTTAGCGATATTAACTTAAATGAACAACCACTAGATGTTTTGCCCAACATTCAGCTTGGAATAAGTGTCCCATCAGCCGTCATTATTATTTTTTCCTTTATTAAATTTTATTACATGGAATTTTCCCTAGGGTTGTTATAGATGTACTCTAATATTATTTTATTATTTCCACTATTATTTTATAATTTCCTTAGGAGGCCCATTTTAGAACTCAAATTTCCCCTAATGGGTCCTCTACTTGTGCAAGACTCAATCCAGCTCGATTGTGGATTACTACACCCCTTCTTATGGCTCACTTTTTATTTGGAACCTTTGTTGATTGCTACCAGAGTCTTCTTCTTAAAGTACAAGCCTTGGATATTTTCAATCATAATTGGGGACTCCTATCGGTCCATCCCCTCAAGCCCTTGACAAGCACATTTCTACTATCCTTGAGCATATTTTTCATATTCAAAAAGGAATGGCCCTCCCATAGGGATTGGAGCTTTGGAAAAAAAATTCATTTGACTATTTGGAGAATATTTTTCGCCCATATATTTATTTTCCCTTGTAGGTTCAAGGATGATGCCTTCAAACTTGGTTCCTTATGCATTCAAGATAATCACTCACTTCAGTGCCAAACGTCTTCTATAGGTGTGTTCTCGATGGGTTTTGATTGGAGTAACACCCCTTTTCTAGTCTTTTATTTCATATTTGATCTCTATTATGGCATTCCCACTCAACATTCTAGTCCAGTGTATTCCTGACAATATTCATCTTGATTTATGTCTTTTGAGGCATTTCTTTGGTTTTCTCCCCTAGGCTGCTCCCCTTCCCTTACTTTCCTCTTCGTCTAGCTCAACGTCTCTCTCCTCGCACCCTCCTAAGTTGGATCATTCTCTTTATTCATTGATCGATGTCCTTCTCCTTTCCAAATCCCTCTCACCTTCAATGCCTGGCCACATAACCTTGATTCTTCTACACATTTTTCTTCTTTTCGCACCTACTACCTATTCCTTTCATTTCCTGGTCACCTACTCTCTTCTCTCTATTGATCCCTCCACCATGTCTCATTAGCGTGCATGTGTTTTCAAAAGAGTATCCTACTACTAGGAATGAACCACTCGATGAGACACATGTATTCACCACTTTCTGGAGGAAAATACTTTGTGGTTTCATGAGCTTAATTTGAGCCTCGTCTAGGATGAGCTCACTTGCATGGAGATAGAAGAAGCCTCTCATTATCATCATCTCTTGGACACAAAGGTTATCACTGAGATGGTAGACTAGGTGTCGAATATCAAGCATACTCATGGATGTTTCAACTAGTACATGCACATTGTGGACTTATATTGGCATATGAAATTCCTTCTCATAATTTTGATCGATCATTTTGATCATCGAGCAAACCTCCTCCACTTTATGGAGCTTTGCATTTTCACATGAAGGACTTGGATCAAAGACTAGAATGTATCAAACAACACATCATCATCCCACCCCAAGTTGGAAACACCCTCACAACAACCACAACCTAATCTAGGTCGCAACTATAGATTTTGATCCCTCTTCTTAGTATTATGTTATGTCCAAGATTCTATCATTTTTCAGTATTATTGTATATTCCCATGGCCAATATAGCCTTATTTTCATTTTATGTATGGTCCTTTGGGTTTTTTAACATTATGTTATCCTAACTTCTAGCTATGATCCGGTCTTCCTATTGAAATACTACACTAACTCATCTAGCATTTCCATGTACACTCTTGTTTAGAAGGCACTACAATATTTACCCCACAAAATAACCAATATTACTTTGTTAACATATGTTTTCCCAACTCTTTAAAATATGAGATTTAAAAAACTTTATTGAACTAAAATAATCTAAAACTTACAATTAGTTTTATTCTTTTAAAAATTATATTTTAAAAATAAAATAAATATAATAAATATAAAATCATCCTCAATAATGACAATACACTTACCACACCAATAAACAATTTTATATATATATAAAACCTGGAACAAGAATTTTTGGAGGATTAGTCACTTTGAAAGATTGGTTGTCACTATTTCCTAAATGCAACGACCAATTACACCATGTCTCTGGAGATGAAAGACGCAATTGGGAAACAAATTGTTCACCAAAGCACTCATGTTAAAATATTTAAGAAGAAAATTTCATTTTATTTATTTATTTATTTATTAAGTTTAGTTAATTTTCCTTATATCTTCTTGAGTCTTTGTTTTTTTAATTATTGAAATTATCTCTTAATCGGGTGAACATTCCACATACCACTTGCTCGACATATCATGCAAGAGAGTGCAAGAGAGTGTATGCAACTCGAGGTTCAAAATGGAAGCTAGCTGGGATCTAAGCCCCACACAAAAATTAATATGTAATGAATATGGACAGTGAATGCGATGCTATTCCTGAAGGATAATGCATATGCATAACAATTTTTTTGGAAATGTTTCTCTGATTGGCATTGATTTATACTCGTCATTATACTAAAGCTTGGCAATGGCAAGGAAAAATCTCTATGGGTGACATCTTCATGATAGAGTAGAATGAAGGACCAAGCCCTCCTGACCTGGTCTCTTTACTTCTTCAAGCCCGTGCTAGCTATTAGCACTCACTCTCAACCATCCTTATCGACTATCGAAGCTTCATTGCTTCAACTCCTCTTCAACGCACTCTAATCGGCATAGGCTTAATGTATATTAATGTTTGGAATTGTTTAATCTCTTAAATTTTACTTGGTCACCATACGAGGGTGCGACAACTAGTCGCAAAAATCAGTATTGGTTTATGGTTATTTGAGTTTTCAGTGCTTCTAAACTCCCTTTTCTCTATTTTTTCTCTCTCCTTTGCAGTTAAAATTACAAAATGGGCTAGTCATGGGGATGGGGGTTGTCAAACTAATTCTTGAGAAAGGGCCCAAGCCCAGGCCTCGATGGATCGATTCATGGACATACATCGTTGGGTTCCAACAAGAGATCTTTTATATTGAACGAGAGTAGGTGGACGAGCAACTAGAACTCTCATATTATGAAAGTATGGTTGAGGTGGAACATTGGGTTCTGGACTTAGGCATTCCCAGAGCAAGGCGCAACCAATGTTTTCACATGGTGGACTTGTTTGACTTCATGGGTCTCCTTGGAATGGTAACTGTAGAAATTATACAAGATGCATGTATATTACCAGACTCCCCTGATCTGAAAAATTAACTTATGTTAAATACAAAATACTTCCACTTAATTCTTTGCGGAAATTAAATCGCCAATCGCAAAACACATATGAAGCAAAATCAATCGCACATAAACACAGTTGTTTAACGGGAAAGATTAAAGCTAAAAACCCCAACTATCATATATTATGTATATCAATGGATCATGTAATAATCTCATACAAAGCTTAGTACATCAAGCTCTCAGTACAATCAACAATCATTACACACTGTCATGCAGAAATTTGCATATCTATGCACCAATTTCTTGCCTCCTGAAAGCTTGCCTCCACTGCGCAATCCCTACTGAAGAAGACCCTTGAATAAATTTGAATTGGTCTTGCCTTGACTGCGCAATCCTCATTGGCATCTCCAATGTGTGTCATATGCATTGAATGCATCACTATAGTCACAACAGAGAGTCCATCTCACCCTTTCACCTATCTCTCCACAGGGTCTCCACTGGAACTGACATGCAAGTAGTTAACTACTGTATTTGTTCAATTGCAAGTGAGTCTCTAGTTTTGAATTAATTAAATAATTAATTCACTAAACTCTCACTAGTGTATCTTCAGTTAGAACTAGATATAACTAGCACAATTGAGTTTAACACACTTAACTGAGTTAAACTAAATAACAACTCCCATAAATACTCTTCCAACTATGTCACAACTCTGCCACTTCAATTCTAACTGAGTCCTCCATGCATGAGTCACCAACCACCCTAGGAATTGCGTAATTC
The DNA here is from genome assembly GCA_034641835.2 of Pinus albicaulis. Lineage (NCBI taxonomy): Eukaryota > Viridiplantae > Streptophyta > Pinopsida > Pinales > Pinaceae > Pinus > Pinus albicaulis. The sequence continues at coordinate 19,436 of JAXQQM020089305.1, read as the reverse complement.
CTTCAGCCCACTAATTTTCCAAATCTGTTCACTGAAATAAAATGCTCCAAGAGAATAAGTTGACATTTATTGTCGGATTATTATTAAGGGCTAATAATAATCGACATGCATCTATTTTTAGATTAGCGATCTATAAATAGACTTCGCCCAATCTTCTAAAAAATAGAATTTCATCTAATTTTCCAACTTGATCAACCATCTACAAATAGCATCCTGCAACTTATAGAATATGCTCACCATGTCTAAAAATAGCCTACGGGCCCCACTTAGTGAAGGTGCTTAATTTTCACTAAGCTCATCATCTTGTTGAATCTCAACAGTAACATTGGTTTTCTGTCTGCCATATTTTTTGGTACCCAAAACCTATTTTTATAGTCTCTATGTTTACGGTTTGTTTTCTTTCTGTTCATTAGGCTTTTATAAATTTCACAACCAAAATTTTGCAAGTCATGTTACTATGAGGTTGGCATCCCACCAACTTCATATGTCCAGTCATGGAATTTTTGAGTCAAACCTTGATCAGAGTTTTTAGAGTAATTCTAGATTAGACTTGATCAAACAACCTATCTTCGTAATATATTCTGCATATTTGCAAATATAATATAAAGTATACGAGCTCACAAATTTTTTTTACTAAAATTATGTACTAATCATTCATTTAAGAGTGATTATGGTATATATATATATATATATATATATATATATATATATATATATATATAAAGTATATATATATATATATATATATATATATATATATATATATATATATATATATATATATATATATATATATAGATATATATATATATATATATATATATATATATTATTGTAATGCACGAGTTCACGATGCAATCTAACTAATTGATAGAAATGACTTCTTTGACCAAAATTTGGCTAACAATTTGGAGCAAGGTGGTGATTTCTTGTTGTTTAAAATTCACTTTTGAATGTATAAATTGATTCATCACCCTAAAAAATTTGTGGCACTCAAATTTTATAGGTTAAAGAACTTAAACATGTGATTATTAAACTACACATACAAATTATTATTGAAATATGCTCAGAAAATGACCATTTCATTTATTAATTAAACTACACTACTTTTTTTGTCCAACTCGATATATCGGCATTGATAGTGGTATAGGAGCCTGAGCTGCCCACGTTCGCTGCCTGCACCCTCCTCTGCATTCTTGAGTTAGCTCCGCCATCATGGCCCCAGGAGAGGGCATTTAGCCCAATCCCCCTCTTCCTATGGAACTATCGACCTTCAAAAAACTGGTGGCTAGCAGCAACAAGCGCCCAGCGAGCGATCTTTAGCAAAAAATTTTGAAAATACTAGAAAAAATCCCCACTGTGGATCTGCCGATTGAAGAACCGTGTAGATCGGCCCTAAACCTTGCAGAACGCGGGCTCATTGGGCAGTTCACTAGGCTCTGGCCCTCGCGAAAAACTGTTGAAGCCTAGATCCAAAGGAACTGGACTCCTCTCATTAAAGAAGGCATCAGAAGCTACCTTGTCGATAAGGGATTCTTTGTATTTGTTTTTGAAGCAACAGAAGATAGGAATATGATATTTCGAAATGGCCCATATTTCATGGGCCCTCAGGGCCTCTATTTAAATCAATGGACCCCGGATTTTGATCTGAGCCAAGATGTCCCCTCAGCTGTTCCAGTTTGGGTTCGCTTGCCCCACCTTCCTCTTCACTGCTAGAACCCAAAATCTATAGAAACCATTGGCAATAAACTTGGGAAGTATATCGACAGAGCAGAAAGGAGAGATCAGTACTCGTGCGCTCGAATCTGTGTTGAAGTCGATTTGGAGGAAGGCATCCGTGAGGCTATTAAACTCACGGTGGCTGACTAGACTCACATCCAAGAGCTTTATTACGAGCAAATCCCATTCAAATGCCAGTTTTTTCATGGCTACGGACACTTCGCCAGATATTGCAAAAAGAAAACAATGGAGGAGACTAAGATCTCTAAAGAGGAACAATGGACCCAGGATCAGAAAGTTGCCTCTAATAAACAGAACACCAGAACAAAAGGGAAAATTAAGCCTACAGGTAGCGTTGTCCCTACCTCGGCGACACAAGGAGAAGGGACTTCTGTCCCTCCTAGTACATATGAAAACTCCAACCCCTTTGATATCCTAAGCACCCTAGAATAACTTCAAACTACAACAGAAGTCAAAGTGACGGAATAGCAGCCAAAACCAACAGAAGAAGACAAAAGACAACAAGAAACTGCCTCAACACAAATTGAATCTCCAAGAGGAGACTCCACTTCCCCGACTTATGCAGAGATGACAAAGAAGAAGCCCCCCGAATCCTCTGGATTTTCGGATGAAGAAACGTTCGAGTGGCCCTTGAAAAGAGTAGAGAGGAAGTCACACACAGCGACAAGAGAAGAAGAGGCTGAGAAGCAAAAAATGCAAGGCAGCCAGTCCATGATTGAGACGTTCATAGGCAGAAACAATCAATCCAGGCCTCTCAAAGGCCACCACTCTGCAAGTAAATAATGCATATAGTCTCTTGGAATTGCAGAGGCTTGGGGAATCCCTCAAAAGTAGAAGCAGTGAAGAACCTCCTGAAATCTGAAACCCCTGAGATCCTCTTGCTCTAAGAGACTAAAATAGAAGGGGCAGCCCTTCTAGATATTAGTAAAGAAAAATGGAAAACAAAAGTCGGGAAAGCAGTCAGTGCAAGGGGTACTTGTGGTGGGCTTTCCACTCTCTGGGAGGATGACAAATTCCATCTAGTCAGCTCCTTCGAAATGCAACATTGGATCTACACCAAGCTCTAGCATCTTGCGAGTAAGATGACCCTTGCCCTCTTTAATATTTATGTTCTGGTCCTCTATTCCGAAGAAAAAAAATATTGTTGGCAAACCCTCTCTGAATTCCTTAAAGCCTACTCACCTAAGAATATAATCCTAGCTGGAGATTTCAATCTTGTGTTCGAGCCTAAGGAGAAAAGAGGAGGCAATATAAGCAAGGATCACATCCTCCCTCTTGTAGAAGATCTGATCCAAGAATGGGACTTACTAGACTTTAAACGCAAAATAGGGCTCTACACATGGTCAAATAATAGAACAGGGAATGAGCACATCTCATCCCAGCTTGACATATTTCTATTTCAGAGCACCCTCTTCTCTAAGAAGAATATAATCTCCACCAAAATTCTGCCTAAATTGATTTTTGACCATAAACCTATCCTATTGTTGTTAGAAGAAGAGAAAAACTTGGGACCCATTCCCTTCCAGTTCAATACTTTATGGACAGAAAGGGATGGGTTTCTGGAGACAATATCAAAAGCTTTGTCCACCCCCGTCAGTGGATTGACTAGCTATGTGTGGGAACAAAAACTCAAAGCCACTAAATTAGCACTGAAAGAATGGCTTAAAAAACCTTCTTGTTCATCTACTAGCCTAAGAAAGCAGGCCACCGAGAGGTTGCTTGAACTACAAATGAATATGGAACAGCATGATATCACTTCCTCATAAATACAGCTTGAGAAAGCTGCCCAACAAAGCTCTTTCCAAGCCTTCAGAGTTGAGGAGGAGACCTTGAGACTTAAATCACGCAATCTCTAGCTCAAATCTAGAGATAAAAATTTTTCCTTATTTCACAAGAAAATTCTTACTCGCCTCTTGAGAAACCACATTGCAGAAATCACCTCCACGGATGGGACTGTGCATAAAGGAATTGTTGAGATTCATGAGTTTGCTACCTCTCACTTCCAGCAATTATATATAAAAAGTGGAGTTGAAATCGGGAGGAAATTTCAGATTTCCTCATTCACATCCCAAGACTGATAAAGGAGGAGGACAAATATAGCCTCTTTAGGCCCTTCACGGAAGAGGAAATCAGCAGCATCATTTGGACGATGGAGCCAGACAAAGCCCCTGGTCCGGATGGGTTCTCCATTCACTTCTATAGAATCTGTTGGGATATTATAAAGGCTGGTCTGTTTTGAATGATAAAGGGATTCCAACAAAAAACCAAAGTGGGGGGAAGCACAAACTCTACTTTCCTTTCTCTTATCCCTAAAGAAGAAAACCCTGTCTCTTTTGACCGTTCCAGGCCAATTTCGCTCTGCAATGCATCTTATAAGATCATCTCCAAGCTCTTGGTGAACAGGATCAAGCCTCTGCTAGAAAAGCTTATTTCTACCAGACGAGATGGTTTTTTCAAAGGAAGGCACATCCTGGAAAATGTGGCTCTGGTGCAGGAAACCATTCATTCTAGACTCCAATGCCACGAGAAAGGGATGATTATCAAACTAGACATGGCAAACGCCTTTGACTGGGTAATAAATTCTTTCCTCCTCCAAGTTCTATCTGCTTTCATTAGGCTAATCAAAGCTTGTATAGGAGAGTTGTGGATTGCCCCCTTGGTAAATGGTAGGCTAGCCGATTACTTCAAAGCTTCGAGGGGCATCAGACAAGGCTACCCTTTGTCCCCCTTTTTGTACATCTTAATGGTTGACTCCCTTAACCAGAAGTTGTCAGCAGAGAAGAATAAAGGATCTCTACCTGGAATCAAGGTTGTGAGAGGCACTGAACCAATCAACCATGCCTTGTTTGCAGATGACTCCTTACTCGTGGGGGAGTATCCCTAAAGATTGCAAGGGTGCTTAATGAGGTTATCCACAGCTTCTGCGGAGTTTCTGGAGCCCTAGTCAATAGGAGAAAAAGTGCAGTGTATGTCGGGGAGATTGACCAGCAAACCATGAATCAGATTGCCCAAGTCCTTGGCTATGTGGGCTTTGCTAGTTGGGATAAAATCAAATATCTGGGTCTGCCTTTGACCCAGGGCATTAACAAGGCCCTACATTGGACTGAGATTTTTAGAAAAATTAAGACTAAAATGAAATTTTTGGGTGGTCAATGGCTTACTATAGCTAGAAATCTTATTCTGGTGGAAATTTTCCTCTCCTCTCTCCCCTTATACCAGGAAACATTTCTTTTGGCTCCTAAATCAATTTCTGAACAGCTCTCAAATCTCCTAAGAAAGTTTCTTTAGCAAGGTGGCAAGGGGAACCAGAAAAATTTCCACTTGGTAAGCTGGGACATTGTGAAAAGAGCTCTTTCAGATGGGGGCCTGCAAGTTAGAGATCCTAGACTAGCCAATCTGGCCTTGGGAGGGAAGATGATCTGGAAAATATTCTCGAATCCCCGGCATCCTGTAAGTCAAGTCCTTATCAAAAAATATATGCATGGACTCTCCTTGAATAATATGGAAGAAGGAGCAGCTCACAAGGGTACCACACTTTGGAATCTCTGCTGCCGCAGTTGGGATTTTTTCAAAGACCACCTCTTTAGAATCTCGGGCAATGGAAAAAACATCAGTCTATGGGAAGACAAAATTATGGGTCACCATCCATTCAACTTAGTACAAGAAATAGCAGAATTGCGTGAGTGGCTCATAAATCTTGGCTACAGCAAATTGGCAGACATATCTTCCTAGGACGTTGCTGGCAATTGGAAAGCTTGCAGCATTCCTCTCCCCCCAGATCAGTTTCTTCCTCAATTTTCTTTCTTCATAGTTGTGCTAGTTGGCCTAGCTCCGATCCATCAATGCACAAGCGACAAATGGGGCTAGGGTAAGTCCAGAGTGTTCTCTGTTGCACACGGGTTTGCTGCCCTCCAATCCAGCATTCCCCTCCACTCCCCTTCTCTGTGGAAGCAGGTCTAGGATCATGGTGGCCTCCCAAAGGTAATTTTTTTCTCCTAGCTCCTCATCCATAAGCGCATCTTGACAGGCGAAAACTTGGTCAAAAGAGGAATAGTTGGCCCTCACAGATGCTTGCTTTGTTGCGCAGCACTGGAATCAATGGAACATATGTTCCTGGATTGCTTATTTACCCAAGATGTCTAGGTGAAAGCGTTGCACGGGCTGAATGTCCAACCTCATTCACAGGGCTCGATTACAAGCTTATTCACCTTGTGGAAGGAGCGTTCACCTCATGAATTACACATAAAGTCTTTGTGGTATAATATCTGGTTTTCCATTCCTAAATTCATTTGTTGGAAAATTTGGCTCGCTAGAAACGATGTCATATTTAACAACAAATCATGCTCCCCCTCTGTGGTAGCAGCCAAAGCGAAAACCTTGCTCATTGAGTCCTTGGCGAATCTCCCCCACAAGACAGACATCAACCTCTCCCCAGACGTGCTAAGTTGGATCAGTGTGCCTCTGAAGCCTGCTTTCAGTAATAAGACACTCTCTTGAACCTGTCACAATCCAGAGTGGAGGTTGTGTATTTCTGAGACTGACTTTAAAAATTGGTGGAAGAATCGTGATAAAGCCACAATCTTTTTTTATGGAGCTTCTAAGGGAAACCCGAGAACCTCTGGAGCTGGGGGAGTCATCTATTCCTGGACAGGGCATAACAGAATCAATTTTAGTTGGGGCCTTGGGAAGAGTACTAGCAATCAAGCAGAAATATTAGGACTGCTCAAAGCTTGTCAGATCACGCAAGAGCACTAAGAAGAAGACATACAGGTCTTCGGAGACTCGGAAATCTTGATCAAGATCATGAACGCAGGAGATCAATTCAATAACTCGGCCCTCAACAAGGCTCTGCAGAAACTCAAAAAAGTGTTACAAAATTACACTTCCAGCTCCTTCCATATCCTCTGAAATTTAAATAAGGAAGCGGATGCAAAAGCAAATGCAAGTTGCCTCTTGGCCCAAGGAGATCTCTCAAAAAATGGCGATGCCCCAATTTGGTTTATGATCCCTTAAGATCCAACTATGTAAGAGCAGAACTCGACTCATCGGGAATTTTGGGAAAAAAGAATATGTATCAGGGGTTGTTTAGGTTGCGGCCCAACCTATTTTCATAAATAAATAAATAAATAAACTTACCCATTCTTATTAAAAAAAAAAAAAAAAACTACGCGTACAAATTATTATTAAAATATACTCAAAAAATAGTCATTTCATTTATTAATTAAACTACACGTATAAATTCACTATTCATTTCTTTCATATTTTTAATCACAATTTTTATTATTATCATTATTTATTAGAAAATAATTTATTATTTCTTTCACATTTTTAATCACGGTTTTTATTATCATTATTATTTATTAAAAAATTATTTATGGTTTTGTTTAAGTAATTTTTTTATTAAATAATTATTTAAATAAAAATTAACCATACTAAAAATCAACTCGTGATTGATATAGTTTAATTTTGGAGAAATACAATATGTTTTGGTCCTACATGAAAAGTATCAATGATGATGCCTTCCTTACCATAGGTTTATAGAATATTCTAAAATTTTATTTTACTTTAACCTATCATAGCTTTGATTTGATTATTGCTTGGTGTATAAGTTTGTACGAAAACTAAGTTTCAATACGAATATCAATTTTCCAAGAAAAGTCTTATATTGCAACCAAGAATAAAGTACAAAGTTTAATAACTTGCCCTTGAAGGGTTTACATATAATTTAAAAACAAATCTAAAATGCCGAAAGGTTTACTCAAATATATGGGAACTCCATGAATAGCAATGATTTATTCTACGCGCTTATTGTTTCCATGCGTTCATCTCATCAACCACTTATGTTAGTTACCCGATTGTTTACATGTATTCATTGTTACCATCAATTGTCCTCTATCTCCCAAGTTGGATAGCCAAGTTAATCCAAGTACCCTTTCCATTGTAGAAAGTTTATTTATTGAATTTGAAAAAATTATAAAGTTTTTTTTAAGTATTAGATAAAAAAATAAATAAAGTTTTTTTGAAGCTCAAATAATATAGAATAGATGTTAATAGGGTGTATTGTTAAGTTATTTCATAATGTGAAGGTTACTAGTTTGGCAAAAACCAGTCATGACTTTGATCTATTTTTTAGAATGAAAAGATATTTGATCTCTGGTTTGGTAGATCCATAGTTTAAAAATAAAATAAAAAATAGAGTGAAATTTTTTTTTATCTCTCTTGATAGATCCAAAATTAAAAAGATATTTGATCACTTTCTTGATAAATCCAAAATTAAAATAAATTTAGGTTGGTTTAATTATTAATCTTTAAATAAACTACACGGAAGAAAAGTATCATGAAAAAAACCATTTTAATTTAATTTGATTTTAATTGATTTTGATGTAGTCAAAATTACAACATATCTATCATATTTAATTAGAAAATGCCTCTATAATTATTATGGTTATTAATAATATTATTTTTTATTATTTTTTCATACATGTTTTTATTGTCTAATTGAATTGTAAACCTACTATTAGAGTGGTGGGTTTGGTATATTTAGAGTCATAGTAGCGGCAATATAAAGTTGGTTGGTAGCATTTAATAAAGCACAAGTTCAATATGTAAAATTAGTATTGCGTATGGTATAAAAGTGGTTCGATATATTTAAAGTTCTCGTAGTGGTATATTTAAAATTTGTCGGCTGCATTTAACAAAGTATTAATTAAAGATATAAGATTAGCATTGGAAGGATACGTTTATCCTTATATTTATAATAATGGTAAAAATCAAATTAATCTATAAGATCAGTAATGCAATAATAGTATTGTGTCTATATTTGTAGTAATCGGAAAAGTGAAATTCACTTGGTAGTATTGAATGGAGCATGAGTTAACATGCCAGCCTGGTATTGCAATAACAAAAGATTCCTATAGTTATTGTAGTGAAAAAAGTAAAAGTCAATTGGTAGTATTTAATGAAGCACTTACTATGAAATAATGAGCAAGTTTGACTTAATATACATGATCTTATTTCTCAATTTTTGGATTTTATTGATTTCACTTGCATGCGGTTATAATAAAATGAAGTAAGTTAACCCATGATTAATAAAGTAAGGGTTGAATATGTAATAATAGTATTAGTGATGGAATACGTGTGTTTGAGTTAAGATAAGTTGGTATGATGTTAATTATGATTTTATAGGATTTTATTAAATTTCACGTGAATGTATTAGTGTTATTGTAGGATGGATTATGTTAATCTTGTGATTAGTAAAGGAGTTAATTAGTGTATTGCAAGCATGTTTGAGTTAAGATATGTGCACGTGATGTTTGTTATGATTTTGTGAGATTTTATTAATTTTATATGTATATGTTAGTGCCATAATAGGGTAGAGTAAGCTAATCTTGTAACAAACAAACTTTTTTTCACCTCACAAATTTGGATCCACTATAAATTTTAAGAAAATCTTATGTTATAAGATTCATGCATGGTGGAACCATGCCCTTAGAGGTTTTGTCCATTTCTTAATCAAACCAAATTCTCAAAAATTCTACTAGAGCTCCAAATTGATGGACTTTGACTTTCTATATGATCATATTTGGACAACTAAAGGGAACCTTGCCACATGGTTAGATGGTTCATATTAGGATTTGGTTTCTATTAGAAATATTGACTATGCCATCAAATGATAAATAATGAAGGATGAACAATAGGAACTCAAAGAAGATAGTCAATATTATATTATATTCATCATTGCTATAACATGTCTTTTTTATAGAGATTGCAAATGGTTATAAAATCTAACTACTTTTTATTCTAGAAGAGGTGGTTGAGTGACTATCTCAACCATCATACAACAATAACTAAGTGCTTAACAACTTGATATTATTACACAAGTAAGCCTTATAATTTAACGACCCTCTTAAGGCTTACACCAATGAAAACAAGACTCATTGAAAGAAAACACACATTGACACAACAAAATAGAACTAGACATTCTTTAGAGGCTTTGTCTTTAAAAATAGTGCTTGGATAGGTAAGACACCTTCAAGCTACTCCTTATCCCATTGGAAGGTATATTATCTTAGTTATGCTTCAATTTTCCTTGCATTATTGGAAAACATATGAAATGTCTCTTAACCCTCGTAAATATATGATGTGAATTTCCATATATTGGATCTCCCTTGAACTATTGGACAATAATCCCCACACGCATGTCTCATAACCACAAGGATGTATAGTTTCTTTGATCCACCATCATCCTAGAATATTGGAAAAATATATGACTTCGACTACATTCCTCTTTGCCTTCAAAGTATGGGCCTTCTTAAAACATTAATTCTTAAGCAAAGTCTTCTCCATCGTCTATATTCAATGGATATTCAATAACAACTATATTTATTGATTCTTTAAGATTCCCTTTGAAAAGGTCACTAGCACAAATTTTACAATTGATTATTGTATAATCCATTTTTCTGTAATAGTAAGACTCTAACTCTCTTGTCACCGATGGGGGTGATCGTCGACGCGAACATTCTGGCAAAATATCAACCCTCACTCTAGCAAGCACACTAAACAACAACTCTTCTTAATCTCCATGTTAAATCGTAGCACGTGTGTCCTCCCAATGATATGACCTTTAGTGGTCCTTGTTAAGCAGTGTGGGCCCTCTCCGCTAATTCGTATGGCAACTATATGGCATGCGTGGGTTTATGGTACAGTAGTTCACCTGGTCCGATACACTCTATTAAATTCCCAACCTCCAAACTCTGCCTTTACATGCATTATGGGATCGTCACACTGTCTCATTCCTTTTTTCCCTACAGATATGGAGACCTCCTCTCTTGGAAAATTGGCCATCATTGAGGATCTTTTTAACAGACGAATTTGGCTCATTTGTGGTATCATCATGCGCTCTTGTTTTGTTTTTGGGAGTCACAAATCTTCCTCAAACACATGGCCTTCATCGTGCGCTACCCACAACTCTGCCTTCACCCCCCTCACCAGGTTTCCCATGAAGAAGAATTGGTATAAGTCTCCTATGATGTTAGTAGGGTGGCGGAGTCTAGGAGGTTTGTTTGTAGACGAAGTTGTTGCTCTTCATTTTGCAGATTTTTGGTAAACTCTGGTATTGTGGTTTTATTACCGGGTAGTAGCGTTTTCTCAAGGTATTTCTCATAAATGACTCTCCCTTCTTAACAAACTCTGTGTTCTTTGTTTCTTTTGATCATATAAGTGCTCAGGGTTTCTAGGTGGGAGTATTCATCCATGCTATTTGTGTTTTTCTTGCACATTACGGGGCATGACCAATCTTTTGAGATAGTTGTCATCCTTTCCCCGACTTTCTTGCAAAGCACAGACCCTATCGGGGTATCTTTCAACTATATGGTGCTTGTTTGTGGGGTTTGGTATTCGAGGACCTTTTCGATTTGGCTTTGAAGTTGCGTTTAAGAATTCCCAGGTCTTTAAATTCTATACAATTCTTTGGGTCCAAGTCATATATCATAGTTTCAAGGAGCGTTTCAAGGTCACTCAATTATATGTTCGTGTTTGTCTGCACTATAGGCTCACTCAATTAACCACTTTTTTGCATTGTTTGGTCTCCCTCGCAGATCCTATCACCATCCAGGTTTTATTACCCTCCTCTATAACTTTCTCTCATGTATGTACCTGCGTCAAATTATCATCCCTCAACTACATTGCTGGAAACCATTTCCTGTGGTCAGTCGCAGTAGTATTCATTGTTGATTGTAGGGAATTTATGGCACTAAGGCAGTGATAAGTAGCACGTTGAGGTGGGGTTGAAGGGTCTTCCTCATCCAAGCATCATTGACCCTTCGGATGGGATTCCATAGCTAACTTCTTTGAAGTTTCTCCCTTGGAGGTTAGGAAGGAAATTCTGAGGTTGGAAGACAAGGAATTTGGCAACCGCCAATATTTTTCTAACTCTGAGATTAGTGGAGGTTGTCTCAAATGGGTACCATATCCTAGAAAATTTAGAAAGAGACGTCTCCACTTCTACATTCCATCACTCATCATTGTCAAATGGAGACACTGCTAAGCATGGCCATCCATGATAAATAAGTTGATAACTATAAATTATTTACAGGCCAGGAAGAAATTAAGTGTATCATGAGGGACATTCGTTACAACTTGGATGACATAGTGGCAAGGTTGACTCGGGTGGAAAGATATATAGCTTTAGATTCTGACACTAAATCTAATGAACATGAGGAAGATGATGCAGTCGTCAACGCAGATCCTATCAACGCCATCACTGTTAACTCAAACTTATCGAATAATAACTCCCATGATGTTGCCTCTCCAGGATCTGTAGTCATCATCCTTGATTAGCCTATTTTCATTTTAGCTTCTAATATCTAAATGTTGTGGTAATTCTAATGTTATTATTATTATACTTGTCATAATTATGTTTTCTTATAGTCATAGTATGTCTTTTTGTAAAGGGTGGTCGAAAGAAAGATGAAATAGTATGAGTGACACCCTATTTTCTGGGTCTATATAAATTACTAAGAAGGCCATTTTTTTGGTATCCGGAATGGGATTTTTGGTCACAATGGGACTCACAAAGTCATGATGAATTTCAGAAGCAAATTCCCATGCAACTCCCTTGGTTTTTGATAGTAATACAAAGTTACATTTACAAAAAAAGAAAAAAAAAATATAACTCTCTTTATCTTTAGTTGATCAGTTAGAATCATTTCTTGAGTAGAATTCCATATCATATTGATTATCACCTTGTGTATCTCTTGGAATGGATCTATTTTCTTCATTTGAGAGTATAACAATCATATCTTCTAGAATTTGAGAAGGCAACAAGATTAGAGTGAAAAGAATACTTGTATTTAGATGATAGACTATTTAATAGAATGGTTTTGGAATCCTCTTCATAAACCACATCCAAACCTTTGCTAGTTATCTATGAAGAAATCTTAGATTATTTATATGACTAGGCATAGTGATTTTAGTTAACATCTCAAAACTAAATAATTGTAGCTTTAGATAAAAGTTTTCATTCACTACTTGGCCTTTAAGTTATAGTGCATTCAATATATCCTATATTTTCTTAGATGAAGTCTCTAGATCTACTTGATGTAACTCTAAATATAAAGTAAGCCTAATGATGGCTTTGGCTTTATCATCTTTGATTTTCAATTCCTAGAATTTAATTAGATCTTTTAGATTTGTTTATTAGTTCCAATTACATTTTTACTTTCTAGTCATGGAAACTAAGACTAGTGTATTTATCTAATGGAACTTCCATGTTTCATGCCTTGGATGAAAACCACAAAAAAAGAACAAAATGCCCTACTATTCTTTATAGTTGCCATCAAACACGCTTACAATTCATGTTTCGTATTATTCAAAACACAAACTATTCAAAATCTATTATAATTCCGATGGATAAATATACTATAATGTTTGCAATGGGACTTGTGCCAAAACACAATCTATACCACAAAAGGGCTTTAGAAAGGAAAATTAACAATACAATGTGATTTAGAAAGCCAAACTAAGTGTTGTACAAAGAAAACATTGCTATAATGGACACCAAAATCACAATGCCCTAGTTTTGACACTAACAACTCGTGCAGGACTAAGACACACCAAAATCACAATGTCCCACTTTCGACACCAACAACTCATGTAGGACTACGACACTAAGACACACATATTTTTGAAAATGGAAACAAGAAAAATATTAATTTAAATTTCCCTTGAATTAAATTAGGAGAAAATTTTAATTCCACATCACAAGATAACTTATACGAGTTAACTAAGTTAGTTTGACTTAGTTGGTTCGGTTAATTCAAGTTGAGGGCCTAACTTGAGTCATGTAGAGTGGTTCCTACTTTATAGGATCCTAGGTTGAGTTAATTTTGAGTTTAAATTAATTAATTTAGTAAAATTGAGTTAAAGTCATTTAAACTAGTTCCAACTGTTGGAGGAACTAGTGGGAGGTCAAGTAGTGGGGTGTGTACTTTGTGATCAACTAGTTAACTTATAAATCAACCATAAATAACTCATGCATGTGTGATCTATGAGTTACCTAGTTGATATTGAGGTTAAAGGGAAGTGTACTATTAGTTGTATAATTATCCAAGTTTTACAAATGGTGCATGCAGTCAGAGGAAGAGCCTAAATGAACTGCAAAATCAAATGGAGAAGAATTCCTATTAAATAGGGGCCTAATTCCTCATTGAATAACACTAGGAAGTAGGAGATTGAAAGGCTAGGAAATTGGCTAAGTGTTGGCTAGAGTCAATCTAGGAAGCAGTGAGATAGATAGAGATGGTGCAAAGGTTGTTTGGGCTTGAGAAAAGCATTATAATCTTCTCATATTTTCTAACTAATGCAATATACAGATAGCGGGGGCTTTTAGTTATGCCTTTCCTAGGAAATCATTGTGTAGTCTGTTGATTGAATTCTTTCTCATGTATGCTTTGTGATTTCATGATCATTAAATTGTTTCCATTGATGAGTATAGTATATTCAAGTCTATTGTTTTAGTAAATTACAATTAGCGGTTTGAATCTACAAATAATTTCTACATGGCATCAAAGCTGAAATCACAATAGAAGAGAATAATTTGAGGTTTTCTTTGCAGGTGAATCGAATTTGCAATATCATTATTCAAAGCTAGCATGATGTCATTCTATGGCTTGAGACTCGATTATGCCCTTGAGGGTAGCTCAAATTACATTGCTTGGAAGGACGGGATAGAGGAAATGTTGGAAGATAATCAACTGAAGGAATTCATAGATCATAATATCCTTAAGCCTCCAACATATGATGTTAAAGATCTAGTAGAGTGGAAGAAGTGTGCATCAATAGGTAGGACGATCATCCTAAAGGGTGTGAGAGACCACATAGTCTTGAAACTACTTGGAAAATAGACTCCCTTTTCTATGTGGAATACTCTCAATGAGCTATTTGGTAATAGAAATGAAGCCAAGAAACTTGAATTGATGAAGGAATTGAGGATTGAAGACAAAGAGTATGAGGTAGTCTTCAGAGATGGGAAATATTACCTCAAGCATCTTGCTTCATGTAATCAAGCAATTTTGTGTCAGGATCGAGAGCCTCTACACATTAGAGGAAGATTTATGCACAACCTTAAGGAGAAAATCTGGGATTAGAGATGTTGTGGTTGAGAGGGAGGATGATTTAGCTCTCAAGAGGAAGCATCATCCAGTTAGTAGTTGGGATGACCACGAGGATGATGATGAAGAATATCATTCAAAGACCTCCAATAGGATGAGAGTTGGAGCCAAGTGGGTAGAGGGAGCACATGCAACCATACCTCCAAGTGGGAGGTGGGGCAATGTGTAGCAATAGTCCCAAGAGTGCAGAAATTTGGGCAGGGTCCATTGGGTGTTTTTTATCTCATGGTTCATTACCTTGCTATAGGGCCCACAATATTCGGTAGCAGGAGGATCAATGGTATTCTGATACTAAGGAGTGCAAAGAAATGTTGACAACAGAGAAAGTGGCTCGATAGCAGAGTCAACAACAACACAATTTTCCCAATAGACAGTTGCAGATTGATTCAATGATTATTTTTTATTTTTTATTCTCAGTTACAGATGTTGCAGTAGCAACAACAATATTTAGAGGTGTTTCATGCAATACATTCCAAAGGTACTGTATCAAGATATATTTGAATCAATTTCTTGTTGAGAGGGAGTTTTGAAAATGGCAACAAGAAAAATCTTAATGTAATATTCCCTTGAATTAAATTAGGAGAAAATTGTAATTCTATATCACAAGACACCTTGTACGAGTTAGCTAAGTTATTTTGACTTATTTGGTTCAATTAATTTGAGATGAAGACCTAACTTGAGTCATGTAGAGTTGTTCCTACTTTATAGGAGCCTAGGTTGAGTTTATTTTGAGTTGTAATTAATTAATTCAATAAAAATGAGTTAAAGTCAGTTAAACTAGTTCCAACTATTGGAGGAACTAGTGGGAGGTCAAGTAGTGGGGTGTGTACTCTATCATCAACCAGTTAACTGATAAATCAGCCATAAATAACTCATGCTTGTGTGATCTACGAGTTACCCAATTGAGATTGGAGTTCAAAGGAAGTGTACTATTATTTGTATAAGTATCTGGGTTGTATAGATGGTGCATGCAGTCAGAGGAAAAGCCTAAAGGAACTGCAATATCCAATGGAGAAGAATTCCTATTAAATAGGGGCCTAATTCCTCATTGAACAATGCAAGGAAGTAGGAGCTTGGAAGGCTAGGAAATTGGCTAAGTTTTGGCCAGAGTCAGTCTAGGAAGCATTGAGATAGATAGAGATAGTGCAAAGGTTGCTTAGGCTTGAGAAAATCATGGTAATATCTCATATTTTCTGACTAATGCAATATACAGATAGCAGGGATTTTTAGTTGTGGCTTTCCCCATGAAATCATTGTGTAATGTGTTGATTGAACCCTTTCTCATGTATAGTTTTTGATTTCGCAATTGTTTAATTGTTTCCACTGATGAGTAGAGTAGATTCAACTCTATTGTTTTAGTAAATTACAATTAGCAATTTGAATCTACAAGGAATTTCTACACATATTACCCATCTTATGCTTTCAACCTGGTAAAAGTGAAACTAATAAATATAAATAACAATATTTTTATGCCATAAAAAATGTGTAAATCTGAAGAAATATAAACATGAACCTCAAATTCACTTCACCACTTCTTCACAGACTCGCTAAGAATATCCACTTGCCTCCATTTATATCAAATTTACCTCCTTTGCTACAACAAAATCATATGGAGCTTGGGAATATAACAAGCTATAACATGGTTTAAGATGGTGGAAAAATTCAAGAAAATTCATGTTTGAACCATGACTTCGTTACACATCCAGGCTCTTTCGCATAGATTGCAATATGCATAGATAATAGGTTGTGATCTTTTCTTTCACTAGACAAAGACGAGCGTCTCTTAGTTCATTATGTGGATCTTTAAATCCAACCATTTCCAATGATGATTTAGCAATTCCAAGGATTAATTTAGGGATTCCAAAGATTGCTTCAATGACTGACTAAAAAAAATCCCCATACTAATCAACCATGTGGTGATTCAAAGGATCAATCCCCTAAAAAAAGTAGTGATTTAATTAAAATTAAAAGAGATTTGAACGATTTATATACTAACCTCACTTTGATACCATATAAGAAATATAGACTATGGCATACACATGATAAATAATGAAGGATGAATGAGAGGAACTTGAAGAAGATATTCAATATTATCTTGTGTTCATCATTACAATGGCATATGCATCTTTTATAGAGATTGCAAATGCTTATAAGATAAATTACTTCTTATTCAAGAGAAGGTGGTTGAGTGATTATCTCAATCATCATCCAACAATAAATCAATGTTTGGTAAGTTGGTATTATTACATAAGTAAGCCTTACAATCTAACATTCTCTTGATGGGTGTAGAATCCAAGTCGGTTGGCATAACTATAATATGTGTTGAGATGTGAAGCCCTTATATTTTTCTCTTTTTATATTTTTTGGGTTTTCTTTCTTATACCCATCCTGTGTGCTTTGTATGTGTGCATGAACACATGCTACTACTGGTATTCTCATATCAAAATCTTGCATGACATTAAATCAAGGTTAATGGTTATCTCCTTATAGAGGGGTGTTGAATTTGTAGAGTGATTTCCATAAGTGTAATTTGTTGTACGATATAGGGGATTTTTTTTCTTAATAGATTTATTGTTATACTTGAATGATTTTATGTAGAATCATGTCGTAAGAATTAGGAAATAGTTCAATGATTGGAAAAATGTTTGGTGTAAAATTTAAAAAATATGGCATTTAACTGAGAAAGATTTGTGGAGGATTGTTGAAGGAAAAGAGGTGATTGATGATCATCTTGCTTAGTATGCAAATAAATCTGATGAGAGAAAATTGTTAGATCAAATTTTGATCAAAGGAAAAGTTGAGGACTATGGAAAAGGTCCATTAATATACCTAAAGAGGTTGGGACCAATGAAAATAGTGAATCACCTTTTGTTGATGGTAACATTGTCAACATTGAAGTCATTAATTTGTTCTAAAAACTATAAAATCTATTAGAGCTACTAAAGAATAAAGGGGAAAAAAGGTTTCTAAAGAAATAAGAGTCCCTTGATATGCCTCCAAATTGAAGTAACTATTTAGGTGAGAGTCAACAATTCTATGTGGACTATTTGCAATGACATTGAAGAACTAATGGAGAAAGTGGTTACTTAAAGTTATAATGTAACAATACAAGTGTTTCGGTGTAAGTAGTGTAACCATATTCATTTTCAAAATTAAAATCAGTAGGAAGAATTGTCTCTAATTTTTTGTTAATATTTTGTTGTGGGGTTAGGGTAAGAGTATTTTAAAACAAGAATTTATGGTTTATGAACATGAAAGTTTTATGTAATGTAACTACTATATTGTAAATTTTTTATTTGTAATATTAGGTATATTTTGTATTGATATAATTCAAAAATACACATAATTGACCTTTTGTTGCCACTGGTATGCTACTAGGAAACCATACCAGTAACACGAAAGAAGAATATTTAGTTTTATTATAGGAATACATATCATCCGTTTAGAAAAAATAATAAAGAGTCTGATATTGTCTATCACTGAGCATAAAAACATAGACCTAGCTATCCTATTACTTGTAGACCTATTGTGTGTAAAAAAAAAAAAAAAAAACATGTTATGCAATGAGAGAATCCAATTGAATGGTTGTTGGTGGTTAATTATCCTCTTTAATATTGTTAAGTGTAGGTTTGATACCTTTCTTGTTAGGATAATCACCTTGTCATCCAACTTTTGAAGTTTCTGCAAGATCTGATCTATGCATAAAAAAATTTCTTGTTGGGTTTGTAAGTGTTCAATTAACACTTCCCATAGTTGTTTTCAATATCCAATAGATGTGAATTATTTTCATGTTCAGGTATATTGGGATGTTGTGTTTCCAATCTCTAGAATCCAACTTCTAACATCTTCCTCATGTTCTTGATTCAATATGAAATTCCTTTCTATGTAATCCTCCTCCTTTACGTGATAAATTTCCATTCTAATTTCAGGAGGGATCATAGAGGTATATTGGTGGTTGGTGGCTCAATATCCTCTTCAGATATTGAGAAGTCTAGGTTTGCTACCCTTTTGGCTAGGATAATCACCTTATCATCCAACTTTTGAAGTTTCTGCAATATTTCATCTAAACATAACAAAATTTCATGTTAGGTCTCTGAGTGATCAATTAACACTTTTCCCATAGTTTTTTTCAATTGCTAGTAGATCTAAATTGTTTGCATGTATATGTTCTATTGGGATCTTATGTTTCCAATCTCTAGAATCCAACTTCTAACAACTTCCTCAGGTTCTTGATTCAATATGAAATGTCTTTCTATGCAAGCCTCTTCCTTTGCCCAATAATTTTACCTTCTATTTTCAAGAGGGCTCATATAGGTATATGGAGTTGCAAATATCTAAGCTATTGCTTGGGCTCTAGGAGGTGGAGCAATTTGGGCCCTCTTACCCCCCCTTCTTCCTGAAGCATGATGTCGCCTTGTCATGGAGGAGAAGAACCTAAATGATCAAGGCTGCAAATAGAGCTCCAAAAATATAAGAGAAGGATAAAGTAAACCAAAACTCACCAATGAAGTGCACCCAAAACCCTCG